>CM063600.1:10940141-11262641 GCA_032356905.1 Salix exigua
CTGTCGGAAAATTACACTAGGGGCATGACGTTTTAACCAAGACCCGTGAATTTATCGCACTTGTCACTTTCAGATCATTATCTATCTATTGCTCTTGTCACTTTCATATCATTATAATTAATTATAATGGTGTTTTTTTATTTAAAAATATATTAAAATATTCTATATTAAATATCAACACACATTAAATGGTAAATATATATATATATAAAAACGAATTTAATATTTTAAATTAAATGCACTTTTAAAACGCACCAAAATACAATTGAAAACACAATACACACTTTTAAATGCTCATTTATTTTTTAATTTATCAACAGGGTGACCCCTAAACGTAGTTCTCAGGAACTTGAAATTGAGAGACTAAACAATTTTGAGTATCCAGATTTGAATTAAAAAATAAATAAATTTGAGCCATAGGAAGAATGAGTTAAATTTCACAAATCTATCCGAAAAACTTGATGATAAAAGTGATTGACAAAAAACTTACTTTTTTTTATTAAAAAAAATCTTGACATTTATAGCCTGTTTGGCTGCGATCCCACCGACGTTTAGTCGAAATTTGAATTATTATTTTTTGCATTATAAATTAATATGTTTTGGTGTTTTTAGATCATTTTAATATGTTAATTTCAAAAATGATTTTTTTTAAGAAAAAACATTATTTTGATATATTTCGGTACGAAAAGCACTTTGAAAAGTTACCGCAATCGCACTCCTAAACAGACCCTTAACAAGCAGCTTATCAAACTGCTATAATAATGGCATTGTAATGCTGATCAATTCAATTGTTTTTATCCAAGTGTCTCCCAAGAACATCTATATAAAAAATCTCTTAAAACCAAGAACATCATCACATCATCCAACAATATCACAAATACCATATAGAAGCTCTACTCTTCTTCCACCTTCATCTTTTTTCTCATTGCTAGTAATCTCATTTGATGTTGATTCAGACATTGTCATGACGAGAATGTTAAAGAATAATATGAATTATATTTTGGGGTCTAATCTAACAGGTTAAACTCTTAGATAAGATGATTCTATAATATGATATCATAGCCTTGTTGAACAAGTGGTACGAGTTCAAATCTCACCACCTCCATTCTATTTGATAAAAATCAAGCACAAAATAACGTGAGTTTGTGCAAGTTTCAAGCCAAAAGGATTTCACCTGAAAAGGTGTGTTAGAGAATAATATAAATTATATTCTGGGTATCATTTAGAAGCCCTCACCTGACAGTTTAAACTCTTAGACGAGATAGTTTCTTGACAATACACACTGACATTGTTTCATACTTCTTAATCCCACCAAATGCAACCAAATTTGATGGATCATTCTTCGCATTCACTTGCATGCATGCCCTTGTAGGTGCGCACAGCCACCTTCAGCTCTCAAGATCTTGAAAGTAAGCGCAGCTGAATCCCCTGCTCTTGTAGGTCAAAGTGTCTCGCATGCAGTTCTTCAACTCCCGGCTGACACTACAAATTCACCTCACATTCATCCTCGCTCAGCTCAGCTCCTTTTCCTCGTTGATGGTTATCTTCAAGTAGGGTTCGTTGACATAACCAACAAGCTCTGCACTCAGACTCTACAAGCTGGAGGATTTTGGAAGTGCTAGTGCAAGGACTGTATCACTTGTTAGAGAATAATTCAAAACATAACATCACCTAACAACTTAAATTTTTAAATAAGATGGTTCCTTGACATGATATCAGAGCTTTATTAACCTAGTGAGTTCAAATCTCAACATCCCTACTCTATTTGATATAAATTAAGCACAAGGTAGTGTAGATTTGTACACGTTTCAAGCCCAAAAAGCTTTTATTTGGGAGGATATGTTAGAAAATAATACAAATCATATTCTAATAGTTTAAATTTTTAAGTGAGATGAGTTCTTGACATCAATTCCCACCACCCTTTTCGCCATGAGCATTGACGATAACATCCTGGCCTTGGCCTTCAAGACTGATGTTACCACATTCAAGCTCTCAAGGCTGGTCTTGCACCTAAGCCTTGAGGATGGGCTTCATTACCACTCTTTTCTTGTTATTTCTCTTATATTTTATTGATGATTTACACTGAATAATCGCCCCCAACAGTCCAGGAGGCCGGTGCATGTTGTTCCTTTGTTCTTTGCTTAATCATATTGTTCGTCTCAATTTCTTGTTTCATAATAACAATTATTCTCCGTAATCCATTTTTTGAATCTTCACTGAAAACGCAAAGTCCGTATCTTAAAAAACATTAACCAAAGACATAGTGTTGCTGCTAGTGATCACGACATCAAGCAAGCAGAGGATCCATGCTCTCTGAAGTTCCTCCTTCTAAATTAAGAATTGCTAAGAGAATAATATACCAAGAGTGCATGTTTGGCTGATTTGTTCTCTTGAACAAGGAAATGAAATGCAAGATTCATTACAATTCTATCTCATTAGATTGCACGAGAACAGTTTGTTGAACTATCAGTGAATCAAGAGGGTTGGAAGCTTATGCCTTTATGTGAGAGAAGTACTTGTAAGATGTTAGAACCAGATCAAACCAAGATTATCTGGCCAGGACTGAACTGTTCTTAACATGTAAAAAAGTGTAGAAATGAAGGTTGTTCTGTTAGAATTAATAGTTATTGTCTGATGAACAGAATTTTTCAGAGCAGGGTGTTGCCTTCAATGCCATTCTGGAGTGCCCCAATTCAAATGGAAGAGGCTGAAAACCCATAATATTATAAATGCAGATATTTATATTTTTGTTTATTCAAACTGATTTATTCCAACTCCCTTTTGAAATGCTCATAAATAGCTTCATGGCATGATTAATCAGGGCCAATACTGCTTAATTTACGCCAAAACATATTAAAAAACAACATCCAAACTGATCATAATTAAACCAGACCTACGTACTAGAGATTACTACTGCAGCAGCAGCATTGTCCTACATTAGGCTGAGGGAACATGGTAGTATTTCCCATTACACATGCACCTGTAAACGATAGGACAGGATTCTGCAACGGAGCACTTGAAGCTCACCATCACCCTCTTGCATGGAGTGCAGGGTCCGCAGGCATGGGAGCAGTCTGGCAAGCTTGATCCTGTCGGATATACCTCCATTCCTGGCTCTTCTCTCGCAGCTTCCTACAAATTAATACAAATTAATGCCCTTGTTGACGAGTTAACCCTAATTAAAAATATCTAGAAACCGAACCTTGGGGGAGTCATGAGCTTCATCGCCATTTGAAGCACCTTCATTGCTGTAGCTGGACTCGGTATCTACCAAAATAGTTGAAAATAAATATCAACTTCATGGTTTTTTTGAGAAAATGTTCCTATATATCCTATGATGATAACATTTTGGAAGCGACAATAAGATCTTGCTTGCTCTGAAACCAATATTTGAAGATCGAGAAAACAAATGGTCGAATATTAATTAAGGTGCAACTTACAATGATGAGGCCTGAGGCTTTTACCAACCATGAAAACCATAAAAATAAGCATGAGAAGTAAAGATTTGTGGGCTCCAACTAAGAACTTCATTGCTTTCTTTCGAGAAACTTGATCAAGGAATACTCAAACCCTAAAAAAGGAAAAGAAATCTGGCAAGAAAGAAGTTGCTGAGTGGATATTTGACAAGCTAGGAGGCATATATATATATAAAATTTCTTTGGAGGGAAAGGGGGTGTGGTTATTTAAATGTAAATGGAAGTACACCTGATGAACTTCACATGATCCACGGCTACCTTAATGAAGTTTTCACATGTTGTGGTGAGTCCATGAAAATAAATCAAAAAACAGACAGAGAGAGACATATGATCGAAGCTTTAAACGAAGATTCAACAGAAGATATTTAAAATTACAAGTACAGATTTGAATCCTGCATTCAATTCTCAACACATGATCTCAAACAGCTGCTCATCTGGATGGTCAACTGATATTACTGTCCAGTGTCGTCTGCACAGTCAACTAAAATCACCGCCCATTTCTTCTTGTATTATGCAAAATGCTCTACAGTTGCTTTGGTGCTTGCCTAAACACCCACAAACAAATTCCAAACGGGCCCCAAAGAAGAAAATTCAGCAAAATAGTTGCCATGAATTAGGGCAACAGATCATTAATATGACGAAACCTCTCTACAACTCAAGCCAAGCAAGTGACTTATCAAATGAAATAAAAACCAATTCCTAGCGCTCAAAAACTTTTAAGTGAGATGTTTTTTAAACATGGTATCAGTATCTTGTTAACCCAACGATCACGAGTTCGAATCTCATTACCTTCATTCTATTTGATAAAAATCAAGCACAAGTTAATATGGGTTTGTTCAAATTTCAAGCCCAAAAAATTTTCATTCAAATGTGTGTTAGAAAATAATATAAATTATATTCTAAAATCTCAACTAGTTTAAACTTTTAGATAAAATAATTTTTTAACGATTTACGTTCTGCGAGTTCAAAACATTGACCAAAAAGAGAAGAATCACGGATCTTGGTGGACAAATTACGACACAAAATTGCTGTGAAAATGTGTTGTGAACAGTAAAATATAGTATTCTGGCATTTAAAAAGATCGAGCATTGAATTGGCTGGTTCACGAGTAACAGTAAAATATATATATATATATATATAGAAGAGAAGTTCGTGTTCGTCTTCCTATTCACAGATGTGATCTCTCGAGGGGTCCTCTTGAAGAATGCCTGCCATAAGCGTGAAGGTGAGGCCTGGGGCTTAAATGAACTTGTTTTTAATTACTCTTCTCCATGTCTTCATGGATAATTGTTGTCTCCCTCTTTATTGCGCCCAGCCACACAAGTACTGTGCATGAGGAATGACCGGCTGATGCTGATTAAAAATATTTAAAAACAAATTAGATTTTTTTACTTTATATTAAAAAAAATAATGTTTTTTAAAAATAAAAAATATTATTTTAATATATTTTTAAATTAAAAATATTTTAAAAAACAACCCGTTACAAACATACACTAATGATCCCGTGTGATGAAGCTTAGGAGGCTAGAAACAGACTATTTATTAGTGTAGAAATTAAGCAACAAAAAGCTTTGGAGGCTTGTAAGAAATACAAGAAACGTTAAATATAGGCTTAAATAAAGAAACAATTTGAGGAAGCAAATTATAGAGGAATTAAAGAAAGCAAATGCACTCTCAACGAACATGCTATTTTAATTTAAAATGTTTTTGTTGGGTCAAGCTCTCGGTTGATCAAATTATTGGATTAATCTGGATTTTTAACCGAATTATTTTTAAAAAAAATTGGACTAGTTTAAATTTTAAAATAGATAGATATTGATTCTACCCACACGACCAATCTAGGTTATTAAACAATGATTTTAGGAAGGCAAAAGGCTTAATTATTATGAAAAATTAAGGGTTAAATTGAAAATTCCCAAGATTTTTGGAGATGCTGAGTCTTCCCACAACACAGGGATATGAATGTTTTTTTTTATTATTATTAACTTGGATGTTCAGGTCATCTTGTATGTACTCCGACTAATCTCATGTTTTTTAAAGTTAACGACCATGTAAGCTTCAAGTGATTATCATATTAGAAATCAAAGAGCTCGAATATGATATTATAGAGGGAGCAAACTCCTTAGTCCCAAATTCTTATCACTTGATCACCTACTAAATGATTGGGATAGGTTTGATCATGCTTGGAGGACACGAGGTAATCAACTAACATAGCACAACATACCTAATGAATGGTCAAACTAACAAACATCTTACTTTTTCTTTAAATTTATTCTGCCTATGTTATCAGCATTTATTGAATTTATCCATCTTGTTAAGAATTGGGTTAATTTCCAATTCATGTTATCTAATTTTGATCAATTTTCACTACATTAAGTAATTTTTCCAATGTTCCCTAATTTATAGAAGAAAAAAACCTATCAATGTATTTTCATATGTTTTCTTGAATATAAGACTAATTAATCATAACTTTTAGTTTATTTGTGTTTTTCATATCATTTTTTAAATAAAATTATCAACTAAAAGCATTGCAAATCATAATTCAATTATAAATTAACTTAAATGCCCTCATTCAAGTGTATGAAATGACCAAACTTTAATGTTGTTGTTTTGTGATGAACTTGGTTTTGGGAGTTTGTTGTATTCCCAAAATCCTAAAAATAATATTATTATTTTTTTGTTTTTTAAGTGATTTATTTTATATTCTTAACGAGGCATTTAAATTATTTTGTAATTATCAACCGCAGAAAATATAATTTATGATTTGACAGAAAAATTGAAAATAGATATATTAAAAAATATATAAATAAACTAAAGATTATAAAAAATGTATCGATAGGTTTCAATCAACTTTAACAGGCTATTTGAATTTTTTTAATTGAATTTAATTAAAAACATTTAGTGACTTTTTATTTTTGAAATCATTTTGAGTGTCAAGAATTTTAATCTGTAAAAAATATATTAAAATAATTCAGAAATCAATCTATTTTTTTTATCGTAGATAGAAAAAATGTTAAAATTGGTTTCTTTAAAATAATCATTTATCAATTTTTTTAGATACATTTTAATGAATAAGATGAAAATCGTAATACGATGGCATTGATATTAAAATATTTTTATAATTCTCAAAATTAGAATTTAAATTTTATTTTTTTATTTAATCACTTTTTTTTTTGTGTTGTGCGAGGCTCGTTATTGATCTCAAAGGTTTTTTGCTGCTTTACGATAGAAAGCAATTATTAAAATTCAAATTATTTATCTAAAGGTCTTGGTGTGAGTGGTTAGGATACTCTCGTTTTTTAAAAGAGATCAGGGGTTCAATCCTTTCTCTTTGTATGGAACCGGCTATTTGAGGAGCACTTTCACTCATTCGGGACCCGCCCAGTATAAACTTAGATTAGTCTATGTCAGCTTCTGGGACACCGTGTGGCTTATACCCAAAAAAAATTCAAATTATTTCATGCTCAAACGAAAGGTCGTTTACTTTCCCCAAAAGCCCATCAAACCTAAAATCCAAATCTTAGCCCAGAATACACTGGCAGACTGGCTTTCCTCTCCTCCTCCTCCCTTCACAACTCCTCATTTCTCAGTGCACAAACAGCAGCAGCATCACACCAACAACAATCAAGTTTAAAGCTTATAACTTCTCTTTAGTAAGGTAATCTTCCCGTTCTTCTCATTTCAATACAAAAATCGTCAGAAGAAGCAATTCAAGGACAACCCTGTTCCATTTTATTAATAACTATGAGCTTTTCAATGCTTAGAAGAAGAAAGTTTCTAGCTTTATGCACTAACCCTATTTCCCCACAAAGGTTTTACACAAATCCCGTTTCGATAACCAAAACCCAACAAAATCCATGTCCCCAAAACCCTCTCGGGGTTTTACAATTTTATACCCTATTTTCAACACAAGCTTCTAAATTCCATGAATATGAGATGCCTTCAGTTACTTGGGGTGTGGTTCAAGGTAAAAAAGAGAAGCTTGTTAATCGTGTCATAATTTGTGATTATCTTAAGGGTTTAGGGATAATTCCTGATGAATTGGAAAGTGTAGAACTTCCATCAACTGTTGAGGTCATGAAGGAGCGTATTGAGTTCTTGCAGAGAATGGGATTGACTATTGATGATATTAATGAGTACCCTTTAATGTTAGGTTGTAGTGTGAGGAAAAACATTATACCAGTGCTGGGTTATTTGGAAAAGATTGGTATTAGTAGGTCTAAACTTGGAGAGTTTGTTAAGAGTTATCCACAGGTGTTGCATGCGAGTGTAGTTGTTGAGTTGCAGCCAGTTATTAAGTTTCTTCGGGGGCTGGATGTTGAGAGGCAGGATATTGGATTTGTTTTGCAGAAGTATCCGGAGCTTCTTGGGTTTAAGCTTGAAGGGACAATGAGTACTTCCGTGGCGTATTTAGTTAGTATCGGTGTTTGTCCTAGAGATATTGGACCAATGGTAACACAATATCCATACCTTTTGGGGATGAGAGTGGGGACTATGATTAAGCCGTTGGTTGATTATTTGGTTTCTTTAGGTCTGCCAAAGAAGATAGTGGCTCGGATGTTGGAGAAAAGGCCATATGTACTTGGATATGATCTTCAGGAGACTGTTAAGCCAAATGTGGATTGTTTGATTAGTTTTGGGATTAGGAGGGAAGCACTTGCATCCATTGTAGCACAGTATCCACAAATTCTGGGTTTGCCTTTGAAAGCTAAGCTCTCTTCTCAGCAGTATTTCTTTAACTTGAAACTGAAGATTGATCCTGAACGGTTTGCCAGAGTGATAGAGAAAATGCCACAAATTGTTAGCCTTAAACAAAATGTGATTATGAAACCTGTTCAGTTCCTTTTGGAGCGGGCAATTCCATCTGAGGATGCCGCAATGATGGTTGTAAAATGCCCACAGTTACTTGCATTGAGAGCCCCACTCATGAAGAACAGCTATTACTTTTTCAAGAGTGAAATGGGAAGGCCATTGAAGGAGCTTGTGGAATTCCCGGAATATTTTACTTATAGCTTGGAATCTAGAATAAAGCCCAGGTACGAGATGCTTAAAAGCAAGGGAATCAGGTCTTCACTGAATTGGTTCCTCAATTGTAGTGATAAAAGATTTGAGGAGAGGTTAGAAGGTGATTATATTGAATCAGAGAGTCTTGGTCCATCATTTTGTATGGGTGGGAAGTTAGACCTACCAGGGTGCGAGATTCTGTCGGACGAGGAAGACAAGAGCGACGATGAAGATGAAGTACTTTTCAGGCGCACTGTTTCTCTTTAGTTTTTTTTACTCATGTCAGTGAATCATATTCAAATCAAATCAATGACATGGGTATCAAGTGATGCTAGTGTTTTCCCCCATTATCATTATTTCTGCAGTGTTCCAAGTTCAAATTTCCAACGGGTCAATTTTCTTTTTGCACTGTAATTAGGCTTACAGGAACACCTATGAAATCCAGAGGTTTGCTCATATTGTGCCACTCAAACCATGCATCAAACACATTTGTATGCTTCATGGCTCAATGACTAAAAAGTTAGAATTCTGATTACTGAGTAGGAGCACAGAGTAGGCTGCTTGAATCGGTCAATTCTGATTGCTAAAAAGTTTGAATTCATAACAAACACATTTCTTTGCTTCATGGCTCAATGTGAAGCTTGTGCTTGAATCGGTCATCATGGCACTTTATATTCTGAAATTGAATCTGTTTACTTGTGGATGTGATTCGCGTTTGGAGATTAGTTGATATCTCATCTTGCTACCAATTACTTGTTTAATGCTTGCGTTGCATTAGTATTTTAGTGGAAATGCACTTTTCCTTGGGAAAATTTGGACCACTCTGTAATTCGAGGCAAACATGAAAAGTTCATATGATACTTGATTTTGTTGGTTCATCTTCTGTCTTCCTTGTTACTTATAGTTTGCTATGTTTGTGTGCTAATATGTGTGCTCTTGTGCTAAAGTTGCTTACTGTTTTAAAGCTCTTTGAATACAATATTTTATAATTTTAATTAACTAGTTCATATATGTAATTTAAATTCTTGTAGCTCGTGCTCAATTAAACAAAACAAAATAATAGTATTAGAAAGGCAAAAAAAAATAATAAACACAATATTAACACTGTCAATTTAATACAAATTGATATTTAGCGGCAAAAAAAATTAAAAATACTTTGAAATTTTATAAAAAAAATTAGTCATTATTAATATTAATTATAAGTCCATTAGATAGCACATCAGGAAGTCCAAAAAAACAATTCTGGTTTCCTCTTTTTTTGTTTATCATAAAACCAAATTGAATCAAAACTGGTTAGTTTTTACCAAGTTAAGCTCATTTTTTTTAAAAAAAAATATGATTTTAATTTAATTATTTTTATAAATAAAAATTAAATCGAACTGAAAATACTTACCCGAGTGATTATGAAGCCCCACGAGACACATTTTTTGCTACATAAGACCATAAATCACAAACTTGTTTCCCATTATTATTATTATTATTATTATTATTATTATTATTATTATTATTATTATTATTATTATATTTTATTTTATTTAGGTAGTGTTTGGAAAACATCTTACTGGTATTTCTAAGATTTTATTTTATTTAGGTAGTGTTTGGTAAAACCAGTTTTATAGTTTTTATTTAAGAAAAGGTTATGATAGATTTTTCACAGGTAATTGAAAATAATAAAAATTTGATATCTGCTATCCACTGTTTCTCGATGACATGGCTAGAGTTGTTCAAAAATGTCAGAACACCTATGATCATTATTGTACATTTATCTCTAAATATAAACTTAACTCGTGGATATTTATGATATTTATATATAAAAAAACAATTGATCAAGTTTGTAACTTATAAATAAAAAAAATATAATTATGAGCAAAAACTCAACTACTAGAGATTTTTTTATATGATTTTTAGATCATTTTCATTTGATGATATTAAAAATATTTTAAAAAAAATCATACAATTCCAAATCAAAATAATCTAAAACACTCCGACACAAGTACAGAAACATCATTTTGATTCATTTTATATAAAATGGATATCAATATGCTCTACGACCATGAGCATAAATCAATCATTTTATAAGAGATCATTTAGAAAATGAAGAGCAGAGAGCAAATCAACGTGCACAAACAGGAATTCATGTCCCAACTTGCTTTGAAGCCATCACATATTTGATCAATGAAATCAAGATTATGAACACTAACTAGCATTCCCCTAACAGCTCTTTGCATGCCACATTGCAATACTTTCTATCAGTATTCCATCTCAATTGAACAATTTTGGTGCATATGGAAACCACATTTTACTTTACAAACCAACTATTCACACATGACAATTGCATCATTTCGTAATATAAGTATATGGCTTTCATTGCACAAACCATTCACTTAAAGAAAAAAAACTCCATACCAAAGTTTAAACAACGACAAACAGACTACTCATATTGAACATTATATATTTGGTCCCAAGTCACAGATTGAAAAAAAAACGAGAAAACAAACTCTTAAAAAAGTCAAAAACATTATTTGTTCCTGGCAACATGGTACAACTTCTTCAGTCAAAGCCTCCAAGGAGCAAACCGCCAATGGTTCATGAGGCCCATCACACCAAAATTGCATTCCATAACATTTCAGATCAAAAGTTTCTCAATGGCATCCTGAGTTTTAAAAGAGAGAGAAGAATTATGAGCTGAATTCAACATTGTTAACGCTACATGAATTCCAGTTACATACAGAAAGCAAAATACCTTGAGTTGTTGAATTTGGGTTTTCAATTGACTCCCCTCATTTGTTGTCACAGAACAAGAGATAACAGGCCTTGTGACACCACATGCTCGGCCAAGTGCTTGCTTTGAAGGTACAAATACATAGGGCACATTCTGTCGATTTAAATTTAAAAAAAAAATTAATTTCCTCTGTACCTCCACAAAGTCATTTACAAAATGAAAAGAAAAGGAGCAAAAGCCCAGAAGAGCATTAATTTCAAAAACTAAATCCCCATATTACATTTCTCTGTGGTTAATGTTGGCTGCTCTAGGATCCAATCTCATGTCTTTGAAATAATGAGTATTTGAGGATAATTCCCAAGAATCATTTCATAGTTGAAAAAGAAAAGAGTTGAAATCCAATATATCCTATCACAAATCAATGAACTAAGCTCTGTGAAGTCAATTTCTACTTTAATCATGTGACAAAGAACTAAGTCCTGTAGATACTTCTTTCAAGGCATATTTGTGGGGTATTTAAACCAGCATGGTGTTACAAGTGATTTTGGGCAGGGATGATGCTATTACAAACAGCTTTTCTTTCTTATGCAGTATAAGACCTCCTAGCAAGGACTTGGGCTGTCTAACAAATTCTGCACATTTATTGTGAAGCTAATTCAGTAGCAGACCACCAAACAAATTATGTGTATCACTTGCAGTTAGACATTACAAATCTAGAGCTCCTCAAGGTTGTCCTAGCTAGTTCTTTGCTTTATCTATCCTTTGTGACTAGAAAAGGGAAGAAAAAACAGAGTTGTGTGAAATTCTATAAATAAGCACGGCCAAAACTTGGCAATCATCCTAGAATGATTCAGAAATGGAATGGGACCGCATAAAAAATTCAAAGGCAGAATAGCTTGGTCTAAAAAATATTAGAAAACCATAATCGAATCCATTGAAATCCATTCATCCTTAATCAAATTATTCAGATTACTGAATTCATGATGGTATGATTGAAGACCAGTGTATATCTGAACTTGTTCTACATTCTCTGAATATCGTTACAAAGACAACAAACCAATTCATCACACAAAAAAATCACATAAAAAACAACAAGAACTCAAACAAACAAACAAAAATATCAACAAAAAGTTTTTTCTAAAAAAAAAAAACTAACCTTGTCTTCAGCAAGCAAAGGAAGATGGAGAAGAATCTCAAGTGGTTCGGTATCAGCAGCCATCACAACAAACTCAGAGATACCTCTGTTAAGTGTCTTAGTAGCTGAAAATCAAAACTTTATTAAAACCCCATATTTTATATTAGAAAAAAAAAACATGTAACTGCTACTTTTGACAAAGCTAAACCTTCATTGGCTCCCTTCTTGAGTTGCTTGTAATTAGCAGCTTGTTGAACTAGGTCAAGTATTGTTATTGTCAACTGGGCATCTGCAAGTGGGTATGCTTTTGGATTCACTGCTTCTACTGTCTGCAAAACCAAAAGGAAAAAAGTGAAACCGAAACTAAATATGAAGCGCTGCTAAGGAGAGAGAGAGAGAGAGGATACCATTTTTGGGTTTAGGGTTTTTCAACCAGAGATGGAGACTTTCTCTGCTTTTGGTGAAAGTAAGGAACGGGGGAGGCTAGGGTTTTTCTTTGGAGGTTTTCGCAGTTCTATTTATTAGAAGCAGAGGCGGGGACAGGGTACTGTATTTATTGGAAGAAACCTCTGTATTTAGTCCTCAATGTTTACATTTAGTTTTATTTTAGTCCTTAATAAAGCTATCTTCGGATTCATCTCATATTTCTCAATCTGTCTCAATTGGGTCCTCCTCTCAATGTCTATTATTATTTACCATCTGGTGTGCATGTTTTATGCAATAAAAATGACTTATTTTGAAATATAATTTACATAAAACTTAAAATAAATTGACGGGAAGATCCAATTGAGAAATATCTAAGGCCTTGTTTGTTTCAAGGAAACTGAATTCCTGAAATTCAGTTTCCTTGATTTCCAGTATTTGGTAACATTTAAAAACAAAAGTCAAAGGAAAATGATTTCCTCACTTTCCCGGTCAACTTAAAAATACACTTCATACACGGAAAGTGTTTTCCGCTCGTGAACAAGCGGAAAACACTTTCCATCTCTTTACTCATATCTCTGCACATCTATCTATTTCCCTCTTTCTCATCACCTCATCTCGCCTCACCTCATCTCTCTGCACTTCCCTCTTTCCCTCATCTTCACTCATCTCTCACCACCGCCTCCCTCTCCAGCACCTCATCTTTACACCCTTTTCTATAACAAAATCAGACCCTCTCGCCTCCTCTCCTCTCCTCATGCCTCCCTCTCAGTCCCTCATTTCTGCTTGAAAAAATCTCTGCACCCTCTCGTCTCTCGCCTCCCCTCGCCTCCCTCTCGGTCCCTCATCTCTGCTTACAAAACCCTCTCGCCTCTCGCCTCCCGCCTCCCTCAGTCCCTCTGCTGCTCTGCATCTCGCCTCCCTCTACAACTCACAAAAATTAACCTTCGTCCCTCTCGCAAAAGGTAACCTTTGTTTTATTAATTGTAATTAATTAATATTGTGGCATCTGCTTAGTTTAAGGTTATTGGTTTTGTGGGTTGTCTTGAATGTGACTTTTTGATGATATGAGAAATGGGGTTTGTGGGATTTGGGTTAGAATTGAAATTGTGGAGTAGGGTAATGGGTCTGATTTCAAAGAACCCATGTTTTTTGACGGTGGAATTGACAGGCATCTTGTTGCTCTTGGTATTCTTTTTCACCGTGTTGCTGAGTATTGAATTTAAAGAAGCAAGCTTTGGAGTTTTTTTCACTGTCGTTTGGTGATGGGTACATGCTTCATATGCGAAACATATTTTTTTAACGATTCTAGTATTTATTTAGATGGGTGAAGCTGAATTTTGCTTACAAGGTTGTCTATTTACATTTAGCATTTGGGCAAGTTTCATATACGAAAAGGAAGTGTATAGAGCAGTGTTTACGAAACGTTAGAATTTATCCCGATGGGGAAGGGAATGCTGGCATTATAACTAAAAGAGGGAAATACTGAGTTAAAGTTTACCGTTAGATTAAAGCTGTTAAGGAAAGGAAAAAGGTTGAGGGTAAGATGTTAACATGATTAGTCCTTGTAAAAGCTAGTAACAATACTCATGAGGAAAAACGTAATGGCACTATAAATAAAAGAGGGAAATGTTTTGAAGTTAAAGCTTACCATGACACAAATTGTTAAGATAAAGATTGGGAATGTTTGTTAATTAGCATGGTCTGTACTTGATGGATCCTAGAGCTTGTTCTTGTGGTAATTGTCCCTCATCTCTGTTTATGTCTTTCTACAAATATAAAATTCTAATGCAGCTCATTAATCTTTTCATTCTATTTCCAGGTTGATCTTCTTGAGCCAGTGTCACATTTCCTTGATGCAAGTTTACACTCCCTTCTGATAAAGTGATCATCCAAGAGTAGGTTTTATTAAAATCATGTGTGCTTAATTTGTAGCAAATATATAAAATATATATCAAGAAGTAGTGTATTTTCGATATGGTAATAAGGCAGGCTAGATTCAAATATCAAGTAATGACCGGAGAGCAAGCAAACTCAAAACTATGCTCTTTAGTTGGCTAAAGTGTTGTAATCCGTCAATTTCTTTACTTTTCCCTTTCTTTCACATTCGTGGGATTGTATGATGTAAATAATAATTCAGCTAAGGTTCAATAAGAGAATCGAAATTGCTCATCGCGCATCTATTATCTTAATCTCCTTCCTTTATCTTCACCCTTGTTTTCTTTTCTTCTATTTCCTTTCTGCAATGATTTCGGGATTTTAATTAATACAAGTAAACACTAACACTAGTACTCATTCTCTTACAACCTTTTTAAAAATAGTGTATTTTAGCAATTTTAGAATGAAGTGGGTTCTCCCGAGAAAAACAACCTAAGTTAATCTGTTAGACTCATTACTTGATTTATAAAACTAGGATAACCTCAAAGAAACTAAAAAAGAAAAAGAGTAAACTCAAGTTTACTTTTTAAACCCGTGACCTACGCTATAGGACTCAAATAACACTGTAAAAAAAACTTAAATAAATTAAGAAGATCAATTTTTTAACAAACTCATTGTTGAAAGATAAAGTTAAAAACAAATCAATATAAAACAGGATGCAATATGGTCCTTATTTTTATAATTGCTATTTGTTTTTTTCTTATCATTTTTTTATTGAAAATTTTTATCTATCAAATTTGGTCCTCATTTATTTTTATTGTTACTCATTTTATTTGAAATAATTAATGAAATGTTAATTATTATTATTTTAATTTATTCACCTTTCATTTTTTTTAATTTTTTAGATTTGATCTCTATTATTTTGATTATTATTTATTTTATTTGAGATAATTTATGAAATTATATTTTTTTTTCAATTTCATTCTCATTCAACTTTTTAATTTGTAAGATTTGTTCCTCATTATTTTAATAAACTTGAAAAAAAATTAATTTATTAATAAATTATTTTCCAGTTCATTTTCCATATATACAAACAAACACTGGAAAGTGTTTTCCAGTTCATTTTCCATAACACTGTCAAACATCGGAATTCACTTTTCAGGAATCCACTTTCCAGGAATTCACTTTCCACGGAATTCATTTTCCAAAAGGAAACCACTTTCCAGCAAACAAACGGAGCCTAAGGGTCCGGCTTATTCTTGTGTTTTAAAAAAATTAAAAAAAAAGTTTTATTATTTCGCTCCTTCAAAATATTTTTTATATTTTCATATTGATTTAATATGTAATGTCAAAAAATATATTTTTTCATTTTTGTAAAAAATAAAATACTTTGAAAATATTCATTGCAATACCAAACAGACTATGAGAATTATTTTTAAGAGTATTTTGTATCTAGAAATGTATTGAAATAATATTTTTTTATTTTAAAAAAATGATTTTAATAATGAAAATGGCTTCAAAATACGAAAAAAAATAGATTTTAAATAAAAAATAAAAAAATATTTTTTTTCAAAAATATTTTAAAAACACGCTGTGAAACTGAGTCAATACGTTAGGGGTAATTTGAGGTTTCTCTAGTTTAAATGTTTTTGTCGACGTGGCTAAACCTAGACCATTAGTTTTAGGATAACAACCTTGGGCGTTGGATTGTTAAGTTAGTATGTAATTTGACTTCTTTTTATTATTTTTTGCAAGATTAATGAAAGCATTGCGGAATTCGAGTGTTGAGAATAATAAAATAATAAATTATTGTTGAAAAATGTTGATATATAAGGGTTCAAATAATTGATTTTCTAGTACAATTAATTAATTAATAGCCCATATTTTAACTTCTCAACTTTTAATTATTTTTCTTAAAAAAAAGGAAAAAGAAAAAGAAATAAGGAGTTGATACATAACTAAATTCTTTTATTTTTTTCTCCAAGGAATGTTCCAACAATTCCCATTTAAATATCTTAGGCTCAAATTTTTGAAAAAGGAATGTTCTACTATTACTTTCCCATCCACACACCCTGTAGCTACGTAAATCCAATGCAAGATAAATCGAAAGGACTTCAAAAAAAAAAGAAAAAAAAAGGGTAGCTTAATACCATCAGGAGTAAAATCACCACAGGTAACACTTAATTGCTTCATGTCCTGCTAATGAATTAAGATAATAATTACTTTTTCGTTTTTGGTTTCATTTAATTCGCATGCTTCAAGTTCAAATAATAGAAGTGGATTCTTTTTTTATTTTGAAAAGTAATTAATTTCATTATAAAAAAGATGGAAACTTCAAAATCAGGAAGGTCTACAAATTCGTAGATCATTTATCAATTTATATCAAATAACAATAGCTTGATTGATAAAATTATGATAATTTAATTCATACCTTCTTCATCGACGGCGACTTCGTGGATGATATCGGAATCATCAAGGAAAACTTCGCCTTGATCGTCTTCTTCGTCCTCGTAAAATGATCGATTTAGAGTTTTGGACTGTTCATTTTCATCCTTTTTAATTAATTATTTAATTTCCATGCATGGCGATGCCTTGGCGTTTGCTTGATAAGACAAGAAGAGAGGTTTAAAATGCCTTGTTGTTATTAAGCTAGGGTTTTGCTCTTGTATTTGTTACTGCAGTTGCTTCCTTCAAATGGCGCGCGCACGCAACTCGATTATGATAGGAGTGTCAGGTCGGTTTATGCGTATCTCGATTATTCTTTGGGCTCGCTGACACCTGCAAGCCAAATGAGCATGTAAGACACCGCGGAGGTGACAGTCATACCACCCAGGAAAGTACCCAGGAAAATGAGAGGAGGTACCCTCCCACCCCACTCTCACTAGGACTCGAACCATGAGTTCAAATGTGGGAGGACGCTCCTCTGCGCCACTGGGCCACGACACTTGGTGGTGTGTGTGGTCAGTTCTTTAATCTTTTGAGTGATGGCTAATTTTCGCCTATTCTTTGATCTAATTTTTTTTAAAAAAAAGAAATATTCCATGAATTTTTTAGAATATTAAATGTCAGAATTATAAGTTTTCTCTGATATTGTATTTTGAATATAATCAAAAATTGAAATCCAAAATTTATAGGAAAAATAGCAATTTTAATCAAATTAAAGAAATAAATCTAAGAAATTTAATACATGCTAATTCAAAATATCTTCAAGTTAATTATCTAGTAGGTGATCTGGTAATAAAAATTTGAGACTAGAGATTTTTGTTCCTTTATGGTTAGCCTTTCAGGGTTGAGTCATGTGGTTATTAATATGATAGTCAATTAATACTAACTATTTACATGGTCGTTATTTTTAGAGTCCATGGAATTAGTTGAAGTGCTTGCAAATTGTCCCAAATACTAACATTAATAAAAAAAAATCATCAAGTTTTGATGATAAAGAATGGTTATTGATTTTTTTATATAAAATAGTATATTTAAATTTAATTAATATCATTAAACATTTCTCATTTAGACACCTCTCTTTTTGTTTCAAATAAAAAAAAATAGTTCCTGACAGTGTCTAACAAAAATAACAAAAAAATCGTAGTTTAATATCATTCATAACAAAAATTACAATTGTTGTTGTTGTTATTATTAATTAATTAATTATTATTATTATAATTAATTAATTAATTATTATTAATAATAACAAACAGGTCACTCAATCTCTATTAGCCCATCAACGTGATCCACATGCCAACTCCATTATCCTCAAGCACCCAGATCAGTGGCTTATTCTCAACCTTACAAGATAAGCCCACCCCCATCTCTCCTAGAAAACACTTCACCAATCAAAACAATCTCCGCCCCTCTCCTCCATCTCTCAGCCACTCTTACCATGGCATCAGCACTCCAGAATGCCGCCGTTTCACTCCAGTCCAAAACCCCACCGTCAGCCAGGCTGCCGACAACCTTCACCTCCCCAAAACCTCCCATCCTCTCCTTCTCCGCCACTTTTCCCTCCCTCAGCCTGTCCACCGCAACCACCAGCCGCCGCCGTGGTGGCTCGGCCTCGGGGACCAGAATGTCAGCAACAGCAGCAGGGAGTTACGCGGCAGCACTAGCTGACGTGGCAAGATCCAACAACACGCTAAGTGCCACCTCGTCTGACATGGACAAGGTAGACAGGCTCTTTTCAGACCCAGCAGTCTTTGGTTTCTTTGCCAACCCGACAATAGACACGGAAAAGAAACGACAAGTAGTCGATGAGTTTGCCAAGCCCTCAACTCTCCAGCCCCACACAGTAAACTTCGTGAATATACTCATAGACGCGGATTGATTTGGTTAAGGATATAGTGAAAGAATTTGAGATGGTTTACAATAGATTGACGGACACCGAGCTTGCGGTGGTGAGCTCAGTTGTGCCTCTGGGGTCGCAACATCTGGCACAGATAGCAAAACAAGTGCAGAAATTGACAGGAGCCAAGAATGTGAGGGTCAAGCCAGTAATTGACTCCAGCTTGGTTGCTGGGTTTACAGTGAGGTATGGAAATTCAGGGTCTAAGTTGATTGATATGAGTGTCAAGAAACAGTTGGAGGAGATTGCTGCTCAGCTTGATTTAAGTGATATTGAACTCGCAGCTTAGTTTTTATTTTTATTTTTATTTTTTTGCTAATTCTTTTTGTGGTAAATTATGGGGGTCGCCCTTTTGATGTTTTGAATCATATTTATGAAAATGGACAGTCAATTTAGTGGTGTATCCCAGTTGAGTTTTTTTTTTGAATTAATTTTAAAAAAACTAGAATTAATTTTAAAAAAACTAAAACATTCTCGTTTAATCTTTTTTATATAAAAACTTAAACAATAATAATTTTAGTTAAAAATAAAAGTTGAACTCATCTACTTATTCACTACTGATTTTTTTTATTACAATGCTATAAATTTAGATAAAATAATAATTTTTAATTTTTATTCGAGATTCTAATAGAATATATAAAATTTAACTCGATCTGAATTTTATTTGTTTAATAGATTTTAACGAAACTTGAATGATTCTTTTTTTCAAAAACTAATATTAATTAATAAAATTTTAAAAATAAGGTAAAAAACATTGAGTCACATAAACTTTTTACACCATTAATACGAGATATTAAATCTAAAATACTATACATGGAGAAGTTGCAAAACTCAATTCCTAACAGATATAAGTATATAACATCAAATGATAAATTATTAAAATTATTATTACTGTTATAATTGTAAAATTATCATTATCATAGCAACTAACAATATTATTACTAATATCATAACTATTATTGAAATCATTATCATTATTGTTATAATTATTGTTGTTTATATTATTCTTATAGTTATTATCACTACAACTATACCTAATATACTATTATTTTTATTTTTATCATTGTAATTATTGTTATAGCATAATAATAATTATTAGTACTATTGTTATCATCACATATTCACTATTCTTATTTTTAATATTACTATTACAATTAATATTATTAAAATTATCACTATCGTTATTATCACTCTAATATTATTATTATTATTTGATTATTATTATTATTGATATTCTTAATAACTATTGTTAGTATTACTATCAATACCATAATTATTGATATCATAATCCTTGTAGCTATTATAATAAATTGTTGTTGTTTTTATCATTATGAATGTTGATGTTATTATTATGATTACAACCGCTATAACTATTATATGTTTTTGTTGAAACAACAAAAATCATAAAATTATTCGGAATAGTGAAATAAAAAAACACAAAAACTCTAATAAAAGAACAAACAAAAAAATAAATATAAAAATAAAATTAAAATAAATATTATTATCATTGGTAGTACTTCGAACATCATACATCGACATACGCTACACTTTATATAAGAGGACCTCATTGCTCATACAGAGATGATACTTGTATGGTACTGACGCCTCCAAATTATTGGTGTGTATGGAATACAAACCAACATTTTTTTTTTGCTTAAAAACATTTTGAAAATAGCAAAATGCTACCAAGCCAGTTCCGATAATGAAAAATCCCTATAAAAATACCAAAATACCCTAAAAGATAGAGCTTTTTTTTAGTCTTTTTAAGAGTACATTGGTTCATTCACTTTAAATAAAAAATTTAAACACCCAAAACATCCTTTGCCCTGCAATTCTTCTTGTTTTAGTTTTTTTTAGTAGTAATTTTTTTTTACGTGTTCATAAAAAATAAAACACCTAAAATATTCTTGTTCAGCAATTCAATATTTTTATTACTTTAGGGGCAAACTCGTATTTTATTATTAAAAAACATGGAAAAAAAATACATACACCCTCAAATAATCATTCAATGACAAATTGGTCAATGAAAAAACCCATAAAACCCCCTAAACCAAAGTTTTTATAAGCTAGACGATAAAGGAGTAATTACATTGTAGCAATACACGATAAACTATGTATATAACTGCAATAAATTCTTGATATGATTTAGCTTTTTGTTTATTATAAAGCCTCTAGTCTTCCATGCCTTAATTATCGCAAGGTTTATTGCTTTTCCGTTTTTTCTATTAGAACAAAATGTTCTAATTTTGAAGTGTTTTGACATGCCGTTTTGGGGTTGTACTGTTCGTATATGATTATATATATATATATAATTAAAATATTATTTTAACAAGCATAATTAAAATTCAAGATAAATTAAATTTAAATTATACAATATAACACACAAAGTCAAATAAATATAATCTCAAAATTAGAAAAAATCACAAGCTAATCAAAGTAAAGAGAATTTTAAAGGCAAGAACGACACATCCAGAACGGTATCGAGACATTTTGACTGGAATTTTCGTAACGGGCTGGAATTAAAACCAAGATAAAACGATGTCATTTCGTCTCGGTTCTTTTAACGACACATAACGTTCCGGGTGGAATGAACGGAATTGAGAAGCTTGACTTATTGTATGTTTAGTATTGTAGAAGCTTTTTTGCATGTATATTAATTAATTAATTTTTAATAATAAATAATAGATAATTAAAAATTCATAAATAATATATAAATATCTAATTTTTAATAAATAAATAACAGATAATTATATATATATATATATATATATATTTTTTTTTAAATCAATTCACGGATAATCATTGACTTTCTTAGCGGTGAAACGTCTTGTGCTAGGCAGGGAGGACTGGCAGGTAGTGCATGTTATCAGTGATTCATCGTGCCACCTTAGCAGGTGCCACCTTCTTGCAACCAATTAAAAACGTCTTTTTTTTCTTGATATTTTAAATAAAAATTATTTAGAAGTGTGATTGTGTTTTTTTTTTATTATTTAGAAATACATTAAAAATATTTTTTATTTTTTAAAATCTATTTTGACATTATCACATTAAAATATCTAAAAACGAATTATTATTTTTTAAATTACTTTTCAATTGCTTTCCAAAAATATCCATATTGTTGTACAAGAAAAAAATATAAATAAAAAAGTTTACACGATAAAACTTAGCTTAGAGTGTTTTCTAAAAAATAAATAAATTGATATTATTATAATATACGTGAAGTTAATTGATTAAAATTAAAAATCGAAAAAGTTCAAGGACTTGATTACATCATTTACTATATATTCATTATATGGGCTACTGCGTTTGGGCTTAGACCCACGACGCAAAAAAAAATATAAGGACTGCACCGACGAGGCAGCTTCACCGGAAGGTCCTGCCATAAAGCCGTGTTTGGTCTCACATGAATCATCACCGCGTATAATACCTTGTGGTGGTCTTTTTTAATTTAAAAATATATTAAAATAATATACATTTTTTTTTAAAAAAAAATTATTTTTTTTTTTAAAATATTAACGCATCAAACCAATTCAAAAAATACGTAAAAAATTACCCACAGAAAAGAAATATTATTAAATTTTAGTGACATAATAATTACATCACTACACCAAACAGACCCTTATATTCCACCAATAATAAATGCAAACACGATTATTATACAAGAATCATATAAATCTTACAGCTTAAGCAAAATACTATATAAAAACGACAGAACTCGCTTGTGTAATAATAATATTTAAAGTAGATGTCATCTCTCTGCTAGTGGAGCAGGTATTTTTTTTTATCATTTGATAATTCTTTATCCTCTACCTTTTCTTCTTTTTGAAATTCAAGATTTTTTTTCTTTGTTATGTTATCTAACAGAAACAGTGTCTCTGCAGTTGTAATTACAGCTTTGATCTCTGTTTATTCTCATTCAAAATAAGAAATCATGTCGATGATCGATTCCTTCTTCAACAAAGGATTTAAAGCCGCTAAATGGTAATTGATTTCTATCTTCCTCTATTTTGTTTTTCTATTTTTGGGTTTTTATTTTTTGGATTTGGAATTCTGGGTTTTGTTTGGTTGCTGAGAAAATGTCGATATTAGCAATAGGAAAATTCAAAATTTAACTGTGATGAAATTCAATGTACAATCTATTTGAATCTGTTGTTCTTTGGATAAAGTAAAGAAATGAGGACTGCACAAAACTTTTCTTTTTTCATATTTTACTGGTTATTAACAAAAAAAGAGAGTTAACAATTAAGGATTTGGGTATTTGTTTCTTGAGCTGTAGATATTTTGTTAATTAAAAAGTACATAGAATTCATTGAGAATTTGGAGTCTTCGTGCTCTTTTTTGAGTATTATGTTTTGATAAAATGCTATGATCACTTATTGTTTTTGGGGTATAAAGTTTTGACGAGGATTGTTGTTTTTTTCAATTTCTTTTGCTCGTATACAGCAAAACCCTGTTGAAATTGACGATACCTAGGATAAAGTTATTGAGGAACAGGAGGGAGATTCAGATAAAGCATATGCGGCGAGACATTGCTAAGCTTCTTGAAACTGGTCAAGAAGCTACTGCTCGCATTCGGGTATTGCTAATTTCTTATTAAAATCATCTTTGATAGTATGAACTAGCTTTGCTGTTTTTAGTCTTTCAAGGTACCTGCAGAAGGAATGATATTTTTGTGGTGTTGATATTTCCATTTCAGGTAGAGCACATAATAAGAGAGGAGAATATGATGGCTGCTCAAGAGATCATTGAATTATTCTGTGAGCTTATTTCTGTGCGCCTTCCGATTATTGAAACACAAAGGTTATTCCTCTCATTACATTACATGGCTTGCTCTATGTTTATTTCTCCTGGTTTGTTAATTCACTTTCCCTTTGGATTCTTGTCTTATGTATGATGCCTTTTGCAATCAGGACTGGAAACTAATAGGGATAAATTTAGAGAGTTTGTTTTTGTTAATATTTGACGTGCTGAACTAGAGATATTTCTATTTGCACCTGAATTTTATAGTTTTGTTAACAGTGCATCTTTGTAGGTATAATTGCTTGTGTTTTGTTCAAGTAGCAAGCTTAAAAAAAAACTACTGACCTTCCCTGTAAACCAGAGAACCAAAAGGCTGAAGTGCTAAATGAACAAACTATACTGATATTCATATCTACATGCAAAAAGACTAGAAAAGCATAAAACTTGGAATGGATGTTTTTAATGTTTTAACCTTTCTTATGTTTTAACATACTAAATCATAATGATGGATGTTTTTTTACTCCTCTGGGCTGCCCAGCTCTAACTCTTGAGAGTCGCCATTTCTTGGTCTAGGAAGAAATCCTGATTACTTTCCAGACTTGTTTTGGAGAGCAGTGCCAGTCAATGTTCTTTTATATTTTTGCTTTACCATAGAAACTCTAGGTCCTTTTCAAAATGTGTCATTTGACATAATTGTTTAAGATTAAGAATGTGAGCTCTTATAGGTGAGAATCAGGTCAAATGTGCAAGTTAAAAGATTAGGAGGTTCATTGGTGACAGTTATCTTATATATGCTATGACATGTTAATTGTGATCTGGCAGAGGCATTATGGTTGTGGGATGTCTTAAGATCAGTCAGTACTATGATAGCTTTGCAGACAGTATATTTCCCAAGTGCCTCTTATAAATCCCCAAGTTGGATCTAATCTAATCAGTTATCTTCTTCACATAGGAGTTCCAATGTAGCTGGGGAATCAGTTTGTTTTTGTTTCCTTCCCTGTCAATACCTTTTTATGGTTATACAATTTCATGAATGCCAACATTTGCGTGCCACTCTGCTATTTTATTTGTTTAATCCAGCATGTAATAAATTTATACCTATGTTAAATGAGTTGAAGAATCTCTAAAGCTACTTGGAGCTAAGATCTCTCATTTTCTTAGATTGTATTTTTCAAATGTATTTTTTTTTCCTTTTTCAGGGAATGTCCTCTAGACTTGAAAGAAGCAATATCCAGTGTCTGTTTTGTGGCTCCAAGATGTGCAGATCTACCTGAGCTGCTGCAGGTTCAAATTTTATTTGCTTCCAAATATGGAAAGGAATTTGTAGCTGCTGCAACTGAGCTTATGCCTTCTTGTGGTGTTAATCGTCAGGTTTTGGATTTCTATCTTATGCCTTGATTTATTTCTTGAAACAAGTTCCTTTTGTTTGTTTATGCATATGCCCCATTTCTTCTGACATTTTTCCTATAAATTGAAATTCTTCAGTTAATAGAACTCCTATCAATTCGCCCGCCTTCACCTGAAAAAAAACTGAACCTTCTGAAGGAAATTGCTGAAGAGCACGGGATAGACTGGGACCCAGCTGCATCTGAGACTGAGCTCTTAAAAAAGCACGAAGACTTGTTGGTAAGTAGTTTGGTGCAACTGCCTTGATTCATGTTATCTTTCCATGTCTTACTTGTGTTCTCTGTTTCAGAATGGTCCAACACTAATCACTGATCCACCACCTACTGCCGGTCCAACACATGTTACTATGTTGCCTCTTCCAAAAGAGAAGCAGGATGAAGTATTGAATGCTGCTGATCTTGCTGAGCATGAGCAGCCTGATTCCGATACAGACTTTGACCCATTAGATTTTCCTGAAGTCCCTAAGGTGACACCTCGGCCAAGTGCTAATGCTGCCTCGGCACCAGCACATGCTACTCAACACCCTGACATCGATCATGAGTCATCAAATCACTCCGTGACTCACATAGATCTATCACAAGAACCTCATTCTGAACATGACAATGTGGTTGAAAAAAAGTCAGTGGCTACCAGAGATGAAATTTCAAGCACTGCAGGAAGTGACAGGGAAGAAAAACAGTTTCTTCCTTTCATTTCTCCCCCGTCACTATCCTCTGCATCATTTTCAGCAATACCAAGCACTTTGCCACCCTCTGAATCATTTTCAGCAATACCAAGCACTTCGCCACCCTCTGAATCATTTTCAGCAATACCAAGCACTTCGCCACCCTCTGCATCATTTTCAGCAATACCAAGCACTTTGCCACCCTCTGCATTGAGGACCAAAAGTGAGGCCAGTGTGGACCTTCAGAATGTTTCAGCTACTGTGCAGGGCACCGTGGAGACTGCTAAGCATGCAGTACCGAGCACTTCACCACTCTCTGTAATGAGGACCAGAACCGAGGCTAATGTGGATCTTCAGGATGTTTTAGCTGCTGCTCATGCTGCTGCCGAGTCTGCTGAACGTGCGGCGGCGGCGGCTCGCGCAGCAGCAACTCTAGCACAGGCAAGAATTAGTGAGCTAACCAAGAAAAACAGTGAGAAGTTCCCCGAGGGTAGTGATAACCCTTTTTTTGCGGATACTCCTGATCATTCAGCCTGTACTGAAATGCCACACTTTGTTCATCAACAATCTTTTGGTGACCCAGATAGTGTTCCAAACTATGAAGATTCCCGTCGATATCATGAAGACCACCAGGCATCAGAGCTGTTGGATATTCCTTCCTCTGAGAAACTTGGAGTGGATTATGATTCTCCTCGTAGTAATCATGTTGCTGAGCAAGGGTCTTTTAGTCACCAGCCACAGAGATTGCCTTCAATGGAAGATGAGCCATACTTCTCATACCCAAATCTGTTCACATCACAAAACTCAAATCTCGGATCCAGTGGTCATTCTGCTACAGATCATTCCCGTTCCACCTACGACCCTTAAGTTGAATCCTGTGCATTGGTTATGTGGTGAGTTGACTGGCTGCTACGCAGTTATCTATGCAATATGGTATGAGCCATTTTAATATTTATTTGTAGAGTGAGATTATTAGTTGTATTGGTGTTAATTCCCTGGAGTCGTATCTGCAATCATGTTCAACGAGGTTTATCATAAGGAAATTTCAATTACTTGATGTAGTTGAGAAGCCATCTTGGACAAGTTAATAAATTTTGTGTTGGTCAAGTTTAGGATTGATGTACAGAAACCTTATTTTGTTCCTGGTAATGAAGTCATATTTCCTTGAATTTTGACATTTAATTTCGAGAATGTCATCCAGGAAAGAGTTCCAAGGATTTGGATGAAACAAAACCTTGTGCCTGTGTTAGCATCATTGGTTTTGCAGATTATTTTTTCCTTTTTATGTATGAGTTTATTTTATGGTTGTCGTAAATATTGAGCAACGCGGAGGACAGTAACGACATTCTGATCATTTGGATAGTTGTTCATGAAATGCTGGTGATGTAAATTGAAAAGTCATAGATTATGCATCCTTCCACATTTTAATAAAAATAAAATAATGGGGCGAATTTTTGTTTGTTTATACCATTCGTATGACAAACATGTAATTGGGGCAATAGAATTGAGTCAATTTAAGTTAAAAATTTGTAAAATGGATGTGTTGGGTTATTATGAGATGAGATTGAGATAACATGATATAAAAACAATTATCACAAAACAATTTTTCTTAGAAAAATCAAGGTCGGGCAATGAAATCAAAAACAAATGTTTACGCTTGTTAACTTTTCAAACTCGTGATCCAGATTATTAAACTAAAAAACACATACATGGGAAAAACATGAAACCTAATTTGCAACAAATCAGATATTAAATGATGAAATCACGGGAAAATTGTTTATATAAAAGGATCTAAATAAAAGAATAACTATTAAAAGAACGAGAATCAAAATAAATTAGGGGGAAAAGAACAATTTTTTGATTGGATGGTTCATTTGAAAAGAATAAAATTAACAAAATGAAAAAAAAATAATAAGGATCAAATTAGAAAAAAACCATAAACTTGGATTGAAGAATAAAATATAAAATCATCAAAACTCTTACAAAAAGATCAAGGAAATTAGAAATCAAAAGCAAAGGGACTAAATTGAAAAATATTATATGTGACAAATTGATGACAAACCGCCATATTGCCGCTAACACGAGCCACACTACAAGAAAGAGGATGCAACAATGCATCCACATACATGGCAGATGAGATTTTTATGCCACCTGAAATTTCCACACGCTGCTCAAGTGTATGGGCATCTTCCACTAGTTGACATGTCATAAGCTTTTTTTGGATCAACTAATTTTTAATGGAATTAAAAAATGAACATGCCCTTGATTGTCACAATAATTACAAAAAGAACCTGAATGAAAAGAGTGAAAAGCCTTCAACCTATGATTTAATTTTTTTTATTCCAATGGTATACTTGTCAATTTATTATACATGAATAAATAAAAAGACATGTAAACCTTCTTTTTTTTGCCACTTCTATGGTTTTTATTTTATTTTGAGGGGAATCATAATGTACTTCAAAAATAAAAATAAAAATATAAAAATACAAGTATACCTCAAACAATTCTTTAACTATTAATGCACCATGTAAAAAGACCAAAACATGGGAAATGTAACCGTCTAACAGATTTTTCAGGCATGGGGGGTATTTAAGTCTTCTGCTTCGCATGAGGAAGTGATGTCGCGAGGTAGCCTGGAATCCCACATCGAAAAAGAACAAGAAAGGACATGAGGAATGTGAGTATAAATCAGAAGGGCCATGGTTCAGGTATGTGACCTGAGGTCTCCCCTGGAGGATGAGCCTACTAGCGACGACACTCTCCTGCGCAAATTCAAATTTCGAACTTCATAAGCTTGATTAGCCCGATCTCTATCCTAGGTGGTGATGATAAAATGAGCTCAGCAATTTCAAGATGGATTTTCAGGCTAAGGACAAAGCCATATGGCTTAGATTGTTAAATTTGTCATTTTAAATATCTTTTTTTTATTATTATTTTTGAGAGGCATTCACAGGTTTCAGCTGGGAGTCAAAATGAAAATTTGACTGTTGTGATTAGATTTAAAAACAGTGTAAATTTAGTTTTTAGAATTGTTGCAGAGATAATTAATAATAATATTTAGGAAAAAAAAGGTAATTAGGAATAATATCTAGTAAAATAATAATTATACAAAATTGAAAAATTACAATTTTTTGATTAATTAACTTAATTAACACAATGTATTTTTTATGTAGATGGACTCAAATTTATCAATTTCATTCAGTGACTTTTTTATAAGTGAATCTAAATAGATTATTTTATTGTTGATGGGTTTCTCAAAAATAATTATTTAATTATATAACTTACTCATATTAATTGTATAATTACACTACATACAAAATAATTGAATTTTATTTAAAATAATTTTTTAAAAAATAACTCTTAAACATAGCTCTTTCCATTGGAGAGTACATCAACTCAAGAATTATTTATATATTATTCAAAGAACTATTTCTATCATTTGCCTCTTAAAAATACCTCCTACCAACTCGAGGATAGTTGCTGCAGGACCTGTGAGTTGACTCACTCCACAATCAATAATCGATTTGAAGGCCAGCGTTTCACAGGGGTGCGATCTTATGCATTTGGGTTTGAAAAATTTACTACGGTCTACATGAACTTGCAGGCGGTAGACAGATTGACAAAGCAACTTGTATGCACAAAGGTTAATGAATAGAATGCATTCTGGGGACTTACAGGAGCTTAATGTCAGGATTGCATTCATCAAATCAAAAGAAAGAAAAAAGGTTATAGATTATGACAAAAAAATAGAAAGTATTCTTCTCTTGTAGCTGTGCCAGGGTCACCTCGGACCAGATAATTCGACTGCATGTAGATTTTCTGTCGAGTCAACAATCCAGTCTGAGTTGAGATGAGGGGCTAATTCCACCTCCTGACGTAGAACTTCTACCTTTTGCCACTCATCCCATCTCTCTGCTAAACCATCACCTTCAAGCATTCTCACCACATCCGACATCTTAGGCCGCTCCAATGGGGAGCCTTGAGTGCAGAGCAGGGCAACCTGGATTAATTGCTCCACCTCTGCTTCCACATATTTGTTTTGGAGATCAGGATCAACTAGCATTTCTAACTTTTTCTCCTTTAAAAGTCCTTTCACCTGAGGCAGTATATCAAGTGCATCAGGTGTGTGTGTGTGTATATATATATATATATGAGCAAACACAACTATACAATACCTAGCCAGGAAAATAAATAAAATATGAGCAAAGTGAAATGCGTATACCCAATCAAGTAACATGACATCGTCATCGTTGGCCAGCCGGGCAAGGTCAAAAGCCCTCTGTCCAGTAATTAGCTCCAGAAGCATGATTCCATACCCAAAAACATCAGTTTTCTCAGATGATTTACCAGTAGACAGGTACTCTGGAGCAATGTGTCCGATTGTACCACGGACAGCAGTGGTGACATGAGTATCCTTGTAGTCCATCAATTTTGCCAGCCCAAAATCCCCGACAACAGCCTCAAATTCCTCATCTAACAAAATATTTGCAGCTTTAACATCCCGATGAATAATCTTTGGGTCACAGTGATCATGCAAATAAGATAGACCCCTTGCTGATCCCAATGCAATTCGCTTTCGTGTTGGCCAATCTAGAGGAGGCTGTGAAGGTGGGCGTTCTAAAAAAACACATCCATAAAATGATCATGACAACGCTATAATGGTGGGCACAAAGGGAGTATCAAAAGGCACAAAGACTGATAAACCTATTTGATAATCAAAACAAATTGTGTCTAGGCAGTAAAAATATCAATGGTAAATGCCAATGATAGCAAGCTTTACCCCTCAAACATGATGCAACACTTCCGTTAGCCATGTAGGGATAGACAAGCAGTCTTTCGGTTGGTGTCATGCAAAAGCCACGTAACCGGAGGAGATTCCGATGCACAGCCATGCTTATCATCTCCACTTCTGTTTGAAACTGTAGCTCCCCTCCAGGTGTACGCTCTTCTTTAAGTCTTTTTACAGCCACCAATGAGCCATCTGCTAGACGTCCTTTGTAAACCTTACCAAATCCTCCTCTACCCAGAATGTTTTTGTTGCTAAAGGTATCCGTTGCAACTTGTAATTCTCGCAGAGAAAACCTTTTAAGCTGACCTAGATGAACTTCAGGATCCTCTTCAGCTGCAAAGGAATATAAACATAATTAATCAAACCATCCGAAGAGTCTAAAATCTGTTTTCAGTTAATACACTAACCAGGCACATCAAAGAAGAATTCTTGAGGTTTCCTCCGACGCCACCAAGCAAATGCTAATGCAGGGGCAGCAAATAGTAAGGCTGCACCAGCTGCAACTCCTCCAGCAATTGCTCCAGTGGCACTATTCCCTCCTGAAGTTAGATGCGAATGGGGAAAAAACCCAACAAATAACATAACAAGCTATCAAATTCTAGACAAACTATTCACTTGTAAACCAAATATCAATCAAAAGTTAATCAAGACAATACATTTCATTTTCATTAATTTTTAAAAGCAAAATCAAGAAATGGTAGTTCTGCCTATGCAGGTGAAACCTTGATGCCTTTGCAGACAAAAGAGATGAAAGCTTCCGACTTGTTTTCCATCACATACTTGCCCACAAAAAGAAAACTATATCAAGAAAAGTGAATAACAAGATAAAAATTATGGTTTCTTGAGGTGATGGATTTGGCAGTGTAAAACATGTTTTAGACAACAATATCCATGTCATGTCAAATTATAAATTTCTTAGCATATCACTGTATTAATCTAATTGGTTTTATAACCACAATTAAATCAATTTCAATTGATTTAAGACCTACCAGTTAAAATGTGTACCATTATAATTTTGTTCAAGTATTGTTATATCATGTATTAAATATTCCAGCCAGTGTGTAAAATGCGAGAAACAAACAGGAAAAATAAAATGAGCCTTCATATTGATACAGACTATGCAGACACAAACTTCATGAGTATTTTTAGCACATGCATAACTTGGACCGCACAACAGCTCACATTGATCATGCAATGCCAGGACAACGAACTTCGAAAATAAAACCCCAGGTCCAGTTCACATGCCAAAAACGATGACCAACTATGCTGAAGGGTTAAGAAAATAATACAATGGGAGAGCATGCTCTACACTTTTTTAAGTTCAAACTAAGAATGACAAGCAGATTACCTGGTGAAGATATTGGAGGAGGTTGGACAAATGGAGGAGGGGGGGAAAATGGAGGAGACCCTGGGCAGGGATGACCAGTAACCGGTCCACACAGATCCAAGTTGTTAGCAAAACTGAAAGGGAAAACATGGCTTTTCAGAAGAGATCCCAAAACCAGTCCATTAAGGGCAATGCTCTGACAATAATCAAACCTTATGGGAGTGAATAGTGAGAAGGAACCATTATCTGGAACCACTCCAGAGAGACGATTGTTTGAAAGATCCCTGCATTTCAAAATGAAAAAAATAGAGTAATAAAATCTTGTATCGCAAATGATTACTTTGAAAGAGCAAGAGATAATTCTTCATGACAGGTGGAAAATAACTTAACACTCACAGTACTTGAAGAGCTGAGATATTAGTCAATGACATTGGAATTGGTCCCGTCAAACTATTGTTATTAAGCCGACTATCCTTGCACCAAACATGCCAAAATAAATAAATAAGATCTAAAATCAATCAAGAGAAAAAAAAAGAATTTGCACAATTAATTGGGTACATAAGTGCAGATGCAGGTTAACAGCACTTGTGTCCATGTATAACATGAAGCAACCGTGATATTTCATTTGATGACTCCTTTGAGATGGCTATAGCTCAGAGATTCTGGCAGTTCAATAGAACCATTAGCCAACTATTAACTTCATTTTGTTTTCTTTTGCAGTGTAATAGCTCAAATGACCGTTCAATCAAACACTACTCATCCTATTACAATAATGATAATGTACACATAACAAAAATCATGACTAGTAATGGACAAGAATAGATAGGGTTATAATAACAATTTGGAAACTACACTATTCATGAGACTGAATATTATAGGAGCATACTTACAGGAATCGCAATTTTGACAGCTTGCCCAAAGTGTCTGGAATGAGACCAGTAAAACTATTCAAGTAAAGATCCAAGCTCACCAGGGTAGTCAAATTTCCAAGATCACTAGGAATTGGTCCACTTATGTTATTACTGTAGAGTTCCCTGTGGTAAACAATTTGGCTTGGTGAATCATGCAAGGAAAATTAAAGATGAGACAAGATGCATCGACCATAGATTCATGATAAAAGATTTAACAAACTGCTCAGGGTAATTTTCCATAACTAGATCAAGCAGGATATCCTTTTTCATCTGTTCAAGACAAAATACACCATTGCTAAATTTGCTTGAAACAGCTTCCAAATAGCTATTTTGTGACTTTTACCAAACATTTCTCCAGGTCTTGATCCACATGAGATGCTGTTACATTATACTATCTAATTTACATACACCCAACTTTAACATCAAGGCAGGGAGCTAATGCAAGATCTTAGATGAATATCACAATTTGGCCATTTAACTTGCTCTGCTAGATCAAGCAGCAGAAACAGTGCTGCTAATTTTTGATACATCTTATAAACAAATTTTCAGTTGTGGAATGTATTTAGCCACATTCAATCTCACTGACCAGAGCTAAAAAGCACACAGTTTCATGCCAGAAAAGCATTGCATCCTTTTCCTGAGACCTTAGCATTACTAGTCTCATTCAAAAATATTTTTGAACGCGGAAAAGAATTGCTAAACTGGTCAACATGGAAATACATTCTACACTTAAATGTATATACACTGATTCCAAAATCAAATTTTTCCAGAAAGAAAAATAAACTTTTTGACAATTTCAGAATAAAAAAAAATCTGGGGAATCAACATTATTAAATTCGACAAAGAAATGAATGCTTGAGAACATTTATTTGTCTCCATATGCAACTTGATCTGTAATATTGCACCTCAAAATCCCCTTTACAAGAGCAAGAGAACTGGTTCAGAGCACCATTACTCCACCATTTAACAGCATAATTAGATAAATGTATTCCCAATCAGAAAGCAGCACTTACAAGTATTGCAAATTCTTAAGCAGGCCAAGCTGTGGAACAAGCTGACCAGATAAAGCAGCATTTCCAAGATCACTGTGCAATTAAGAAGAAATATCACAGGCTGTATTCATCAGGAATGCTTAAAAGCAAGCTGATATGTTTATAAGAAGTTGCATCATAAGCTTGTTCTTGATGAACACCAAAAGGGAAGGAAGCTTACACTCGTATAACACTATTATCATTGTTACATGTGACATGAAACCACGTGCATGGATTGACAAGGGTAGGGTCCCAACTCTGCAGGACATTGTTTGGATCATACAAATTGCTCCTCAGGCTATGCAATGCATCACCTTTTTTCATGCAAGCAAACCATTTAAGTTAGGGGTTGGCAACTGATAGTAATACACTGGTCCAAGCACATTATAGACAGAGATAAGTCAAAAGAGGAATAGGAACAATGTGGCTAGCCCTTGCTTCAGGACATTTCGCGTCTGTTTAGGAGTATGGTTGAGGTTGATTTTGAAATTATTTTTCGTTCAAAAATACATCAAAATGATATTATTTATTTTTTTTGAAAAATTATTTTTTGAAATCAGGAAAATGAACTAAAAACACCAAAATAGTTTAATTTAAAGTAAAAAATTCAAATTTTTCAAAATTGTTTTTGAAACGCCACGTTCATCTATAAAAGATGAGATTATTTTTTCAAAAAAAGAAAGTATAGGGTTTGAGGCAGAAATGCACCAAATGTGCAAGACAGGAATCGTCTCGCAGTAACAATCCATTCATTATCTAATGTATATGGAAGGATATACATCCACAACAAGATGTATCTCAAAGCAAGTACAGATTCTTAAAGCATTTGATGAATCCATCTAGCGACATGGATTCCAAAATGGAGAACAAAAAGGCAACGTCTTAAGAGGTAAATTCTCAGGTACACACGAAGTCATTTCAACTATAATCTTAATTCTTAAGAGTACGAACAGTAACAACCAACATAAATTCTTTAGCTTTCGCGCTGAAAGATCGAAAGCCTTTGGCTCAAATTCACATCGCACATTCAAAATCACCATCAAAAGCAATAAATTGAAGAATTCAATGAGATCACCAGTACCCATTAACAAAGTGCTTTACTCAAACACAGAAACTCACCCTTCACTCGCCAAACAATTAATGAAAACAAAAACAAAGACCCATTTTCACAAATCAGTAAATATAGCCAAAAAAACAAAGACATCTAGCTCCTCCAATTTTTTAAAAAAGAAAGAAACCAACAAAACTACAGTACCAAAACCAATAAATGAGCACAGAAACAACACACCTTCCATATTACCCAAAACCAGCCATGCTGGATGCATCAGCAACGCCAAGATCAACCACCACGCAAAAAGAAATTCCCCAACTTTCCTCTCCATAACTACCACAGCACTTAACTTTAACCTCTCAAGCTCCTCAGATCCAAACAGCAACAAACCAGAACCCAACTCACCATTACATAGCCAACCAAAAATTAGAAAAACAAGACCCACAAAACCCCTAACATTCCATTTTCTCTTTCATCTCCGTGACAACAACATAAACACTAACAGCCCCACCATCTTTATCTCCCTCTAAAAACTAACCTGATCTCTCACACCCCATTATACCTCACTTCAAAAAGGTCACAACTTTATGACAAGACCACAGAAAGCACTTCAACAATTACCAAGTCGAAAATTTTCAAAGCATTTTCAGTTCACTTCACTTTCTTTTTTGTAATAATAGTAACAAGAAATGAAAGGGGGGACAACAACAACAATAAATAAATAAATAAATAAACTTTCCTTTTAAGCTTTAATGAGTGAAAGTGTGCGTATATCTATGTAAATTTATTACACCCTTTTTTCTTCTTATTTTATAATGGTTTCCTCTCAAGAGGAGAGCGATATAGGGTTGCCCGGACAGGAAGCCGAAGGTGCCCGTTGCCCGAACGCAGTCAAAAACAGCATTCGCGCTATATCGTGGAAAGTGACGTGCCCCCCCAAAAACACCGTTTTTCTGTCATTTCATTTTTTGGGGCAAGGTGCAAGCTTGTCCTTGTGTTATTAAAGTGATGACGATTTGGTCCTTAGACAAAAACTTAATTATACTTCAAGGACATATAATATAACTCTACTAATTTCCAATTACTTTGGAAAAGAGGAGGTATGATTTTGTACTTCAGCCATCTCTAGCAAATGCTTGTTTTACCATGTATTTTAAAAATATTTTTGAAGAAAAAAATATATTTTATTTTATATTAAGAATTTTGGTTTTAAAAATAAAAAAATATTTTGTAAGACAATATCAGTTACATTACTAAATAAGCCCTAGAAAAGAGGGGATGTCTTCGCTAGTTGTGAGTTTTCAAGCCTCTTGACCTTCTGTTTTATGGGTGTGAGATTTTATGTATTATTATAATTTTAATTGTAAATTAACATAAATAATAAATGATTAAATAGTTTGTGTAGGGATCAGACATTAAGTATCTTGATAATTAGGGGATATATTTGTACTTTTGGTATAATGGCGAGGACTGGCCATATAAAATATTCGGTCCAAAGGGGTATGATAAGATAAAGGGCACGAGTGATGGTGTCTTCGGCATAACAGCGATGTGTGCTCGTGTGTGTGTTTTATTTAAATAAATAAATAAAAACAAAAAGTATTCGATTCCGTTTCTAGGGCTATATTTTTTATTATTATTATGAAACGGGCCCAATACAACATATATTAAATATATTGTTTGAAATTAATTTTTTTGATGATATTTTTATTTTTTAAAATAATTTTTAACATTATCACATTAACTATAAATATTGTTTTAGTTTTTAAATAATTAAATATGGTTTTAAAATAAAAAATTGTTTTAAATTATTTTATTTTAAGTATTTTAAAAACGTTTTGACGTTCTTATATAAGAAAAATCAAATTATTTTAATGTATTTATAAATAAAAAAATATTTTAAAAATTAAATGTTATGACCATGTCAAATACTACCGACAAGTCTTCTTGTTTTAAATTTTCAAGTAAACTATATGATTTAATTCCAACTTTCATTCACTCAACATGTCAATCTAATATAATATTTTTTATTTAAAAATATATTAAAATAATAATTTTTATTTTTAACATCAAAACATAAAAACAATTTAAAAATATAATAAAATAATTTAAAACATACAAAAGTACTAAGTTATGCCTATTTTGTGAGAGAATGTAGTTGAAGGTTGTTTTTTAAAATATCAGAAATATTTTTTTATAAATTATTTTTAATATAAGTATATTAAAATAATTTAGCAGCAAAAAAAATTAATTTAAAATAATAATAATAATAATAATAATAATAATAATAAAATTTATTCTCAGGGCTGTGCTTGGATGTTTTGTTATTTAAAATTTGCGGGGGCAGTGCACCAATAACAATGAAGGATGGAGGGCCCCACGAGCTAAAAGGTCACTACCTTTTTCTCTTGTTAAAAGTAGGGGGGGATAGCCCCATGCACGTGTAATTCCAGATCATTGCACGTGTTAACCTATTCGTTTTTGTGCATGTCTTTTCAGACCTGGAGACAGAACGAAAGAGGATAGATCCATTGCTCCAAAGTTCATGCAATGCTTATAAGATACATTGAATGCAATGTTCAAATATGTTTGATCAATATAAAATAATTTATCAAAAAAATAATTTCAATTAAAGAGTGGAGAAATTTATTTTTAAGGCACAACTCTCATTTCCTTATCAACTCATTTTTTTTATAAAAACATTTTTTATCCGTAACAGGTTTTTATAAGCAAAAACAAATCAAAATGTAAGTAAAAAAACAATCCTTCGTAATATTTTGTGGCTATATATATAATAATAATTTATTTATGATAACCATTAAAAATTAACAATAAAAATATTTTTTTAACTCCCATTATGTGTTATTTTTTATAGTTTAAACTCACATGTAATTGTTAAAAAAAATAATAGCAATTATAAACATATAAAGTATATCTTATTTTTAAAATAATGGATGATCTGCTAAATAGAATTTTAATTATTAATCTTAAGAAAATATTTTGAATTAAAAAGTTTATGATCAAAATATAACCGACCAAATATTTATTCTTTTCTGGTTATTCTTGAATAATTACTCTTTTTTTTATTAGAGTTTATGGTTTGAAAAGTGATGAAGATAAAATATAATTTAATGTTTTTTTTGTATGTTTTGTAATATAATTATAATCACAACTACAATAATCCAACCTATTTATGATAAAAAAAATGCAACTTGTTTAAAAAGCTAGGTTTTTCCATTGAATCCCTCCAACTCAGTAATTCAACACACTAACTGGGTTAATGTGTGCTGTGTTTTTTCTTCAGCATTGTTGCCCACCTAGATGAAACTCCATGGGAAATCAATCTCAAAATTTAAAACCACAATTTCTAGTCCAAATCTTCACAATCAAACAACATAATTTCATATGAAATGATCAAATTAAGTCAAGAATAATTCTAAAACTGTTGGGCTCGCGACTAACTTGACTAGTAGGATCTGATTGGCGATGTGTGTTGCTAGCATCATGATAGCATCACTAATGACATCATAGTTTTGATTGGGTCACCACCCAAATTTGGTGATATTTTATTTTTAAAAGTATTTTTTATTTAGAAGTCACAATAAGTCACCACTAAATGTAAACAATGAAGTCAAAGCTACTGATCCCTTTTCTCAATTAACACATGGCTATCTTCATTCTTGAAGCTATGCTTGATCGATTTTGAAGTCTAAAAAAAAGGTATTATGCACTGAAAATGAATGGGAATCTTTAATTAAAGTAGTAATAAAACTGTAGAAACCCTAATTAACTGAGGAAAAAAATCCATTAATCTAATGAGCAATTAATCCTGTTTGAATTGTTATTGGCAATAAAATAATCGGACTCCATAACTATGGAGTGGAATTACAAGGTAAATGTTTATTTGAGAATGTAATTGGGGTTATTTTTTGAAAATATTTTTCATTCAGAAATATATTAAAATAATATTTTTTAAAAAATAATTATTTTTTACATTAATATATTAAAATAATCTAAAAACATTATTTATTTTAATTTAAAATAAAAAATAAAAATCAATTTTTTTTTTCAAAAATACTTTCTAAATGTACTTCCAAACACTCCATCTTGATGATAATATAATTATTTTTACGAGAGATTCTTGTTTATTTGGGTTTGCTATTGAAGACTTCAATTCCTATAGGTTACTCGTCAATATTGATAACATGTATTTGTACGGGTAATTTAGTTTGAAATCATTGATTTTAATTATTTTTTATGCAGATATAATGGGATATTTCCTTTCCATGGTTGAAGTATGCAATGCTACATTAATGGTGAATAAATATTTAATATTTTTTAATAAATATTTGAGCTTTAAATTAATTTTATCTAGTTTAAAATATATTTTGATTTTTAATGTATTTTTTATATTATCAAAAATATTTTTCTATTTTTTAAAGGAAATTAAAATAGTAATGATGAAATGTTTTGTCAGTATTTTTCAGAGAGTTTGATAAAAAAAATACTTAAAATAAACTATTATCGATGACTTTACCAGCATAATGACTTTGATAGAATCATCGGCAAAATATTAATAATAAGATCACAATAAAACAATTAATTTTGGTGATGAAAGTAATTTTGTTTGCACTCTCCCCTGTATTCACTAAAATATAACGAATAAAAACACTCCAAAAATAAATATTTTCTAAAAAAATGATAATTTTAAATTTTTATATAGATTAAATTAACCGTGTAATCTAAGACAAACCCAGGAAGTGGAAATTAATTATTCTATTATTTACGTGTGAAATGATCAAATCACACGGAACTTTCTTTTTTTTTAAAAAAAAAAAGACTATGAAAGACAATCACATGACTATGATGTTTTTTAAGTAGTAAACCGCAAGTGGTTTAGTAAATTGTCTTGTTAAGAACATTGGTTTAATTTGAATATTATCAATATATTATAATATATAATCATGAAAATTTTAGGCGAATTTAAAACTTTGATTCCCGCTGTTGACCGTTGATGAGAGAAGAGGACGTGGACGTAGATTTATCTTAAATAAAAGAAGAATACATGTAAACCATGGTAAGTGATAAAAAGTTTGCAATTAATAGGTTTGTTTTTCATATAGTTGCTAATATAATAATTACAGAAGGTTTACTTGATCGTTAACTTTAAAACCCGTAAAATTAGTCGATGTGCACACAAATTGATCCTAATAATCACGTTAATAATATAAAAAAAATGTAGCTTATTGAGATTTCTAAAGAGAAAAAATAATTTATATGTGAAATTCTTCATGTTCAGATAAGTTGAATTAATCCTTGTATAACAAACTATATGTTAATTTCTAAAAGTTATTTAATTATTGTCTTAAGTAAAAAACATTATTTTAAAACAATTCCATATAAAAACATTTTAAAACAACAAAGTCTACCCATTACCGTTTATACACCCAGCTTTCTTTCTGTCAACCTGTTTGTGGCATGCTGATTAATTATAGTTTGCTGGTAACATGTTTTCTTTCAAACAGTACTGTACAGATGGATTAGTTTCCGATTTTACTATGAAGAAAACCTAGCTGGAATGGAACTCATCTTTCGGTATTTGACCATGAAGTAATGAATAATTAAATATTTGAGTTATTAGATTACTTGGTCTTTGGTGAACATCCATATTGAATTCTATGATATTCTAATTTCATTACATAATTATATGATTTATAATAAGATTATTGTATAATATAATGTATTATATCAATTAGATAATTATATGCACTAATATATCAAAATAATTTGTAATTTATTCCAATGTGTAATTCTCTATAGAAATATATTAATAATTCATTATTATCAAATAATATTATAAATTTTAAAGCATACATACATAAACACACAAAAATTATATGCCCAAAATTTCCTCATTTCTAATGCCTCGTACAAGTGATTGTTTTGACTGTTTGTTTTAAATTTAAAATAAAAAATATTTATTTTTAAATATTTTTAAAAGATAGGGACCTTTCATATTAGATTTGGTCATAAAAAAGGTGCCTCCACGTAAATAAGATAAGGCAAAAAGGGGGCGGTCTTGTACTTTTGTCGTCAAGAGGCAATACATACACCAGACAATCATTGAAAAAACTATATAACTAGCTAGAGCGGTGGAGCTTAGATCAGAGAAGAAGAAGAAGAAGAATCAAAATGGGTTCTTATATCTCATCCTTCTTTATTGAAGCTTACAATGCTCTTCTAAGGGGTTTGGGACTGATTATTGATGATCATCGAGGTAAGACCAGAGAAATCTCATCAACGTCAAATTCAGAGGATGGAAAAGCCTGTGAAGAGGAAAGCTCCCAAGAATATCTTCCCACAAGCAGCTCTGTAATCTCTCTCTCTCTCTCTCTCTCTCTCTCTCACACACACACACACACACACACATGCATGCATGCATCCACACACTGAGCAAATCCAGCCCGGTTTTTGCCCTAGCTAACTTGTGAATCTATCCTGTGAAATGTGACTTTATCGCATATCAATGCGATATTAAGCTTTATTTCTCATTTGTTTTGGGCTACACAAATGGAGTAGTTCTGGGATTTTATTGGTGAAAATGTGACTTCATCTCATATGATCAATACGATATTCAGCTTTTTTTCTTATCTGTTTTGGGCTACGTACACAAATGGAGTAGTTCTGGGATTCTGTTGGTGAAAATCCCAGTACGTATTGGTATACGATGACATTATACTTGATGATCATCAATGAAAATACGTATCCATAACGATACCCATTAATCAACTTATTTTCTCGTATCCAGCAGATAAACTTTCATTTTTCCAAATTAAATTCGTGTAGCATGATTATAATTAGTTCATCAGAATTACAGTACTGATTAAGATTTCGTGTGATGTGTGTGTAGGAAGATCTTCCTGCAGTTACTGCAAGAACTCTTGCGAAGCGGAGGACTCCACCGGTAAGCAGTGGGAGTGGTGGCAAGATTAATTCCACGTCATCATAAAGAATCTGATCAGAAGCTCGAAGATCTATTCGCCACAGCAAGCTACAGAAACAAAATATATATTAATCTCTTGAGTAGTAGTAGTAGTTGTTGTTTTTTGTTCGTGCTCAGGGACGATAGTCTATCTCTCTCTCTCTCTTGTATGACATGGATTTGCTGCTGTAACTACGTGCATGGATTTACAGACAGGTCTGAAAATCCTACACCAGTTTTACATATATGAACATTGCTTGCTTGCGTTGAGGTTCTTTGTTTTGAGGCTATGATTTTCAGACAGACTAGCAAATTAACCTAATAACTCGATCGAGATGGAAGGGTTGAAATTTTGGGTGGTTTCTAGTTAGCGATCACGGAAGAGAGTCTTAGAGTATAATATAATCATATTATGGGGTCTCACCTATAAACTTGAGCTTTTAAATAAGATGATTCTTTAACATGGTATCAGAGTCTTATTGACAAAACACTCACGAGTTTGAATCTCACCACCCCATTCTATTTGATAAAAAATCAAGCACAAGACAATATAGACTTGTGCAAGTTTCAAGCTCAAAGGACTTTCATTTGAGAGGGAATATTAGAGTATAATATAATTATATTATGGAGCCTCAACTAAAAGTTTAAATTTTTAGATGAGATTGTTAGAGTGATTTTTTTGACCTATTCACGCATCGGGAGTCATGAAACGACGTTATAATAAATTACACACACGACGCATTCAACTCTTGATGAGATGGTGGCATCTTCCATGCATTAATGGAGTCCAATTAAGCGACGATTCCTTCATTCTTGAAGTCTTACAAGAGAAAAAGTACGTACCATGTACTAAAGATAAGCGCAGGTCTTTCTAAATCTTTATTAAGAGAATTCAAAACCATAGAGTTAGTCCATGAATATCTATCTATATATATTCTATCTATTCAACATTAAAAATCAAGAAAAATATGAAATTCAAGAAGCTTGTTTATGAAAATAATAAAATAAAATAAATAAATGCAACTTGTTTAGAAGATGGGTTTTGAACGTAGCTGTTAACGTTCTCATGCTATAAACTTTGTCGTCCCATTTTATTTCATTTTTTCAACATTTACGTAGATTTCCTTAAAATTATTTAATTGTGGAGCATATAATATATTTTTTACTGGATATATATGATCGACCTATATATATATGTTTGTTTGTTTGTTTTTATCATAATTCCTTCTACGCTATGATTAAATACCCAGGTGTAAAAACAATTAAATTAGAGTTAACCTGAGAAGTTCCATTACCAGGTCAAAGCCCAATTAATTTTTTTATATCAAAATCCAATTTATTGTTAAAGAAAAAATTAAACTTGATTGATCTATTAACCGGATTCCAATGGAACTTGTACTCCGGTTTCACACCGTGTCAATGAAAGGTTTTCAACTCTTTTTATACATAAATTAATTGATTTAGTTCAGCATGTATTAATTATTAATAACCGGGTAAGAACAAGGTTTTCATTTTAAGGCTTATTCCTGCCTTTAGTCCTTGTTTGACGTAGAGTTTTAAAAGTGTTTATGAAAAATGAAAAAAAAATAATTTTTTTGATTTTTTTTATATTATTTCACGTGTCAATGTGAAAAATGATCTTTAAAAAAATAAAAATATTATTTTAATGTATTACTAAATAAAAAACAACCTTAACAATACTACCAAAAAGTGACTTAATCAATTACTCTCGTTTTATCAATAAAAAATAAATTAAACTAGTCCTAAAGCTAGCACCTAGTATGTACAAATGCCTCGATGAGCTAAGAAACAATCATGTTTCTCGTCCTAAAACTAACTCATTTTTAGAGCAACTCAAGGTATACTAAATAGAAAGTTAAAAATAAATATATATTATTTGTTTTTTCATTATTTATTTTACATTTTATTAGAAGTGCTAAATGAAATATTAAAATGTTTTTTTTCTCTCCTAAAAATATTATTTGTAAAATCCCCCTTTCCTTTTGTTGTATGGTTATCCATTGCATTATCTGATAACGTTATAAATCTCTTGCACATGAAATTTATTTTTAATATTGTCATAGTAAAGTAATTTAAAAATACAAAAAAATAAGAAAGATTTAAATATATTGAAAAGTGCAGTGAAGCCACTGAAACAAGGGGGCTCTAAATACGACGTTGGATTATATTTTTTGATATTAAAAAGAGTTAAAGTAAGAGGAATGGATTCCACACATCACACTCGAGTTGGTCTCCCATTCACGTAAGAGATGACCAAGCCTTGATTCCCTGGGATGAAAAATATTTATGAAAAAATTTAAATTATTTTTATTTTTATTTTAAATTAAAAAAAATAGTATTTTTAGATTATTTTGATGTGTTGATGTCAAAAATAATTTTTAAAAAATAAAAAAACATCATTTTGATGTATTTCTAAACAATAAACACTTTCAAAAACAACCATAATCGCACTCCCAAACATGGTCCCAAATCAATTTTGATTCCTACAGTTGACCATGCATTAGAGAAGAGGAAGAAGACATGTTGTAGCTTATTCAGACCTAATTAATTAATTTTCTAAAGTAAGATGGACAGAGAGCTGCGATCCCAGTTAGCGGAGTTTGAAGAATTCAATGGTAATATATGATCGGAGAAGGTGGTGAGTGACAAGCAGAGAGGAGTCATGTATTCTGGTAAGATTTGCACAGCAGGTCTCGAGTTTAAGTTAAACGTGTGATGTATTTTTTATAAGAGTCTGAGACAACTAAGATTTTATTTTTTCACAATATTAACAAAAATAGATTTTTCAAGAGATGAAGTTTCCTCGTATAAAAATAAATAATATACTTTTCAAGAGATGAAGTTTCCTCGTATAAAAAAAATATTCTCCCACGAGTAGAAATATTGGATCTGTGTCAAATGTCTCTTTAATAATATTTATCACCTTATTTACTCTTTTTTTCCATGGTATCCTATTTTTACAATATAATTTAAAATACAGGGTTTTTGTGTAATATAACATATTTTACATCATGATATATTATCTGGCAATATTATTTAAATTAAAGCATTATATCAAAATGACTTTATATATTATATGTTGACATATCCTATTTAATATATCAATGGTTTATTAATAATGTTATATATATTTTAAAAATATTTGTTAATAATATTAATCCTTAGATATACAAAAATAATTTTGAGTTACTGTAAAGAAAAAAAGAACTTTGAAAACTCTCTTTAAATTGGAGAGGGAAACACTAAGGAATTGCCAAGTTTTATCTAGACATTGATATCAATTGTCTATAAATTAGGGTTTTTTTTCTTGGAAAGCTATGGTCCCATGAGACTTTCTATAATTATTTTCTCCTTGGAATGAGAACGGTGGGTTACACTGGCTAGTTCACACCAGTCTTTGGACTCATGACAACCCATTTGCTTTTAAAGACATGCAATTAGAAATTGGACAACTTAAACTCAAGATCTTTTTAAAGTCTAATACCAAATTAGTTGAGTAATTTTATTTTTTTAGAAAAAAATGAATATACAAGTTTTCTGGCCCTAAAACTAGTGTGGCCATAAAAAATATCTCAATCAGAAATAAAAAAAAATTATGCATGCATATAATTAAATAAAATAAGAATTATTCATGCCAATAAATGTAAGAAAACATCAATGATAAGTAAATATTAAATTGGAAAAATTGAGAGATAAGTGTAAGTTAAGATATTTTATCTCACAACATAAGTCATGTATCCATAGTGAAATCTAAGAATATACAACATTTCCCCCCACATATTTTAGTGTTTTCTATAATAATAATATACTTCTCATCACCTTTTAAACTAACACTCGTGGGGTTAAATGTTGTGCTCCTCCAAAGCCTTCACACATGCGAGTAAATTCAGTGGTTGATGTACAAAGGAGCGGTTCTATTTCAAAACCAAGAAGCTGCTGCATTCATGTTATTGACTTCTTTACAAAATGACCTTTTATCTAAATTCAATTTAGCCCCGTTTAAATAGATGCAATGAGTCTGTTAAGATGTGGTTGGTGGTGAAAGAGAAGTTACAATATCCTTGAAGCGGTGGCTCTCCTTAGAAAATTATGTTGGGGCTACCTTCGTTTCAGCAATGACATGGAGCTCCTCTGCAGAAAATATGAAAAAGAAAGTGAAAAGATCACTTGTTGATATTCTGTACCTTTCATTCTCGACTTTCAAACTGGATTTCATGATATCTTTTCGGAAAGGAGGTGGTTGATTATTAAGAAAAAAAATTTAAATTTGTGGATGGAATGAACAGCTAGTGGACTGGCAAAAACTATGCAAGATAGAAGCAATAACAGTAGACTCGTCATCTTGTGTGGTGGTGCCCATGTCTTCCATACCAAGCTGATCACCCTCTTCCATCTCAGGCGTCGGTGGCGGGGGAGGAGGGGGCGCTGATGGCGGCGTCGGAGATGGAAGCACAGAAAAAGAGTAGTGAAAATTGGTACGAGCTCTTTCAAATCCACTAAAAGAGATGGATGATAGATCATACGCTATAGCAGCTTCCTCAGCAGAGTCGAATGTGCCTAACCAATGTCTCTCCTTGGTATATGGATTTCGAATCTCTGCAGCGTATCTCCCCCATGGTCTTCTCTTTACTCCAAGGTATTTGCTTGATTGCCTAGAGCTTCTTCTAGGGTTTCTGCAGAGCAATGGAAGGAAGTTTTCCATTCTGGTTGATGATATTAGAATTTAAGCTGGCTATGGTGGGACGACGGTAAAGAAGGGGGTGGCTTTATATAGTATTCAAGGTGGCCCTTGCTAGTTAAAGTATTCATTCTTTACACCCCACCCCTAGATTGGTAGAGCCATATTGAGTTTAAAGTATGTAAAAGTTATTTTAATGTTCATTTGATATCGTAGTATTAGTCAAGTGGGGCAGGTACTAGGTAGTCATGGATATCTACTTTAATATCTTGTTTCTCTAATGACTGCTTGTTAGGTTTTGTTTCCTTAAATTCCTCGCTAATCACACTCGTGTGCGGACATAATACATAAATCAATGAAATCCACGAGACAGTGCTACCTGTTGGCTCCTACCATTTCAAAGTCCCAAAATGTTATTCATAAATAATTTAAATTCTCAAAATGTTGATCATAAATAAGTCTATTGGTATTGTGTTTTCTTTTCAAAATGCTACTTATTTAGAAATAATATATATATATATATAAGAAATTTTTTTCAACATAGCATATCAAAACAATCTAAAAACATTAAAAAATAATTAAAAAAACACTTTCAAAACGAAAATCAAATAATAAAGGTGCATGCCAATTTAATGAATGGTGATGAGGTGGAACCTGCAGGAGTAGCAACTAGCAAGCAGAGGATTTCTCTCTCTCTCTCTCTCTCTCTCTCTCATCAGACCACCCAATCCCATCAATTTGACCCCTGGATTAGGGCAAAAATACCATATGATTACGTTTATAGCTTGGTAGTTCAAGAAAACAAAAACAACGAGGTTCACGTTTGGACTGATTTTTTTTTTTGGGAATGAATTACTACTAGTGTTCGGTTAGCAACATTTGATAGCAGCGAACTCCTAGAACCTTCTACTCTTTTATCTTCGTCCAAAACAGTGGCATGAGTTCACCAACACTTAAAAGTCAATGCTATCTATAATTACAAAGAATAGAATAGGTTGGCTTTTCATAGATAAGAGAAGAAAATACAAGCTCAAAATTTATAATCAATAAAAAATGAATACATCAGTTCATTGCAATGGATGGTTATAGACGATTACCTTCACAGCAGTTTTGTTTCTGTTTCCCCCCCACATCGGCACCGGAATTAAGTGAGCTTTCTCCAGAGAGATCCTTTGGAAGCTGTCAAGCACTTCACCTTTGGAAAGAGAAAACCAGCCTTCGCGGGGTTTCCACCAACAAGTGAATTCTCATAAATCTCTTTGCACTCCTGTACAACCTGTGAAAGGAATAACATGAAAATAAGCTTCATAATTATTATTTATTTGTTTATTCCTAACATGGTATATGATGCAAGTGGAGATATCCAATGCTCCTCCAACCCTGTGAAGCCCTCCCCCTACTGCTTGGTAAAAAGAAGCACCGGCAACACACTCATGCAATTCCCATGTTAAAAATGGAGAAATATAAGAAATCTTCGAGGTTTGTTGTCGTTAAGTGTGTGTCTGTCATACACTGGATCCATATCATGGGTTACACGCACCTCTTTCGCATCTTTTCGTGGTATGCCTTCTCGCAGTCCAACAAGCTTTTCAACCACTTCAGGCTGCAATTCGGTAGAACAGTACAATCAGATACTAGGCTCATCACAAAATTTTGACATGCACAACATTATACTTCATTTGATCCCCCCACCCATGGTTTTGCAAGAAATCAACGAAGTCTGACCCGTTATTTTATCCTAGCCTATCATACAATTTAAAACTGGTGATCCACTTGTGCACAGCAGGACCCAGTATAAGAAGAATAATTATCGGACCAATATAGCCACTCAAAAAAAGAAATATTAAGCAACATTTACCGGGCAGTCAGGTTGATGTTCAAGAATATTCGTATAGATGAGCGTGAAGGTATCCAAACTCTCTCCTGAAGCAAGTTCTTTCAAATCACTCATTATCCTGACTCTACTTTCTACTTTCTGAAGCAAAGGTCAGTTGATCAATATTAATAAAGAGCAAAAGATAATAGAAAATGTTGGTAATATAAACAGAAATTGCTTGTGAAAATAGTAACCATAGAATAGTTCAGGTTATTTTCTACATGAAGCAGTTACTTACAGCCACACTAATATACTCCCTGAAGAAGTCCATAATAACCTCTTCATCTAGCCTCATCCGTTCTATTGTCTCTTCCTTGATGTAGTTTTTCTACAATAATCACAACACATTACAAATGAAAATTATGTTAAAATAGAAGACACTGGGAGCGAGGACATGCAGGAGTATCTTCCAAGAAAATAAAAGTTTCAGCTTATATTTGAAATAAAACCTGAGTCAGAAGGTGATCCACATAAACCACCACTGTCTCCTCAATACAAGCTTCAACAAATCTCCTAAATGATCTTTCTTCAATATACCTAAGGTAAGAAAAGTAGAACTAATAAGAGCAACCTTGTTCAAACTATGATTCAAGAACAATAAAGCCATATGCATGTGTGTATGTTTGCGCATGAGCATGTGTGGTTGCCAGTAGTTAAACTAATTTACACACAAATAACAAATCCATGTTTTAAATATCAAGATAACAACTTCCAAATAAGAGGAAAACCTAAACAAAGTATTTTAATCATATGGGTTTATCTAATCTGTTAGTGCAAAGCCCTTCAAGATTTTCCAGTATCTCTTGGCCAAAAGGTAGTTTCTTGAAAGCATGCCATGTTATTTAAAACCTTGTGATATTCCTCTAACACTTCCCCTTCCATTAACAGGCCGAAAACCCTGCTTCTAATCTCAGGATGCATGCCTGATTCAGTTTAGCACACACACCATGGATTCTTAAGTAGCCTTGGCTATAAAAGTTGGGACTTTCCCTCACAAAAATAAAAAAACCTGAACTTTTCCCTTGGAAAAATTCTTAATTGGAAAGCCTAAACACAAGCAAATGGAGTGTATTATGTACGTTCAGCTGCAACACAGCATGAACTAAAAGGACCTGTATGTGGAAACTATGAAGTTAGATTGCTATGCAAATGTAAGTGCAGCCCATACCACGAGTGGTCACCCAAAGGGAAAAAGCAGAAGAAGAAAGGTCACAAACGAGCAAACTTACATCTTTACATCTGTAAAATAATCACCAAAAGTTGCAACTAGGTACTCGGTGACCTGTCCTTCAGCCCACTCTGAAATATGAGGTAAATACTTAGAAGCAACATAAGATGGGTCACATGCATTTAAACAATTGACTGAGTTAATATCTTTCAACATTTCTGGACAATATTCTATAAAATCAACATAAGTTCTTTCAGTTGTTAAACTTGAAACATTTCATTAATATTTTTTCAAGATTCCATTAGTGATATATTCTCCTTTTGCATTGTATTCCCAGGGTAGTATCATGCCCTTTCTAACCACTGCCAATTACTCATTTAAGCACTGGATGGTGTAGAAACACCAACAAGATCACCAACATAAAAGAGAGACTCTATCTTGAAGAAAACTCAATTATTTTATTCAAAAACTCAAACTTAGAACTGAACGTCTGCATGTAGTGTTTATTTATAGGCACACCCAAACAAATAGAATGGGCAAGCCCTAATGATAGTAGGAAACACAAGGAAACTAAAATATTATAATTAAATTTAAACATTTTCCTTCTAAAATAAGTAGTCCTACAAAATCTATTATGTAGTCCCACCTCATATTGTGATTGTATTGGGCTGTTAACACGCACTTAGATTTTGTCAGCCTGGTTTTCATTATTTAACACATAACATAAATGACATATCAAGTTGTTAACATTATAGAGTATGATAAAGCTGAACATTGCTTTACCTTTATGATAAAGCTTGACAATTAATTCCTGCACTCCAGGATCTTCAAAGATAAACCTAACGGTTAGATGCACAGCTTCCTACCATCAAAGGGCAAATTGAGCATCAGCTTAATCATCATCTCATTAAAAGAATATCTATAAAAATATGCTAAGCAAGGCCACTGGCTACAACAACACAAGCATCAGTATTGTAGAAGAAAATAGCATTTGCATCTGACCAAGCTCCACGCAGTACCCATTGGGTGCAGTTGGAAATTCAGAGTGTACAGCCCAAGGTATGAAAACATGTTTATACACGTTCAGGTTTCCAATTATTCATCCATTTAATCTCTATTTATCCTGCTGCGGCTATTGTAAATTCTTGGTTTATGCACAGTTTTCTTTCTGCACATATTTCACAAGCAATATCTTGCCACCAAAAAAGTCAGAAATCAAAGAGGCCTCATATAACAATAAGTCCTAACTGTCCATCTCTACTGTTTTCAAATCCAAATCAAAATGCACACACAAGACTGCTCATAACCCAAGACTTTTATCTACACAACAACTAATTAATTGATAAAAGATTTCTGCTTCAAGTTAGATAACACAGAGCCAAAATTCAGAAAATAAAGTGGGTCTTTGATTTCATCAACCATCAAATATAGCGGAATAATGCTTGGAGTCAATGATCAGACATGAAATTACCTCATGCCAAATCAATATTAATAAGATAAGGATATCGTACATAATCAGTAAGATGTTTGAATGATATTTGAATATAACAAAAGAGGGAGAGAGAAAGGAGGAACCACTGTCATTATGTGTTTATACCTTCGCAACCTCTAGGAAGCCTTTGCAAGTATCTTCAAAATTAACCTGCAAAAGTGACAAGGATAATAAATTTCATAACATGAGAAGAAAAAAAAAAGCCAAGCTACATAATTACTTTGAACTATGCAATTAGAATAACATTTTTCATCAATATTATATAGTAATGCAACTGAAAATCTTGGCATAGATTTGAGACATTTAATGTGTTATATATATTTAGTTATCAATAGAGAGAAATCCTAATAACGCAAGAAACAATTTTTACAAGCAGTGAATAAAGTGTTGTGATTTGTAGTTGTTTATTACTGCACTCTATACATTGGCACGCTCGCGCACTCATACTAAGTCGGAGTAAAAAAGAAATGGGGGGAATGAAACAAGAAAAAGAATACCCACTCCCTATAAAATAGTCAAGCCATTAGAAAGAACAATTACTGCTTTTTATCAAGGGACCTTTCCCGACCACCATCACCACCTTTTCTATTCTGGAAGTTGGCATGCATAGCCAGGTTAATGAAGCACCATATCAATCACTTAGGTGAGAGTGCCTTTCTCTCAAACATTCATCAAGAACTAAGATCATTTCAAGCAAAGCTCACTAACTCACTGAATAGGTAATATGAACATGAGAAAATTACAGGCAACAAACTTATCTAAAAAAATCTCAGGGATCAGGCAAGGAAAAAGGCAGAAAGAAAAGGTTCCTTCCTCCCAGACGTGCCAATTTCAATCACTGAAAAATGGCAGGGTTAGAAGAACAGAGACTCTTTTAGTATTTTCTAAATTTCCCTTTCCAAGAGAAATAAGTTTACATGATATACAAGTGCCTTTTGCCAACAAAATACTTTAGTCATTTCTTTTGTCACTCCACAACAGAAGAGAAATATATCCTTCCCTCCGACATCAACTCCTTTATTCCCATTAAGTTTTTGATTTCATTCCAATTTCCTAACCGCGGTCAAATAGTAGTTTCCAATCGCACTTGTATATTTTTACCAATAAGAAAAACACATGGATGAAGCAGAAGCAAATAAAAAGATGGTAATAAATAAATAACCTGTTCAGCATAGTTTTGTGGCAATGCTTCTATGGTGCTGCTACTCAACTCCATTGCAAGGTCATAGCATCGCAGATTGTTATTTACCTGTTCATTGCAAAAACAAGTGGCAAACAAAAATGGAATTTATCTCACGACCATTACAATACCTGCATAAAACACAAATAAAAAGATCCACTAACCATTGCACATAAAGGTTCCAACCCAATTTCTGAAGCAGGTTCCTGAAACCTCTTTCTTTCAGAAGCTTGAAAATCTATCATCACCTATAAAACACAAGTAACAGAAATTTTAATGATGGATACAGAAAACAACATCAAGCACACGGTCAAAAAGTAGAGGGGAGGCAGACTTATGCATAACTAGTATGAAGCATAAATACACACTCAAGTGCAGGCACAGCTAGTTGCTATTGCACAAATTCACAATAAAAACAGGCATCCCTATGGTGCCAGAAGTCCTATTATCAAGGCAAAGAAGCAAGACTCAAGTAGGACACTGCTGAAAACAATTAAGTGAAGTGGATTATTCCACGTATTACCATATACTTTAAAGATACAGTCAAACTCTCTTCCAATTTTTATGCAAACGAGCTCAGAAATCAATTCCAAGTGACAAAAATTTAAGCTATTATTTTGGCAGAATTTATCTGCACTTGCCTGAATAATAGCCAAGGAAATCCTGTATAGCATGACATCAGTGCTATTATCCCTTACAATCTGAACTTGCTCCCCAAGGATCCTAAACAGATCAACAGCAGCTGGTGTATATAGCTTTCCATCATCTGTTTTCTTTGGTGGCTGTACCTTATCAGCTTCTAGGATATTTAAGTACCATTTCTAAAAAAATGTGAGCAAAAGCATCAGATGTGTAATAGAAAAGGTCAAAGCTGAATAATATACATATTCCATACATAATAGCACAGTTGAGCTATGGGATCTTATATCATTACCCTTGTCGTAGCTTGCATTCTCTCCACATATGCATTCATGAGGGGATCCATGGCACCACTCTCAGAACAGACTTGAGCAAGAGACTCGTCAACGCCAAGTCCAACCAGATTATCTTGATATTCAACCACCCAGCCAGTTACCTAGTTGTAAGCAATCAAGATTAAACAACTTAATCTGTTTGAAAGAAATCATCTAGTATTTACCCTAGGATGAAAACAAATGAGATCTGAGTAAAAGAAAATCGACTTTCTTCTCTCATAAAAGAAAATTGTACATTAAGTCATAAAGTACCATACAAAGGGACAATGGGTCACCCTCCAATTTGGCGCTCTTATAGGTATGAAATGAGATGTTTCAAACAAATTATTGACCAGGTGAATACCTTTAAAATCTCTATATTTGATAACTCATTTGCCCTGTCACTCAACAATCTGAGCATCTGAATAAACCTCTCGGTATAGAGGTTTACCATGAGTTGGAATATTTCATATCTGCAAACATCAGAGATCAACTTAATATCCCATAGTTCTAAGATCAAATAATAACCTATTTCAAGAAGATGGTGCTCGCTCCAGAAAAGGTTTCTGGGGAAGAAATATCAGAATGTGCTCATGCAACTAAAGTTCTTAACAGTCCAAGGCAAGGCAGTTTCTTAGACATGCTACTGTTGATCAAGAAAATATACAAATTACCAGATGATGAATTGTTTGATCTAAGTGCATCATACTCTCCAAATAAAGACACAAGTTCCTATTCAGACTATTCAACCGAAACAGAAGCTGACTCAACAGGACCAGTTTACAACCACTAGGAAACTTATAAAGCAGCCCACAATTTCACATCTACCTGTTAATAATAACTAGAAAAAATGGATACTTCATTAAGGGAGATTAGTAGAGCATAACATACAGAGAGAGAATAGCACCAAGCATACTGAGCTTCAATACAGAAAAATTGCATTGTGCAGTACAAAGATTGTGCAACAGTTGAGATTATTCAATAAAAAATGAGAGCAACTTTGATCCTCAAACCAAACAACTAGATTCTGCATATGTCCCGATAAATTAACAAAAGGAAGCAGGTTTAGCAAAAGCCTTACCTTGGGGGAAAACATGGAGCTACATAATCATAAATATCACCAAGCTCTTCACCGATCTAAATGTCAAAAAAAAATATTGATTAATATGACGCAGTATTGACAGCTCTGGATAGATTATAAACTAAAACTCATTTACAACCAAAGTAAGGCCCAAAGTTGCAACAAAAACACTTTAAAGCAAAAGTATAGCAATAAAACAATATGGAAGAATGAAATCCAGAAATGCATGCGACTCTATCTATTTTCTCTTTCAAATGCAATGAACGCTACTCCCAACACAATGGTTAAAACATGCACAAGCAGAACAGAGGCAATCATTCGCACATGCTTGCACACAGACAAACTGCTGTGTGGGGGACAAAAAAAAAATCCTTTTAGCTTGTTCAGATTTTCTTAAAATTTCATAATAGTAGCTTTATTATATCTCATGACTTTTTATTCATGGACTTTGTGTACCAAATGAAAATCAATTAACTTAAATAAAAAAACAGAGCATAAAATTTTCCAATCTCATGGAACAGGGAGAATTAAATAGTTACAAACTGGAGATATCACTTGTACATACTTTTCGAGCTTCTTCTAAGGCAGCTTTGAGGTCTTCGAATACAAGCTGATGAATAAATTCCATTATTGATCATATACAGCATCAGAAGTGAATTTATATCGTGAACGATTATTCAAAAGAAGCACACCTCTGTTAGTAGTTTGTTGAACCGTCCTTCAACTGACTTTCTTATATGCTCATAACATTTATCCTTAAAACCTTTCCCCTGAATCTTCAACTTCTGTTGCGTGAGGTTTTTCGAAGAAACTGCTGTGGTGGTAGATTTTCTGTGGATCACAAGTAAACTTTCAGTCGGTGATGTTCACTTTGTGGAGCAAAGGTGAATGCAGGATGGAATGCAAATGGATAAAATAAAAACAAAATCATTGGGGAAAAAGTAATTCAGAGTTTAAACAAAATATAGACACAAACAGACAAGACTCAAGTTACTTGGCAGATCTGCGAGGATTTGCAACAGTTGCCATTGCACCACCTCCCTCAGCCTCAGCTGCCTCCTCAGCAACTTGTTCATCAAGAATTTCTTGCATTTCAACAACCCTAGAAAAAGAAAATGGGGATACAGTAGCCTTTCAAATATATATTGAATTAAGACAAATGAGCTTGTCATAAATTTTCAACATACCAGATATAAAGTTTCACATTTCATTATTTCACCATCATTTGTTGAATCAAAAGCCGTATCAAACCATTTGGAAGAGAAACAAGCAACTAATGTATTCACAGTAACGGTTCACTAAACAAAATGGACTCTTATCATAGCAAGGATTCTGTTACAAACAAAAGGCTTATAACATAATGCTATTTCTAGTTACCAGACCTCCTATCATCATCTTACATGATACAAAAACTCATAGTTATTAATGTTTTGCCACTAATAGATGACAACTACTTCAAAAACATGAAAGAGAGGACAATTTGATATGTAGCAGCCTAAGTACAAAAGAGAGAAGCCTGAAAGGCTTGGCAGAAACATACCTTAAAGCACGAACCAGTGTTTGTGGACTGTGAAAGTAGAAAGAAAAGGCACAATTAATAGAGTTGAGAAATGGAGAAGAACCAAAAGGTCAATAAAACCTATATTGTGTTCTATAGCAAAGAGTAATAGAACTAATAAACAAAAAGAATTATATGAGCAATTTATTTATTATACAGAAGATCTGCTGCATACATTAAATCCACAAGAACAATCATTTGGCATTGTATTCCTGGGTTACCGCAAGGATCAGGGATCAAGAAAAATAATTTGAACCCCAGTCACTCAATTCTCTCTCATACGTGTGTTTGTCTAATCAAAAAACATTTTCACATTTGTTAATGAGCAGACAAAATGGCATTTACTCTTGTACCATTAGGATCAACTACATAATGCTAAGTATCATAATTTTAGCTTTTTGAGGTTGCTTTTGAGGATGAAAGCCTACAAATAGATATTGTGGTATTATCAGCAGAATGGGTTCCATTTTCCTTCATTAAGATTTATAATGTTGGTTCTCTGGAGGTTTTTGGTGGCAAATTCTCTACTCCCAGCCCAAATCCCAAATTGAAGTGAGACCTCTCACTCGACTAAGGGGAATGGGTTTAGTTAACGTGTTTGAACTAGATGAGCAAAAGGCTTTTATCAAGGGATATGGCATTCACTGAAAAAACAAAATAGCTTAATTCAAACAAACCTCAATGCTCTCAGTTGGGGTGGTGTTTCTATTGAGAGAAAAGGTGGTTAAGGTTTCTTTTGCAAAATGTTAATCAGAAGGCACACAAATTATTATCACCACCCATAAAACATTATCAGATTAAACATACAGTTTGTGCTCATAGGATGACTGAGAGAGCATCAGTAAGGCCTTGTCAAATGTGGCTCCCAGAACTAGACAAACCTTTCATATACCCACTATCAAAACTTCAAGAGAAAATAAGGGGTTTACCTCTCTTTAGAAAGTTTAAAGAAGTTGGAAATGTGTCCCCATAAAGTCTTCTCAAAGGTTTCCCATGTCCGATCTACCTCTTCGAAATATTCTCTGATCATTACACATAAAAAGAAATCAATTCATAGAGCCTCAAACTATAAAAAATCACACAAACCAAAAGAGAAAAGAAATGTAATCAATTATAAAGGTTCTTCTGCATCAGCATTACTACCAAGTGAGACAGCTTCATGGTTGAGCCAAAGTCAAAGTGTCAAACATTAGAATTTTTTTCAGTAAAGGTGATTGGAAAAGAGTTATAAAAGAGACGTAGGGATTGAGGTAGGCATCAAATTCCATCTCTTACGTATAATTTGAAGGTTGGCATCACAAGGGGTTAAACAATTTTCTTTGAGGTCCAAATATTTATAACCACATGTAGTTTTTATTAGCTACATGCAACAACATCAGACAAATGTAAAGGAGCTCATAGCTAAGCCAAAACTTAGGTTGCTATTTATTTTCTTTTTAATAGTAGTAATCTGTTGTGCTTCATCAAAATTAACTTGAAGATACAGACCTCAATCTGCCAACCTCCTCTTTGTGAGATGAAGCAGCTGCTAATGCGAACCTTCGCTTCCCATCAAGTGCAGTTAACCTCTACGACAAATTAACAACAAAAAGTATTCAACCAAGTTATAACTACAGGTACATGAATTGTAATCGAGAGTGTGTGTGTGTATTCAACTTACAACTCAAAAAAGATAAAGAATTCAGCTCTACCTCATAAGTGCTAACAATTTCTCTATCATCACTCAGCGAATCTTCTGCCTCTGCTGCTTCAACAGATATTGACATCATACCCTCAACATCCTACATACATTCAAGAGGTAAGCCAGAGAGTAACCGTGGAGCAAATAATAAAATCAGCATACTCATGTTAGCTGAAGCTTCAGGCATCAGAACATACTGCTTATAAGAGCTCAAATATAATATCAACTCAATATAACACACTCTCATTTATCACACTAATCACAAGCAACGACTTCAAAAAATCTTAGAGGTGAAAAGATGGCACCGACCTTCAGGGTAGTATTAAGATTATTCCTTGCATTGCTAAGTAGCTTTATCTGATCATGATTCTCTATCAAAGTTTGACATTCTTGACATAACCTATCACACAATTAAATCAATTAGTATAACTATTAAATCAAACCACAATTTTTTTAAAAAGAATGCACAAGCATCTGTCATTAAAAAAATAAGAGCATACTGTTCAATAGAAATGAAGTTCTCTCGTAGCTGATTTATCGTCTTGTGCGATAAGGACAGCGATTCCAATCCATATTGTGCTTGTTCCACCTGCACTTTCACGTTATCAAAATTATTTAAAATTTAAAACAAAACAAAACAAAATCAACAAGCAATAATGAATTAAATCTATAAAAAGTGTACCTGCTCAGATACCATTGTACTAAGTTGCGCGTCATTAGCCTGAAAACAAATGAATAATAGCAATTAAAAATTGAATTGAGATCCAATAAGAATTGAGAGAAAAAAAGGAGTGAATTGAAGTTACTTGTTGGCGGGTAATGTAATCGGCTTTGATAGAAGCAATGGATTGCAAGAGTTCTGGAAGCGGTAACAGCTTCGCCACCTCGCGCACAGCTGTTTCTTTCGCTTCGATGCCCAGATCCTCCGCCATCATTTTGGATTTCTATAATACAGATTTACACGCGAAGTAACGGAAATTTGGCTTAGGAATTGAATTCTTTTGTAACTTTCAGATGGAGAGGACGTAGACCGAAGAAAATTGGATTTGACTTGCGAGAAGTGAACGACACGTATTTCGACTTTTCATTTGTGGTCGACTCACGACTTGTCGCTGGGAGCAGAGCTGCGTTCTTTTTCAATTTTCTTCGAGCATCTAGGTAGTATTTGTATTTTCTATTCCGTGAAAAACTCTCAATTTCAATTTTCTTAAACGAAATAAATAAATATTGTCAACTTATAAATTATAAAACTCTCTATTTTCTCAACTGAGAGTTAATTAATAACAATACCTGAATCTAAATCTTTATAAAGCAAGTTAATATAAAAATAATAAAATTATTATTATTATTATTATAATTTTAAAACTCGATTAAAAAATCGACTTGAAAATAAATCTAAATCATGAATTGAAAAGGTCAACCCAGGTCAATATAAAAATAAAAATAATTATTATCGTATCCTTAAAACTTAGGTCTTGTTTGGCACCGTGGTTGTACCGCCGGTTGCCCAAAATTCAAAAGTTTTTTTTTCATTTTAAACGAATATATTTTGGTGTTTTTACATCATTTTGATGTGCTGATATCAAAAATAATTTATGAAAATAACATCATTTTGATGTGTTTCGGCACGAAAAGCATTTTCAAAAGCAACCGCAACCGCCCTCCCAAACAGGCCCTTAACTTGGAGTTCAGTCACGGACAAAACTCGGGTCATGAGTCGAAAGAATCAATTTGGGATTAACGATGTCAATATAAGAATAAAAATAGTTATTATAATTGTTTTAAAATTTATTGAATTTAGTTGGTATTGATAAAATACAAAGAGATAAATGTTGTTATATGTAAATTATAATATTATTGTAATTGTTGTTAAATAAGTGACATCAAACAACCAATATGAGATGGAGTGACATTTTTGTTCTTTTTTTATAATATCTTTAATGATTTTTTAAAATAAAGGCAATTCTATAAATAGTTTGACAATTTTTATTGAATTTTATTTAAAGAATATGAAGTGTTGCTCGAGTTTCAAACTATAGAATGCAAAACATAGTTTTTCAAACTATGAAAGCAAAGTGTAATTCACATCAAACCAAAAACTAGTAAACATAATTTCCCTTTCAATTAAAAGTTTGCCTATAATTTGTGTATTTATAACTTATATAACTTGTAACAAGAGAAAATACTTCCTATATAATTTAGCTAGAGTCTTTTCCCTAATAGTAGTGATTTCAAAATTTATTTTCTTAAAACAACATCCTTTTAAACTTAGCATGATATGATGTGGAAATTAAAAAAAAATATTTAATTTTAAAAAAAATTGAATCACAAATCTTTAATGTAACCATTTATAATTTCTAATTGGTCAAATGACCATATCCTTAAAGGTGGTGTAGAATCACAAACTTTAGGTGATAGGCAAGTTATTGGCTAAGTGATGGCCAATAATACAATGATTAAATAAATATAACAAAAAAGTGTTGAAGATTTGAAAGTAGACAAGGAAATAGATGGGAAATACCGTACCTTATAATTAGATAATATAGAAAATGGTGTTGCATGTAATTTGGGGAAGACATGGGAAATGTGATTACGAATTTAATTTGATTGAATTATTTAAAAATAATAATTAAAATAATATATTTTTATTAAAAAATTAAAAAAAATCATGGCTCGACCTGTATTTTTAATCGGGTCAAGTTAAGTTATTTTTCTCCCTTTAATTTATACTAATTTAGGCTTGAAGTTACTAAGGGCCTGTTTGGGAGTGTGGCGACGATAGTTTTTTAAAGTGTTTATCATGCTGAAATACATCAAAATAATATATATATATATTTTTTTTAAAAAATCATTTTTGAAATCAGCACATCAAAATGATCTAAAACACAAAAAAACATATTCATTTAAGATGGAAAAAAAATTCAAATTTCGACCAAAAGCCGGTGGGATCGCAATGTCAAACAGGCACTTAGGCTTATCGCAGAGTGTATCTAATTTTTATATCTAGAATAGCTAGGAAAAGTCATTTCCTTGTCAATTCTAGGTTTATAATGGACATGCCCATAAGGTATGTATTTGATCAAATTTGTATTTTTTTAAATAATGCATTATGCAAAGGTTTGGACATATGTTGATTTTTTAGTATCCTAGGTTGAAAGGTTTCATCATGGATTTAACACATTGAAGTTTTCTTTAAGCCTATTCATTTTAGGTAACTTGTTTTTCACTTAATTTATCGTAACTAGCTTTGCTCAGTTCATGATTTGACTTGATGATGAACATCTAAGAAAATACAATTTGCAAGATGCAAGTATCACTTGCTACTCTCTCAAATTATAAAAAAAAATATCGGACACAAGATTCAATAAAAAGATGGGAGGGGAGAGAAAGAGAGAAAGAAAAGAAAAGAAACACTTTAAGGACATATCAAAACTCACTATTACTGTTAAAGAAAATTCAACGAATTTTTTTAAAAAAATACCAAGAAAGGTCACTAATAGTGATTGAACCGGGTAACACAAGCAACTCATAGATAAGTGAGTTTTGACATCTTTGGGCAACTTGTATGGCCTACTTCATTAATTGTTTGCGACTATATCTGGTGTCATTAAATTTATTTATTTTGTCAATATTTTTTTAATGATAATTTTAGTGTGCCTTTGATGTCTTTTCTCTCTCTATACTCATTGTAATTTGTGAAGAGATAAGAGAGAGAAAAAAAAGATAAAAAGAAACCCTAAAAGCACACCAAAGCTCTAATAACTACATCACTAGTATTGTAAAAACAATCTTGATAAGAAGAATCCAGTGACACCAGATAATACCACAAGAAAGGAGTGAAGTGGACCACATTAGTCATCTAAGAGGGAGTTTAACACTTCGTTTCAAAAATATTTTTAAAAAAATAATTTTATTTTTGTTTTTTGCTCAAAATTATTTTTTTAGTATTTTTAAATGATTTTGAAAAATAAAAAAATATTATTTTGATGCAAATCTGAACAAAAAATATTTTCAAAAACCAGACATCCAAACAAACACTAAAGGTTTTAGGGTTCATTTATCTTTGAGTTATTCGTATTTAATAACTTTTCATGATATTTGTTTTAGCAATAGTGGTGTTATCATTCGAATTTAAATATGTTTATGAAGTTTTTTTATTCATTCATTTATTTTTACTGAATATTGTGTTTTTTAAAAATAAATCAATACAACACTTTCAACAATGATATTTTTATATTATATTATTTTATCAAATTTATTTTTTTAGAATTTCAAAAACTGATGTTTGTTGTATGAATTTGTGCCTTGGAAAAAGAAACAGTGTCCGACCAACTATTCAAATATCTCCACGTCTTGTACCACCATAACCCTTTTCCTGCCTCTCCTTTAAACAACAAAGCAAAGCAACGACCACATTCTAAAGACCAAACTTTTGTCCTGTGTTTTAATGGGAGGGGCACTTATTGGAACTATCAGCAGACAATTACATCTATACCCTTCCCTAGCTTGGTAGTGTTCCTATCCTGGCCATGGAACCTTGTTCTGGGAACTCAGCAAGGGTGCGAGCCTCTGCATGTGAGGGAATGAGTGATGTGTTTTTAGTGAATCCTGGGTTACAAGCCGAAACAAGAAACGGCTCATGTTCAGCTTCATCTTTGGTTTTGGATAATGAAAGAGGAGAGCTTGTGGAGGCTACTGTGAGAATGGCGAGGAAAGGAGTGTCGGCTGAGAGAAGCATTGCGGCTTTAAAGAATCACAGTGAGGCTGAGAGGAAGCGTAGAGCCAGGATTAATACACATCTCGACACACTTAGGAGCCTAGTAGTACCTGGTGCTAGCAAGGTATTTGCTGTTTTTTGTTTTGGTCATGTTAAAGTTTGAGTTGAATTGAATCAAATTTCTTATAGCTTTTTCTCTCTTTTTTAAACGAATTCTGTTTCTCAAAGCTTGAGAACAAAATATTGTGAGCGATTAGGTAATGTACTTGAAATTGGTTTTTATTTATTGTGATAACACGAGTTGCTTAATTTTATTGTTTGTAAGGTCTGCTGATAACCTTTGAATTCATGAATTTCTTCAAGAATCTTGTCAGCGAAATTTTCTAAGTGGCGAATGGATTTTTCTTGCGTTTCTGGTTGATGTCATTGCTGTACGAGCATGATTCGCTAGTGATAGTAATGATATCTTGAAACTTTGAATTTTGCTTATATAAGAATCGGATTATTTATTTAGTTTATTTTGCTGCTTTTGTAGGTGAATGTACTGGAGCTGTTTATGATAAGAATGATTAGTTATCAATTAGTTCTTGGCAATTCTATTACCAAAAACACATATATTACTTGCTATAATTCTCTTGTAACTGTTCTCACTGCTTCTTCTTGATTGAAACTGATCATAAATCAATGCTATCTATGATATTTTGATGGGATTGTTTGGATATGTAAGAGATCGATTGTTCTGATCTTATTATGATTCCAGCTTACTGAATTACTAATCAATTTGAATCACTCAGATGGACAAGGCATCATTGCTTGCTGAAGTTATAAGCCACCTGAAGGAGCTGAAGAGCCAGGCAGCGGAAGCTGGAGAAGGTCTTCTCATGCCATTCGATATTGATGAAGTGAGAGTAGAACAGGAAGAAGATGGTTTCTGCACCGCCCCTTATTTAATCAGGGCATCTATATGCTGCGATTACAAGCCTGAAATTTTGTCTGATTTAAGAAAAGCACTTGATGATCTCAATCTGATAATAATGAGGGCGGAGATCGCAACTTTGGAGGGCAGGATGAAGAATGTTTTCGTGATGAGCAGCTGCAAAGAAGGGCTTAGTGGTGATAGCAAAGTACACCAGTTTCTCACTGGCTCCATCCACAAGGCCTTTAGATCTATACTTGACAAATTTTCACAAGAATTCTCATTAGAATCCACACTTTCGAGTAAGAGGAGAAGGGCTGCTTTATTCCAGCCATCCCTGTCATCTTCTTCAGGAGATCTCTGGTGAGCCTGTGATTTTTCGGCTGTGGTTGCTTCTCTTACAATGTTCATTGTCACCTTACCTGTCATGGAAGATTGTGATGCAGTTGATTCCTTGCATGTTTGGCTTGCTCTGTATGAAATCGAGATTTGTAGATTTACACGTGTCTCATCGCTGCGCTGCGTAACAGATAAATGGCTGGATGTGTCCTTATTGTAATGAAAATTATTGATAGCATGGTGTAATGATTATAATGTTTATCATCTCAATATAATTTCTTTGTGAAGTTATTTCATTTATATGTTTGACAGAGTCTTTTGCTTGCTTCAGTACTTCAGCAGTCTGTGTTAAATATAGTGCAGTGTTATTGAACAAGTGTTTTGTCTACATTAAACATTTACATTTGCTGTAAGTCTCTTTTCATGCTTAGCGTTGTAGAGCTCCTCTGTGTTATATGCTCCAAGTACTCGTTACCAATCTCACTTCTTTTTTTGAAATAAATGGAATATGATTGACGATACAAGGAAGTCCCCGAAGGGCGTGGCGTGATGGCAAAGGGCTCGAGATCTGCTGTGCGGATCTCGAGTTCGAGTCAGGGCGTCCATCTCTTGTAAGAGCCTGGGACTGCCGGGGTTTTACTTGCTCACCCGGGTCTACAAAGTGCGTTTCCCGGAGGGTGAGGTTTCCTCCGATCGATAAAAAAAAAGAAATACAAGGAAAAACAAGAGTAAAATAACTTTAGAATCTGCAGACTGTCATAAAGAAGAAAGGTTAAAGGAGATTACAAGTGGAAAACTCAAACATGAACTTTAGAAGATCCCTTCAAAATGCATACAAATTGAAGTTAAAAGGCATGAAAGTAGAAACCAAGAGATGTTGGATGACATTGCTGCAGTGTTTGAGGCAGTCCACGCCACAGTTTTTCCTGCAGTGTTGTGCTCTGGTCTTCCCACACAGCAATCCGAGTCCCTGTCAAACAAGTTATAACTAGATTTGAGTGTCTGGTATCATAAGAAGGTTTGATCTTATGGATAACCCCCTTGAAATCCTATAGATATAAGTGTATTGTTTAATCTAAATCGAACTACTTTTATGTTGAAGAATTGGATTTCTGAGAGTTTAAGGTTAAAGAGTACTTGTTTCAAGTAAATCATCTAGTTGAAGTTAATATGAACCGATGAAATACGAACTGAAATTGTGGTTTTATGCCTAATAAACCGAAAAATCTGATCAGAAGTAGAAAAACTGGAGAGAGATTCAAAAAACTTAAGAGATCTTTTGTTTTTTTTAATTAAATTATTGATATGACAATAGAGGGGCTTAGGACTTGGGAGTATGGTTGCGGTAGCTTTTCAAAGTGTTTATCGTATCGAAATACATTAAAATGATTTTTTTTAAAAATTATTTTTAAAATCAGCATATCAAAATGATCTAAAATACACAAAAACATATTCATTTAAAATAAATAAATAAATAAAATTCTTCAAATTTCTGCCGTGAAAATGTCATACGGCACCAAAGCTGAGGGTTCTTCATATCTCTGTTCCTAGACTGACCTCTCTAGGCAAACCATTTTTTTATCTCTCTCTCTCTCTCTCTATTTTCTTTCTGCTCGCCTCGATTTCCATGTCTTGAACTCTCTAAAATCCAAACTGGGTTGTCAAGTTTTTGTAAGTGTCAAATTTGACCCTTAATTTTTTTTATTGTTCTTCTTCCCATTTTTCTTTTTTAATTTCATTTTTCAATAATAATTTTATTAGCATTTGTGATTATTATCAAATTTCCTTTTATGAGGTCACTCTGATATCATGACACTAACTTTTTAATAGATTTTTTAATTTTAATTTTATCCTTTAATATTAGATTAGATGAAAATTTAGATTCATGATTTCTTTTACTTTTTTTCTTTTATAGGGTAATTTTGTGTCCATAACCGAGATTGGAACGGGTATGTGTGTGTATATATATATTAGAAAATAATATAACTATATCAAAAATATTTATTTTTATTTTTATTTTTATTCAAAAATACCTTAACAAGAAAGTAAATATTATATACAAAATTAATAATTATATTGTTGGGTTTTTTAAAAAGTAATTTTAATAATATAACTTACTCCTATTAATTCTATAATTAATTGCATAATTAAACTACATACAAAATAATTGCACTATATTTAAAATAATATAAAAAACAGCTCTCCAAAATGACTTTTATCATTGAAGCACATATCAACAAAAAAACCATATACACACTATTGAAAGAGCCATTTTAAGAATTTGGCTCTCCAAAATGGCTCTTGCCATTGGACTTGCCCGAAAAGGGTTTATTAGGGAAGTTCAAAAGCCTTCCAAATTAGGTATAAAATGGAGTCTATCTTTTTCTTCTTTTTTTTCTATTTAATTTTTTATTTTCTAATTTCTTTAGATCATTTATTGTTTTTTTTTATTATCTATTTTTGGATTCTAAGATATTTTTAAATTTATTTAAAAGTTATAAATCTCCAAGAAAGGTAAAACAATTGAAGACAAATATCATGTAATAAAATCTTAAATTATTTTACTTTGGTTCTTAATGATTTCTATCAAAGAATCTGAAGAAAGCCTTTCCAAAAACTTGAACTACAATAAGATTTTAAGTTTAGGAAATACCCTTCCACCAAAAGCACATATATCTGAATTTGAATTTATTCGTATATAATCATTTTAAATTGTTTTGGTGTATTGATGTTAAAAATATTTTTTTTAAAAGTATTATTTTATTATATTTTAAATAAATAAAAAGTAATTTCTACTACAATTCCAAACACCCTCTTGTACAAATGACTTTTTGAAAAAAAAAATCATTAAGTTTAGAAATTGATTAGTATTTTTTTTCCAAGTTTGTTAATTTGTTTTGCTTAGTTATATTGTTTACATTAAAGCAAATGAAAAAAAAAAAATAGACACAAAAAAGACATAATTATGCTGAAAAAAGTCATAGAAACCCTAATTTGAAACTTTATTTTCAAGTAACATGTATTTTTAAGATAGTTATAACTCTTTAAATAAATCCAAAAACAAACTAGAAACCCCGAAAAAAAACAAATAAAAACATGATAATTATTTTTCAAAACTTAATAAAATAACAGGAAAAAATGACTTCTCCTGGAAACCCTCTTCCATCAGTACTCGCCTGCTAACTCTTCTTTTGAATCAGCTTAATTTCTTATTTGACTGCTGCAAAGATTTTAAACTCTTGTTCGGTATGATCTGAACAGCAGAATCAGAAAGCAAAGAAATCTGTATCCAAAAACGAAACCAGTCATCACTGCTAAATTACTCCATTTATGTGATTCTTCCACACCTTGTTTCTTCAGAAACTCATCCCCGTACAGATAGCAGTATCCTTCAATGTTCTTCAAGCATGTCCTCTTGCCCTGCTCTCCACCATATTCATTTATCATGAAGCACTCAAAAGGGTACTTAAATAAGCTCAGATAATGCATGAAAATCCAGTACTTGGGCATGTCATCCTTCGCTATGAAATACCCAGAAAAAAGAAAAAACGACCCCACCAGGCCAGCAATCAGAGAGGTCCCCATGATGAAATTCGGAACAAGAGCACTGAAACATGCAACAAATGAATTTGACATCAAAATGACGATCCATACCACCAATGAAAAGTAGAGAAATCCATCCATTGTTCTTCTCAATCCAACGAGCCAGTATACTGAGGTGCTGTAGAGCAGGGCGACAAGTAGAAGGAACGGGAAGAAAACCAGAGTGCTTGATACAACGTAAGATGAAACTCTATAAGCTCCTTTTGGGGTTTCTCTCTCTAGAATTCTTCGTTCTTGCAAGAAAATGGGCAGGCCTTCTGCTGTGGGTGACAGCAAGAAGGTGAGGCTGTAGGCGAAGAACCCGATTTGAGTCTGGAGTTTATGTCTCTTTGAATCGTTCGTTGCATTCATGAATACAGTTCCAAGAACAGCCCCACCAAGAATTGCTTGTAGTATTCTTGCTGCAAAGAGCTGATTGGTTCTGCAAATGATATAGGAAAATCTCTGACCCAGTATTAACACCTCCTTGAATCGGCCATTGGCGTATGGTTTAGGATTTCTTCTGACAAGCTCGTCATCCTGTGCTGCATCCCTGCATTCTGTTTCACTTCCTTCGCTATCTTCCATGGCCAGGGATTCTGTCATTTCGATGGCGAACTCAAGCACATTAACTTGCCTAGGAATGAAATGACCAGCAAATCTAAGCCGCTGTTCGAGGAGATGCAAGGAACCATGGTGATGAACAGATCCATTTGATAACAGCAGAATCTTATCAAACAGCTCGAGAATTCGGAAACCAGGTTGATGGATGGTCAACACGATTGTCTTACCTTGTTTTGTAGCCATAGATTTAAGCAAGAAAATTATATGAAGAGCTGATGCCGAATCCAATCCAGATGTAGGTTCATCGATTAAAAGAACAGCCGGATCATGAACTAGATCTACACCCACAGAAACTCTACGTTTCTCACCACCTGAAATGCCTCTTTTTGATTCACTGCCAATTCTCACGTTGGCAACGTGCTCCAATCCAAGCTGCTTCAACAATTCTTGAACCCTAGCTGCGGCTGTATGGAAACTGCCTGGCAACCTCAGGCGAGCACTGTACATGAGCGTTTCCTTGACTGTTAGAAGTGGGAAAAGAGCTTCTTCTTGTGCCACGTACCCCGATAACCTCCGAAAATATCTTGCATTCATCGGCTGCCGATTTACAAGAACTTCACCGGAAACTCTTTTCGGAGGAATTACACCAGCAAGAACCTCCAGCAGCGTGCTCTTCCCTGCCCCACTTGGACCAGCAATTGCCATCATCTCCCCAGGTCTTGCCTCGCAATTCACATTCCTCAAAATGTACGGGCTATCGCCCGCCGTTTTCTTCCAGAAAAGCCAGTTTAATCCATCAATCTGACCGCATAGCTTGTAAGAAAGGTTCTTTGTCTCAATAGTATATCGAGTTCTCAAACCACCAGAGTTGGGAGCTGTTCTTGGCAGTTCCATGGAGCAGATGAACAAGGACTGAGAAATGAACGTAAAAAGAAAAAGGAGAGGAGAAGATGAGCTAATCAACACACCGAACGTTCGTACACGCAAGTGTATAAGCTATGGCTTGCATAATCTCAACTGTTTTTATATAAATTCTTACAGAAACATTTGGTCTTCGAGGATTAATAGGTGGGTGTCTTACGACATTAATTATCAGTTTCAAGACACGACGCCAGTAGTTGCTTTCCAGGTGAAGTCTGATCTGTTGACCCGGTGCGGGGTTTGTCTTTTGGAGCATGTCATCCATGTGACCGGTGAATTTTCAGTTACAATCTTTTTATGGTATTAATTTATTAGTTACGTTTAAAAAATATATTTTATTAAAAACAATGATAAATTGATTTTTTTTATATAAATTTGATATTTTAAAGAAAAAATTAATATATTTTCAAGTAAAAAATATTTTAGACTATAATATTTAACATATTTATAACTTTGAGTTTTTTTTCGAAGGTAACATGGTAAAAAAATGACAATAAATTGATATCTATAATTAATTAACTCGCAAATTATAAATATCATTCACGATTCTCTAAGTTATGCTATTTTTTTTTTAATTTTGGGGGCTTCAATATTTTTCTCCCCACTTGAATATTTCTCCTTTGTTTATATATAGTAGTGTATTAATAATTGCCATCGTTCAGCGTTAATAAAGATGCATTTTGAATTAATAAATAAATATAAAGTTCTCTATTTTTAATATTAAGATTTTTAATACATTACAAATATATTCTTAAAGTGTTGATATTCATATTTAAATTTAGAAAGTCAAACAAGAAAGCACATATTTTTTACGTAATAGGTCAACCTCTTTGAATTTATATAGTACTCTTTTATTTCAAAGAGATTATTGTTTCTGACTTATCATATATATTAAGAATGTAATTAATTTATAAATCATATCATAAATTATTATTTATTTTGAGAGCTATATTCTAGTCTCTATCTTAAAGATATGTGATTCACCATGAAATTGCTTCATGGATCCCATATTTTTATACGTTTTATATTACATTACGTTTCAAAAATATTTTTGAAAAAATTAAAATTTTATTTTTATTTTTTATATTTTTTTGATAATTTTAGATCATTTTGATGTGAAGATGTTAAAATAATTTATTTTAAAAAAATATCATTTTAATATACTTTTAAACAAAAAAATACTTTAAAAATAATTTTAATCACGATTCTAAACAGACACGAAAATAAATTATATTTCCTTTCCTTTTCTATCCATGTTTCTAAAGATAACTCTTTTTAGTAAATGTGTCATTTTCATTAGAGGTATTCTAACAAAATTTACGATTTAAATATTTTGACCAAGGTATTTTTAGAAATGTAATTAAGATTGTATTTTAAAGTAATTTTTATTTAGAAATATATTAAAATATTTTTTTTTATTCTTTAAGAATATATTTCTAAAATTAGCAATCAAAATAATTTTCAAACTTATTTCTAATTAATCTACCATAATTATGCCAATAATGTCTATAGTTTAAAACTACTTAATTTATCCAAACTACGTTAAGCATAAAATTTTAAATAAATTTTAAATCTAAAAGAAGAAAATATCATAATTATAGATGTATTTTTATATAATATATATTTGTCTACAGTGAAGAGAACATATAGTGTTTTTTTTTAATATAATGAATTAAAAAAATGTTAACTAATAAATTTATCTTCATTTTTTTATAATATTATTTTAGCTTCCCCTTCTTTTTTCTTTACATTGGTTTTTGGAGAAAACAAATATTTATTTTTCACACTTGACTTATTTATACCATTTCCTTTATTCTTCTCTTTATTCTTATGGAATCTTTTTTTTTTCTTTACACTTTTTTGAAAAATGATTATACAAAGACTAAGAAAATATTATTTCATTTTAGCAATTATAACATTGTTCTATTATTTTTATATGTTAAAAAGACATTGAGATCTTACATTTTTTTATTAATATATATTATGTTTACTATATTTTATTCCATGTAAGCATCAAATTTTTTATTCACAAATATATTTGTTTACTTGATATACAAAAATATGTTAATAACACTTATATATTAATTATTTTTGTGGTAAAAAACATTATTCAACTAGAGCTTGGAATGCAAAGGCGTAGGTTTGTTTGCATGGCCTGTTTTGATTTATGTAGCAATACCATGAAGCAATTTTTAAATTTAAGTTTTACCTAATTATATAATAATTAAAATAAATTTTTATAATAATTGCAGTAATTTAAATTAAGTAGGGGGGAATTTCCTTCAGCAAAACCCTTATTTACTGAAAATAGAAAAAATCATTTATTCATGATTTTTATGTGGATACATGAGAATATAAAAAGAATAATTAAAAAATTATCTATAAAAATTATTGTAATTGAATATTTATATGCAACTCTTTTTATTATTTGTTAATCACCAGACCTATGTATAATTATTAAAAACGTTGTTTACTTGATATACAAAAAAATATATTTTTTTTATTTTTAGATAATTTTAATAAATTGATTTCAAAAATAATTTTTTTAAAAAAACAAATATTATTTTAATATATTTCTAAATAAAAAATATTTTAAAAATAACATCATTTATATTTTCACACATGTCATGAGTCTAAAGTTCATAGCCCACCACCATCCCATCTTTATCTATGTAATTATTTACAGTTATTGCAAGGTTTGTCAAGGAAATAAAATAAAATTAAAAACAAAACTCTTTAATGCTTAACGAAGATTCTTGATTTGAGAATGTAACTACGGATACTCGATAGAGAAATTGCATGGAAGTTGTTTAAAAATACAAAATATTATTTTTTATTTATAATATATTTTTATATTATTTTTAATATAAATACATCAAAATAATAATAATTTTTTTTAAGAAAATATAAATCATCGAACAACCTTAGCCGTTTCGAATACCGGATGCTGCTATAACAACAAAAAGTAAAACAAAAAAAACCCAGCACGTTCCATGATCAATATACCTTATAGAATATCTAATTACATGAATAGGTTGTTTTTTAAAGTATTTGTTGTTTAGAAATATATTAAAATAATATATATTTTTTTTTAAAAAATTATTTTAACATCAACACATCAAAATAATATAAAAAATAATTTTTTTAATAAAAAAAATCAATTTTTTATAAATAATTTATGATAGCAATGACAATAGTGGATAAATTGATGCTTCCTTAGAAATCAAGCAACTACTACACCAAACTCCCATGTTGACTCCATCGTGACCGTCCAATATTTGATCACAGCCCTCGATCTGACTTAAGACTTAATGGTGCAGATACACTAAAAGTAACCCAATCTAACGGTGCAGATTACCTACACTAACAACTTATGTCCTCTGCCTGTTTTTGTACAAGCAAGGGAAAACCCAGAGACAAATTCCCTCTTGAAACTCAATTCCTTGTTTCTGAGACACTCCTCTGTATTATTTTTTCTTCTAAAATTCCCATAATGTTCCAAACTTTATCTCTGTGATTTCACATCTTCATTTAACTTATCCTTGATTCTGTATCAAGATTTAATCTTTCTCTCTTGAGATCATGGAGAAAGTAGAGAAGGCACCGAATGAAATAGAGAGTGAAGAAACTGAAGCTATAGAGCTTGTTCTCTTTCAAGTCTCTGAATGTTACGTTTATATGGTGAATTTCTCTCTCTGCATGTGTATCTATGTGCATGTGCTGTACTGTCTGTAGATTTATGTTTAGTAGATTTTTCTTGTGATTTTTGCAAATGGGTTTTTGAGATTTGAGGTAATTTATGATCCTTGAAAAGGTTGTTCCTTTTCCCAGAAACCTTGTCCTTGAAAGAAATTTAGATTTTCTGTTGTATGGATAGGGGAACAGAACTTAGATTTGAGTAGTTGTAGTCAGCTAAAGTGGGAATTTGGATCTGGGTTTTGCTCATTTTAGTCCGAAACATTATTGTTGAGAAATGCCTGCAAATCAAGAATATAGACGTCAGAACAAGTGGCGATCAGCAGCATTTTTTCTGATGAGTTGCAAGAAAATACCTGTATCAAATATGATAGATTCATGTGAATTGTGCTTTAGAAGTTCTCAGTTGGGCTTTTGGGAATTTCATTACTTTTCTGAAAGAAACATCGTTGATTAAAGGTGCTTGCCTTTTGTAATTGTGGACTGAGTATTGATGGTGTTAATATTTGCTTGGCAAAATCTATGAAGAGACAATCTTGGCTGTCTTTATTCGTGAGTTTCTGTTGTTCATATGCTGATAGTGGGAATTAACGTTGTCTTTTGCAATAAAAAATGTATAATAGATATTACCATGGCAGATATTATCATGGTCAAATAAGAAGTGGTATCTAAAAGTCAGAAGCTGCAGATCGTGCACGTAGAAGTAATTACTGGCTGATACTTAAAGGAATGGGGCTGGTTTAGAGAGATCTGGCTATAGAAAATTTTAAATTGTTGGGAAGAATTAATAGCTACATGGGCATCTTAAAAACTTGCATTTTCAGTTTGATACCATGCTTGTGGATCATCATAACTACGAGCCAAGGAAAGGGCTATTTTCTCCTCTTTCCAGTATACTGCCTTTGTTATTGACCGCCTTCCTTTCCCTGTTCTTTGCATTTTGTCTCTAACAGGGAGTTAACAATGGGTGGTTAAAATCCAAATATAGTCAAACTTCCTTAATTTGTTTGAATCTGAAAATATACAATCATTTTGTTCCCTAAAGCATTGGTGCTATGACTTGGTCCTTCTGTTGGAAGTAAAAGATTCATAGTTCGTATTGTCATGTTACTTTTATGTATTTGATTTCTGTTTTTCCCATTACTCGTTAATGCATGTTTTAAAGTGTTGCCTTGGCATAAATTTCTTGTGTGTATCTGTTTTCTAGTCTTTGTATCTATTGCAGATGTATGGAGGTTTACATGTTCAGATACCTATACAAGTGTAAGATGATTGATATGATCTTGTAGGCTTTTAATTGAACTCTTATTTATGATATGTTAACATTTTTGCTTACTTTCTGCTCTCGGCTGTATATGTAGGAAGTCAGCTGCAAGTCCATCAAATATTGATCTTTTCTTGTTTCTATTTAATTCTTTTTTTTAAACCACCCAAAGTATGATATTATGTCATTGAGGCAAATGACTACGCACTACTTACAGATCAGCTGCATTCCATAATTTGCCACTTATTTTCTTCGTGATCTAAATCACACATAATGTAGTTTTTTGTGGATCAAGCCAATTCAAACTAGATAACAGTTGCTAAGCTACTTTAATTTCTTTTTTCTGCAGATACCTCCTAGGAAAAGTGCCGCTTCTTACAGGTTTTTGCTCAACTTGTCATTAAGATGCCTGATATAGATATCGATTAAACATTTTCTAAATGATGTCTTTCATGCAATATTCATGTTTCCTTATTATTATTTTGAATTAAGCGGAAGTTCATTTATTCAATTTGTATTGTTTCTCAGATCCTCATGTAGAAATTGTGTCCATCAACCTAATTAGGATATGGACTTTATTTGACATGCATGGCCAATTTAGGATATACTTGCACAAAGAGTTTTTTAAAGAGGAATTGTTGACAAAATTAATTTTTTCTTTCTTTTGAGAAACAAGAGATATACAGAAGAACAGCAAGGCATCTGAAATTACTATAAAGATTTTACTATATGCATGGACATTGTAGGTTTGGAAAATTATATTCAAGTAACGAGTTTGATTTCTAAAAGAAACATGATGTCAAAATTCACCTTCATAAACACAACCTGTTATAAAATCCAGCCTCATCATATCCTTCCCATGCTTTTTTCTGCAATCAAATGTAGCCATTCAGATAATGCCATTGCCAGTTAATCTATGGACTGTATCTACTGCTTAAACTTGTTTTTACCTATTGTATGGATATTTATATCTCTTGAAGTGTATTCCAGGGCTGATGAATGGGATGTTAACAAATGGGCCTGGGAAGGGACTTTGAAAGTCATTAGCAAGGGTGAAGAGTGCATTATCAGACTTGAAGATAAAACCACAGGTTAGATTATCTTTGAATAGCTACAATGCAGAAAATGGCATATAGTGTCTTTGATTGATGAACTTTCCCTTATGCTTTGATATAATTTATATAGGTGAATTATATGCCCGGGCATTTTTAAGAAACGGGGAGCCACATCCAGTGGAAACTGTAATTGATAGCAGCAGGTTAAGGCCATTTCTCACTGAACTTTAAGCTTGTCTTTGTTGCACCACTGATTCTAGTGATAAGAGTAATGAAATATGCCCTATATGCATAAAGTTAATTCATTCTATTTGACCTGAGGTTGGTTCTTAGCTTCTAACTGAATTCCCATATAACTATGTTTTGAGAGTATTTAAATATACACCTTTTCTTTTGCAGATATTTTGTTCTTCGAATTGAGGAAAATATTGGTGAGCTACCATGCCTGCCTCTCGGTTCAGGCTCTATTTTCAACTGAAGACTCTACTTCTATACTATTGTTGTGATCTGTTTTTTTTAAAAGAATCCAATGTGTGCAAACTCTATTTGAAACACTCTTTTATGGTGATAGATTTGTTCTTCAAGGCTGGAATAAATATAACTTGATGCATTTATGTTCTATTCGTATGGTGTCCTGAAAGAACCCAAAAACCTGCTCTTATTGAGTTCTTATTCACTTATTCATGATTATGCAACAGATCTCCCGCACACAGTCATGTGCTGATATTCAGATTTTATGATATTGACCAATAGACTTTTAGGGAAGTTTTAGAAAGGGAGGGCAGTTGAGAGGAAGGGAGAGAAAGGAGGGGGTGACATTCCTTGGAACAAATCATGCGTCAGCAGTTTCATGTTTCTTGGATATCTTTCCAGCTTTTCTTTCTTTCCTTTTTATTTTTATAAACACTGTTATTGCCTTTGAAAACTGTTAATCCTCATCTGATGCTCTATTCTTATATGTGTGTGTGTGTATTATTGTCCTTTCCGTTAGTCAGATTCATTTTCAATTTCGTTTCTAAATTTGTTTCTCGGAATCATGCAGGTGGTCGCCTTAGGCATGCATTTATTGGCATAGGATTTCGAGAAAGAGCAGAAGCTTACGACTTCCAGGCAGCACTGCACGATCACATGAAGTATGTTAAAACCTATAAATGCATTATGTACCTTTTCACAATACCCCCCCAGATTCTTTGTAACTTGTGCTGTTAATGCATTCAATGTGTTCTCATCTCGAGATGATAATATTCCCACTTGCATAAAGTTGATTAATATAGGCATGCTCTTATGTTGTCTGTTAAAGCTATCTGGACAAGAAGAAAACTGCGGAAGAGATGGAGCAACATTTTCAAACAACTTCCTCGGTGGATTACAGTTTAAAAGAAGGGGAAACTATTGTACTCCAAATGAAAAATGTAAGCTCGTTTGAATCCCATTTCCTGAATATGTATAGATAAAATATGCATCCTAATGTCTGTAATGAAATTTAATCTTTCTGGTATGATAGAAACCTGGAGGTAGTGTGAAGTCCAAGATTTTTGAGCAGGGTCTGAGCAATCTGTCAATGGAGGAGCACATTGATCGAAAAGAAACTTTGCTTTGTATCAGACCTCCTCCACCTCCCCCCGCACCGCTTTCACCTGCTACAAGTCTACAGAATTCTCCATCAAACTTGCCACCAAAAATTGTTCTTGAAGGAACTTCTCCTGAAAAATCCCCCAACTTGACAAAGGATGAAGCAGAACAACATCATCTGCCTGACAATGAAAGCTCACAAGATATACAAGATGATTTTGGAGATTTTCAGGCAGCTGGTTGATGTGAACTAAAAATTGACATGTTTATAATCAAATGCCTCGATTTTTTTCTTGTACTTGATTGGAGTTTTCAAGGATTTAGATAGAGATCCAACTGAGTTTTTGGCTATCATGGTTTGTGAAATATGCTGTAAATATTACGGGGAGTGGAGTTACCTTACCGGCCTCGTTATGCTGCTAAGATTGATTTAACTCCTCTGAACTGCAGCCTGATTATAAGAGGGCTAATGCGCAGTCAATATCCGTAAAATAATGTTACCAGCTACAAAATGTGTATCCAAATTAATAGATCATTTTGTTACCCCTGTTTTACATTTCAATAATTTCCCCCCTCTGTTTTTTACATTTCAATAATTTTTTTCTTTTAATTTGAAAAAATAGATAATATACTTTTACTTTTCAAGTAAAGAAAGATTTCCTTGCAAAGAAAATTTTGATCCGATTCACAACAAAGTTTGAGAAAGGGGGATGCTAGTTGGAATTAAGAATAGAACAAAAGTTTTGATCACAAGTTGTTGCTATCTTCCTCCTTACAGATCAACCAGTCCTCAATGCCATCATTTGAAGCTCAGAACTAAAAAACTTGTCACACCAACCTTCCCAAGAATTGGATATTTACAATAAAATATTCCAAGATTCTTGCTTGCAAGTTAAACTTAAAACTATTAAGGCCTCATTTGTCGCTAGTTCAAGTTTCCCAAAAGTCTCCCTTCTTATTTATTGAACAATTCCCTTTCTAGTAATCTTCAGGTACTTTAAAAATCTCATTTAAAACCATCTATTATAGAAATCACTCAAAGTTTTAACATTTTTTTAAATATGTTCCAATACTCTAAATCCCTACTCACTCCATTCTTTATACTTCTATTGATTGATAACTAGATACAATTATAATTTTATTTATTTAATAATATATACATATACATATATATATTAAATCAGTTTGCATGTCAACCGTTATAATCTATCTATATATATATTAAATCAGTTTGCATGTCAACCGTTATAATCTTTTCAATTGATTTTCATTGTTTTTGTTTCTTTTATTTGTTAAGCTTTAGTTGGGCTCGACAGAAGATTTTCTAACAGGCCGAACTGGATCCAAAGTACCAACAAACTCTATCTTGTTGGATTACATTCATAGGACACACAACAGTTACAAGTTGCTAGCTATCATTATCATGGGGACCCACCAAACCAAAGAAAGTTATCATTGGGACCCACATTCATAGAAGCAATCGTAGGATCCATTGTACATACCTTTTCAATTTTCATGTCTAATTTTATTTCTTTTATTTTCTCCCTTTTCGTTTTTGTTTTCATTATATAAAGAGATAGAAAAGAGTTTTGGTTTTGGGTCCACATAAAACTCTGTTGAACTCTTATAGCTCAAGTGGATTTTTATTTATTCAAGTGTTTCAATGGATGATCAAAGAGGTTTTGGTTTCTGATTCAGAAAAAAAAGGAAGAGCGAGGGGTGGTTTAAGCTTCGAGGCATCACTAACTTGGCCTTTAACGCCAAGTAAGTTCTCTCCATACCTTTAATTCTCTAAACCTCAAAACTTATAATCCTTATATGCTTCTTTTTACTCTTTGTCGAAAGGGTTACTCAAAAAACACCTTTTCTTCATAAGGTTTTCTTTTCCTTGATCATCAATTTTTATGAAGCTCTGCCTTTGGTTTAAAGTTTGGTTCTTTTCTCTCTTGTTTTTTGAGTTTGGTTTTGAGGTAAGTATGATGCACTGTTATGTATAATTTAATTTAATTTTACATTTTTTTTTATCGATGATCAGTTTATTAGTATACTACTTTTTTTCTAAGGGATATTTGAACCCCAAAAGAATCATTCTTAATTGATACTACACGTTTTGAGTTATCTTCTTTATGTCCCAATAATTGCTTGAAGTGTTATACTGGATTTCAAGTGGATTTATGGACTTTTAAGTGTGTAGATTTACATGGATAATGTTTATTCAAGTGGGTGCAAGAATTTAATATAATTTTTCTGTCTGTCCAATGAATTATTGATGCAAAGTTTTGATTTTTAGATTAAATTAAAAAATAAAACTTTTAAATTATTGATGTAAAGGTTGCTTCTGAAGTTTTCTTTTTTGTGCTGGTATTTGTTTCTGTAGCTGTCATTATATTTCTTTCTTTTAATGAATGAAAATTGAGGTTATCTGAAGATTCTTCGGGACTGCAGATATTTTAATTTTCTTTTAAATTAAAATAGGCAAGCAAAGAGCAGGGAGCAGATTTTTTCTTCTTTCACCAACTGAATTTTTGTTTAAATTCCGGCAGGCGGAAAGGATTGCAACCATACTATTAAGATACAAACTGGAAGAAGTCTAACACCTGTTGCTGCGGGGCAAATTTGTGATCACTATGGACCTGAAAGGGATAACATGGGTTGGTGATATTTATCAGAAGTTTGAAGCTAGGTTGTTGGAAGTTGAAGAAATTATGTGCGAGGTATCTCCTTTTTCATAATGTGACTTGAAACTAATACCTTATAGCTCAAGGCCAGCCTAAGGGCTGTATCCATCAACTGCTGAGATGGGAGACGGGTTGGCAGCTGGATACAAATGACCAGCAATTACTGTTGTGGCTTTTTTATGAGATTGGCCTTTACCAATTTTTTTTAATTATTTCCTTGGAAAGAGATTGATGATGATATCTACTTTGAACTCTTATATTTGATGTGTGTCTCCATTCCGGGAGTTACCTATTTATTGTATCCATCCAGTTATTGATGACTTGAATGATTTGTCACTGGGAATTGAGTAATTGACTTGTCCAAAACTAGTTATTTCCTCTGGCTACTTGTATTCTTTGGGATTGAGGCTTGGTCAATGTTGATGTTTTGGACAGGAAGCAGTTAAATATGTGGAAAATCAGATGCAGACTGTTAGTGATAATGTGAGGAAATTCTATTCGGATGTCATGCAAGACTTGAGCTCTCCAGATCCAGAGGATCCTGCAAATGGGGCGGTCTCTAAGTTGCCTGCAGATTTGGGAGCTGATGTTGGGGTTCACATGAAGCCAAATGATGGCATGAAAGAAACATGCGGAAAGGTCGATGATATGAAGCAGTTGATCAGAGATTCAAAGATGACTACTGATAACGGTCCTGACCGCCTCACAGTACGTGAAAGAATTTCTGTCAGAAGAATTTCCAGGCAACATAGTAGAGGAATTCTGTCCAATGAATCAAACCTGGGTATGCATGAAAACTCTAATTGCAAGAATGTTTCTCCAAAAGAGACATCAGGGATCACCGCCCCTTCAAATAAACATCTGATCAGACACTCAACAATTTCTAAACTTCCTGATCAAAATCTGGAAGCATCTTGTGATTGGAATGCAAGACTTATATCTCCAGGGTCTTTTGAAGTTACAGAGCATTTCTCCAAGGAAAAAAGTAAAAATGCGATTGAAAATGCAAGGGAACATGTGCTTGATGTTTCATTCTATAAACCATCATTGGATATGAGTAATATTACCGAAACTGGCAGGCATGAAGGAACAGCCAGTAGACCCTCCTGTGGCAATGTATTAGATGAATCAAATGGTGAGTTTCCTGCACTATTCATTCTGATTATTTGCTTATTCCATCCTTCTAGAATGTTCTCCTTTTCTTTTTGACAGCCACAGGTGCTTGTTTAAACAATGGGTTGGATTCTATGATAGAGTTTTCTGCAAATGGGAATGTGCAGACTAAGAAATTTGCATACGAGGAGGATTGTGTTTCTAATTCAGGTATGCATCTGTTGCATTTATGCACTTGAAACAAAATTGTCTTGTTTTTTTTTTCCTCTTCAAATCAATCCATTATGTTTGGAAATTCAAATGAGATGGTGTAAAGAAACTATGTCATGATTGACATTGGATAGTAAACTGATGTCAGGTTTTACAAAACTTATTCAATGTTTAAACTAGGTGTAATGGTCCTCATGTCTGATCCAAAACTTCAGGAAACAAAGAAAATGATCAAATGTGGATACAGGAAGATTTATGTAACCTTGCTGTAGTATTTTGTTGTACAACTCTGCTGTGGTAGAAACTGACAGAAACAAATTTAAATAGTGCTAACATCTAGGCTGATCAATTCTTCCATGAAAACACAACAGCCAGAACTAAGAACAATAAAGCAACTTCTGTGCAACAGAAAAAAGATACCAGAAAGAAAGATGATGAACATACTCTATTTGGCAGTCTAGAGAGTGCACATATTGGTTAATTTAGTCCTTCATTTTTTGTGCACTCAGAGTGTGATTCCATAGATTATATCAATCGACACCTTAATTTCTGCTATAGCTAATATCTAACTCTCTTGCCATGTGGCCAATCATGTCCAAAGCCTTTGAACTTCAAGATCCTACATCTGAAAATAGATAGAAGGAATAAACTTGTTTCACCTAGATTGCATAAATTCTTGCTTTCTTTGCTAAAACTTTGAATTTATTTGCCCTTCATGTCTGAAAGTTGTGAGTTTTAACTCTAGCTCCTTAATGGCAGGTGGTTTAGCTATCAAAATTCAGAATATTTGTTCCTGAAAAACCATTCCCATAGGTTAAGCCTCCATTGGTGTAGTAAATTAATCCCATAGGTTGGGCGTCAATGGTAAAGTCCCGGGGTTGCAAGCACAAGGGCAATCTTTTTTTGGGTCATCTAGGATTGAGCATTTTGTTCATTCATATGGTCAACCTTGCATGAAAACACAAGTACTCTGTTATATGGTAAAAGACTGTCTGTTTTGGTTTGGTTGGAAAGGAAAATAAGACAATTGTATTCTGAAAACTTGGTTTAAAGTTTTAGAGGGACTGGTGGACTACTTGCTATGATAACTCATATTTTTCTTAAATTTATGGCTTACTATGTCTACCTTTGACTCCCATCTGTCTGATATGGAATTGTGACAATGTTATTATAGAAATAGAGGGGAGCTGGTTCTAGAGTGTAGATACATTGACGTCATCGTATCTCTACTTCTGATTGTGTCTGGAACTGTATTTCTTTTGGCTGCCTGTTTATTTCTGTTCAAATGCTCACTGGTCTTGATAGTCCTCGCTTCCCTACAGTTTATGATTAACATTAATGGAAAGAGAGAAAAGAGTTCAAGTTATCATTACTCTTTAAGTGAGTGTTGAGTCATCTCTGGAAGCATTGAATTATGGGGTGTTTGGAGTGTGGTAGCTGTTGCTTTTAAAATGTTTTTTCGCATAGAAATGTATTAAAATAATGTTTTTTTTAAAAAAAAATCATTTTGACATATCACATCAAAATGATCTAAAAACACTAAAAAAGAAATTAATTTGAAGCCAAGTAAAAAATATATATATATTTTTTAATTATTTCAAAAACTTTTCTGAAGTGAAAAAACAAGCAGGCCTTTAATTATGTACATGCCATGATGCCAGAAGAAACTTTTCAACAATCAAGTTTGCTCAAATCCTAAATGTGGAAAAAGTGCTCATGCAGGCATCTTGGGGCTGGGGTATTGGCCTAATAATAGCTTCTCAAGTTATCACCATATAGGCATCTATGTCTTCCCAAGCCCATTTTCTCCATCAAATTTTCAATCCGTGTATATGATTTATAAATAATGATTTGTTGTTTCTTTCTATTCTCTTGTTATTTCATGCACTCACCAATGTTGGTCTAAACTTGCTGGAAGTTCAGATGAATGGGGCATGGATTCAGACAAAGAAGGTGCCCTCATTGAAGAGGATATGGAAATCATCCAACAAATGCACAAGGCTAGGCTTGAAGAAACCTGTATATCGATGAACAATGTTCATCGCAAAGGCGAAAACAAGCCTTACAGGGTAACCTCCTCGCTCCATTTACTTCATCAATCATGAACATTCTTGCTCTCTCTCTATATATATAAAATTTTCTGTGAACATTCTTGTTTAGAAGAAGATTCGGGATGTTTTTCGTTCAAGAAATAGGTTGGTGAGGAAGGAATATGAGCAGCTTGCTGTGCAGTTCAGCAGTGATCCAAAATCCAATCAAGAAGACAGTAAAACAAGTTTAATGGCAACTCTGTCTATAAAGGAAGCCAACACATCAGCATCTCATCCCTCTGAATCGGAATGGGAGCTTGTCTAGATACCAGTAAGTAATTAGTATTAGCAACGCACCTGGACGTTTATATAATTGTTGAATGGGGTGATGAGGATGTCGTGTCAGATGTCCACACCCTTGTTCCTTTTCTTTGCTTACTCTGTTTTCTTTGGGAGTGTTGTAGGGCATGGATAAAAAAAAACAATAAAAAAAACACCTGATAAATATAGCCTTCTATAATGGTGAAATTTGTGAAGTTATATTTAGTTATTTTACTTATATAGTAAGTAGTACTGTGGATTCAAACAGTAAAAGAGCAACGCTATTTATATATATAGTAATTTTATGATGTCACGTCGTGGGGACACACCAGTTCTATCCAAAAGTTTGTCAATTCTATTTTTGTTGGTGTTTTATTTTTTCAATTCGAATGGAATAATGTGGTTTCGAAGCATTTTTGCTTACTATTTTAGGGTTGTATTGTTTATATATATATAAAATTAAATATATTAACTAGCTCAAATCTAAAAATAAAATTATTTAGAATTGTGCAATTTACTCTAAAAAAAACAATAAAATGATTTTTCTGAACAAAATTATGAATATGTATAATATTATGAGAATATTATCATTAATTTTGTAAGTTTATTATATTTTTTATTGCTTTGAAATTTTAACACAATCTAACGATTAGATTAAGAGATATAATTGATTTTGTAAAATTATTTATTATTTAAATTATTTTTTGACCAAACATAATGGGTAAATGAAACCAAAATGTTTTGTCCAGTATTTCACCAAAAAATCTGGAATAGATCGGAATTTAGACAGAAGTAAAAATAATATTATTTTATTTTATTTTTTTAATTGTTACTAAATATTTTGACCAAAATAGAACAAAAGTGATACCATGATGAATTGCGAATTGAGTTCCAAACCGAACCACATATACCATGAAGTCTCATTTGTTTTAAGAGCTGCAGGATTTGCTACATTTGTTTGTCTTGAAACTTGTTCTTATTAAGGCTCAACGTTTGTTTTATTTTTATTTTTATTTTTATTTTTAATTTTAATTTTACATTTTTTATTGGTTTATTCCTCTTTTAAGACATGGATCATGGGTTTGAAAGGATAACCAAGTTGGCTTTTGTTGTTTTTCAATTTTATTATTTATTATTGAATTAATTGAAAGTTAAGTTTCATTATTTATTTTGTTAGCTTTCTATTAGGTTATTTTGGCTTTACGAGTAGGAAATAATGCTTAACGATTTAACCTGAGTACTCATTTTTTTTTAATTAATTCTATTTTGTTATCAAATAAGATCATCGCAAGATCATCGAGATATTTCTAGAATATTTAGAATGTATATTTTTATAATATTGATAAACATTAATTGTAAACTTTTTTCCAATTTATTGTTTTTTTTTATAATAATATTATTAAATTAATTTATTTTATATAACCTATTTAAATTAATGATTTAGGTCCAAAATCTTCTTGCTTCTTTAAAAACTCGCGGGCTTAAGAAAAAGTGGGCTCGAGGAGGTCACGTACGTGGGCTAGTTCTTATATATTTTTTATTTACTTTATATAAAAAGTGGATGAGTTATCCAACTTTTATTTTCATTACAAAAAAAAAATATTTTGACCTGATTCACAATTCATAAAAAAACAATTAAATTAATCCCACACCTTTTAGCTATTTGAGTGATAAAACATGTGGTCCTAATAATGGGTCTTTTTAATTTATTTATTTTTGTGAGGAAACCCACCTCCTGAAAAATATATTTTGTAGACCCAAGTAAGTGAATAAAACCCTAGGTATCTCAGGTTCTTATAAGGAGTAAATGTCCTTACTCGAACTCGAAATACTCAAACTTATTTCGTTATATGAATCTAGAAGCTAAAAAAAGCTATTGATTATCCATTTTCATTTTTGTTAGAGAGGAGCAGAATAATTCATCATATGTCATTTAAAATAAAATATTTTACCATATTTTCTTTTATTAGCATCATTTGAAAAGAAAAATATTTATCAAAATCAAAATAATAGAGGTAGAAGTTTTTATTTATTTATTTGACTCTCATGATCACATCTTTGTATTATTGAAAGTTGAAACACAAAAATCCAAATAGAAATTGGCCTTCATTTAAGAGGTAAGCTCAAGCCCATTGACGTCCACGTGTATTTGATATGATATCTAAAATTCAAAAGATAAAAACATATATTATTTTTCGATAGATTTCCATTTACACCCAGAAAATAACTTCATATAATAGTATTTTACGAGCTGATTTGCCCGTTTCGTTGGGCTTTTTTAGCTACGTAAAAAATTAATTGATTTTATAAATATTATATTTTTTTAGTTTTATATTTAATTTATATAATTGTAATTAATAAAATTTGTTGAAAATGGTTTTTTTCAACCAAAATGTGATTGAATATTGCTATTGCTAAAAAACCTTTTGATAAAATTTGTTAGAAAATTTGCTAAGAAGGTGAAATGATTTATTATAAATTTGTTGTCACAAATACTCTGTTTTATAAAAAATAAAGAAACCCGTTTAAAAAAGAACAACTGATTTGGACACTAAAAAATAAAAAATACATGTGAAAGAAAGGTCACTGTTTCTTAAAAGGAAAAAAAAGAGTCTAAAATATAAATTTAAATTCAAACCCAAAGTTTTTTTTATAAGATTTATTCATCATATTATTATATTCAATATATTTAAGAATACCAATATTAATTTTTTTTGCAAGAAATCATAGGTCATTTGTTTTCTCTCTCAATATATTTTTAGACGATAATATTAAATAAATATTAAACATATATACTTAGTCTCACATACTATATATTGTGATAGAAATGGAAAGTGATTTTTATATTTTTTAATTGTAGATAACTTAGATAAATTTGAAAAAAAATATGAGTTGACTTTTTCCTAGTAATATTAGATCTGACACATTATAAATAAAAATATTGTATTTTAAAAAAATATATATATATAATTTTTTTGCGTGCTATAATTACTTATTTGTCGTCTAAAAAGAATAGTGTAGTCAAAACGGAAAGTGCCTTGTATATTTTTTAATTGTAGATAATGTAGTCAAATTTGTTTTACTTTTTGTTTTTTTGAGTTGTATTTTTTTCTCGGGTAATATTAGATCTTAAATATTAAAAATTCAATTTTTTTTAAGAAATAAACTTGAACAAAAGAGCACAAAATTAAAATTCACAACCATTTATTTTATTTTATAATATTTATTCATCATATTATTATATTAAATGTATGTAAGAATGGTGATATTAATTTTTTTCCTAAAAAAAATCCGAGGTCATTTTTTGTTTCTCTTTATATATTTTTAGGTGATAATATGCAATAAATATTAAAACATATAATAATGATTTGTTTGTCGTTTAAAAGTAACAATGTAATCGAGACAAAAGTGATTTGTATTGTTTTTTAATTGTAGATAATCTAGGTAAATTTGTCTATTTTTTGTTCTTGAGTTGTCTTTTATCCCCAGTAATATTAAATACAAAATGATTATTGCTATTATTGCAAAAACAATTAAAATTATCAAATTATCTCGAAAGAAAAAACACCTAAAAACATTAACAAAAGAGTAAGCAAGAAGAAGAATATATTATTATTATTATTATTATTATTATTATTATTATTATTATTATTATTATTATTATTGTGTTAATGATGAATAAAGAACAGAAATAAATAAAAGAAAAAAATCATAATAACTTAAAAAAACTTAATTATCAGGGGGAAAATTCATCTAATTTGAAAATAATAACAATAAAAAAAATAAAAAAATTAAAAGAAAGAGCACATAAAAAAATATAATAGATGATAAAACAAAAAAAAATATTAGCTGAAAAATCATTTAATTTAATTTTTTTAAAAAATATATGTTCTACGTTGCGGGATGAGTAAAAAATAATTTTCACTATTCAATACTATTTAAAAATGTATTTAATGTTTTTTTATTTTAATCGGAATTTTTATTTGTTTCTGTTCTTTAAATATGTGAAAAATAAATGAAAACAGATTTTAATGTTTATCAAATAATTACTATGTTTTTCCTAATAATTTTTATTTTGAATTTGTTTTCTTTTTGTCTGGTCTTAGATTTCGCTCAATTTTTTATATTGTTTTACTAATTTCTGCCACTTTCATTCATTAGAATAATAATAATTTAAAAAAGACAAAAAATTTCATTAGAATAATAATAAAAAAAAAAAGAAAAGAAAAAGAAAAAGGAATAACCAGACAATTGCTTTTCAAATACTATTTATTAGAATAATAATAATTAAAAAAACAAAAAAGGAAAAGCAACTGTTTGAAAAGCAAACAGTTGCTTTGCAAACAGAATTGAGGGCGCAGGGGTTCGAACCCCTGCGCTTTCAGCGCGCTAGCATGCTGGGCCGCTCGGCCACAGAGCTTTTTTTGTCATTTCTACCATATAAATTATAACGAGCATCTATCCGAAAAAAAAAAACTGAAACAGGTACACATACACGCACGAAACAAGGTGAAAAATGATAATAGGTAATTGTGATTTTTTTAAAAAAAATTCAAGATCTAATGTTTTTAATTGTCCTCTCAGCTAGTGTTTGTTTGTAATTATGTTTTTAATTGTAAGTTGATGTATTTTAAAATTGTATTTATTTCAAAAGAAATATTAAATTGATTTTTTTTTCATTTTCATTTTAAAAATAAAAATTTTAAACAATCGAATATTTTTACCATTGTTTTTAATGAGTTTCTAAACAAAAATATAATTTGCACCATAATATTAAAAATACACTTAATGTATTTTCTTCTTCTTCTTAATAATATATCCGATCACATTAAATATTTTATTTTTAAATCGTATTTATTTCCAAAGAAAATATCAAATTGATTTATTTTTTATGTTTAAAATAAAAAAATTAAAAGTATTTAATACGCTATCAAGTGAAAAACACAACATTAAAATATACTTAATGCTTTTCAATATATATATATATATATATATATATATATATATATATATATATATATATATATATATATATATTTATTTATTTATTTATTTTTAATAATATAGCAGTCACGTTAAATTTTATTTTAAAGTCCCATGACATGATGGGTAATAATTGGCTTTCCCAATGGCTACTAATTACTTTTCGGTGCGGCATTTTTTCTTAGCATTTGGGTCCTACATGCATCATGAAGATGGTTTAAGAGATATAATTTTTATTATTATTATTATTATTATTATTATTATTAAATTAATTAGCTGGTTTAAAAAGAATCCATACTTTAAAATAAAAGACTGGAAATCCATGTTTACAGGCAAGAATGAAAGAGACTTTGTAGAATTGGGGCCCCATGAGACAGCTTACATGGAGAGATATTTATGGTTTGATTGTTTTTGCAGTTGAAATTGTATTTTATATATATTTTAAATAATTTCTTGTTTAAAATATGTTTTTTTCGTATTTTTATATCATTATATTAATATAAAAAATAATGTTAAGAAAATAAAAATATATATTATTTTCTTAAAACAGCCATTACATTGATTGTACCCTATTATTTACTAATAATATATTTTTTTAATTTTAGCAGGCCTAATGCTAATTTAATTTCTTCACGATATCCATTTTTTAAAAAAAATGGAGAAAAGTGCCAGAAAAATAATAATTAGTGACATATCTATATTGTTTTGATCATTAACCTCCTATATAATATCCAGGACATGTGTTTATATATCAAATAAAAAAGTTTATTTTAAAAAAAAAAAATAGTCAAGTCAAAGTAGCTTACTAATAAAAACAAGCATAATTTTTAGGTTGACAATTATAAATAACTAAAATTTTATAAATACGTTCTATAAAAATATTTTAATAAATAATCAACTTACTATAAATCCTGAACTTAGTTCTTGATGTTATTGTTTTCTAATTATTTTTCGATTCTTTTCCTAATTAGGTTTGAAATATTTATCTAATTTAAGTTTTATTAGTTTATCTTATTATTTAAATATTGTTATATACTATTGAAAGACTATTATTGATATTTGGAATTTATTAAATTATAATTTTCTTTATAGTTTAGCTCAAGGTTGTCAATACTGTTCCGGTTTTTCTATTGTAACGGAACGTTTCAGCGTGCCGTTTCGGGGTTGTACCGTTTATATATAAATATATATAAAAAATTAAAATATTAATTTAACAAGTATAATTTAAAATTCAATATAAATTAACTTTAAATTATACAATACAAACACAAAGTAAAACAAATATAATCTCAAAATTAAAAACATTTCTAAAATTCCAAAATATTATGATAGTAAAATGTTATAAAAAAAAATATTATGATTTTGAGCTGGAACAGTACCGAGACGTTCCGGCCGGAATTTAGCCGGAATTAAAACCGAGACGAAAACGATGCCGTTTTGTCTCTTTTTTTAATGGCCGGAACGAAATTGAATTAACAACTTTGGTACTTTAGCTATAATTCTTAGAGTTGTGATTTTGTATTTTGTTTTGTTATATGTTTTCTGTTAATTTGACATTCCATTCTAACCTAAAATTCATTTTCAAGTGAACATGAATGAAAGCTTATTTGATATTGTAGTAATGATTCTTTTTAAATGATTTTTTGCTCAAAAATACATTAAAATAATACATTTGTTGTTAATTTATTTTTGATATTAACACATTAAAATAATATAAAAATACAAAGATAATAATTAAAAAAAAAAAGTCAAAATTTAATCTAACACTCAGCCAGCCACATTGCCAAAAAGGTTGTTAGTACTGCAATTTTGATTTTTTGTTGTTTAGCAATATGTTTTTTTTATTAGTACTATGAAATATCAATGCATTATTCATAAATGAAATGATCACATCAAAATAGAAAACGTCAAGTCATTCCATCTCCATTTCCGACCAGCTTGGATCTAAGCCCATGTCTTTTGTATTCTTCCAACATTACATTACCTTGAATTGTACTATACCTTAATGTATATAGAGAGAGGAGAAGAAGAAGAAGAATAAGAATCAAAACTTTGTATTAAAAATATTTTCGAAAAAAGTTGAAAATTTATATTTTATTTTAAATATTTTTTAGATTATTTTCATATTTAAATAATTAAAAAAAAATATTATTTTAATATATTTTTAAATGGGAAATAGAGAGCACATGGGGATTGTCGATTTGGCAAATCAGGAACATGTTGCCTGCCTGCCTTATTCTTGGATGTCAAGCGGTAATTGACCCTCTCCCCGCATTTCCATGTGGCTCTAACCTTTCTGATCTAAATCTAATCTACATAATTGAATATGAATTAAATATAATTAACTTGTATAAAATACTCATTTAAATTAATAAAATAAACACATGTATTTGTGTAGGGATTCAAATCTGAGTGAACTCCATATATTCCCTGATAAAAAAATAAAACTATATATTTTGTGACCCATATAATTCCGGATATATATATATATATATATATATATATATATATATATATATATATATATATATATATAAGACAGCAAATTGGGTCAATCTCAATTTTGAAACGTTGTGGGGTTTTTTTTTATGGGCACACATGATTCATTAATTAGCACAATAATTAAGCTTGGATGTTAAGATAAGTCACCTCGTCCGAAATTATAAAAAAAATCTTCGACATATTAAATTAATAATATTTGGTGAAACTATCTGCCTTTTTCTTCTTCTTCCAGACGTTAATGTATTCAAATAGAAAATAAATAAATGAATAAGCAAAAAAGCTGTTAAATACTCACCTATCCATGCATGATATTTCTAATCGCAGCCCATTGTATGAGTGTCTCCCTTCCTTTCCGGTCAAGCATGATCGTCATGCAAGCCAGCTAGCCGCTCAATTCTAAACATATGAAAAGGAATTCCATTTAATTTCCTTTTTTTGTAAATTAAAAACCGATAATTAATGAAATCATCTAAGATTTCTTGTTCGTCGTTGCTCTGCATGGGATATAGTTTATATAAAAAATATATTAGTTAAAGTAAAACGATTGTTAAAAATATTACTTCTTAGTTCCTAGAAAGGAATACACTCCTTTAATCAATAGTTTCATTCATTCATATATATGTGTGTGTGTGTGTGGGGGGGGGGGAACCAAAAAATGCTCCTTGAAAAACATTAATTTTGTTTTTACTCTTAAATAATTTTTATTTTTAAAATTAAAATAAATTACTTTAATGTATTTTTAAATTAAAATACTTTAAAAACAATAATAACATCCTCTCAAACATATAGGAAGATTTAGAAAACAACTCATTTCAAAAGATTATATAGAAAAATGATTTTATTTACACGTTTTCGTTTCTAGAATCACGGCTTACTCGACAAGATTTTCCTTACAATTTAGTTAATAATTATAGGGAGATAGGTCAAAATGGAAAGGAAAAAAAATCAAATCTTAGATCTACATTTTAAAAATTGATTTCATTGAGTGATCTAAAGTAATTTAGAAAAAAAAACTATTTTCAATGTATACATAAGTTATTTAAAAAATACCTTAAAATCAGAGGGGGGAAACACGAAACCCGATGGTTTACAACTCACTGAGTGACCCTACAAAACTAGCTTTTCAAAACCCGAGGGAAAAGGAGTCCAGATTGAACTGTTTCAAGCAAAAACAATAAAAAAAGAGAAGCTGGTCACCAACGAGTTTGGTTGATGTTTAACTATTTTAAAAATATTCTTGAAAAACATTTTATTTTTTATTTTAAAGTAATTATTTTGTAATTTTAAATTATTTTAATATATAAATATAAAAAACATAAATAAAAATAATTTTGATATATTTTTAAACCAAAACCACTTTTAAAAACAATCTTAATCATTCTATAGTATAATTTTGGTAATACAGTAGATTATATATTAAAACAAATGTTTTTTAATTAAATTTATATATATTTTAAAATTTTAAATATTTATTCTGGATACATAGAGTATCAAAATTATATAAAAAAAATCAAAATATTACTTTTGTAATTTGTTTTTTTTTTTAAACACACACACCATTTTACACGTACGTGCACTTTAATTTAAAGATCCTCAGATTTCTTCGTGCACTCAATAATCGCCGCAATATATTGCACCAATTATGAGCTCTACCATTTCAACATAAAACAAATTTTAATTTATTTTTTTTTAAAAAAGCTCACTTCTGATGCATTTTTCAATGATATATTGTTTTTTAATTTATTACACTGATTGGAAAAATTGAGTGGACAGCGGTGGCTGATTGAGAGTCGTGAGTACGATTCCAAAAGCTGCAAAAAGAAATCCTTATATTGGTTTGGTAGGGTGCATTGACGAAGACAATAGTACCTCAAAAATGGCCGGTTTTGTTGACTTGGAAAATTCTAATTCAATCATAATGTCCAGTTAAATCATCCAATAATAATAATAAAAAAAATAAAAAAAATACTGGAACTCAGCCTTAGGCTCTGTTTGAAGTTGTAATGGGAATGTTTATGAAAAAATTTATTTTTATTTTTTATTTTAAATTTAAAAAATAGTTTTTAGATCGTTTTGATGTGATGATGTCGAAAATTATTTTTAAAAATAAAAAAAATATAATTTTGATGTATTTCTAAACAATAACCACTTTCAAAAACAAATCAAAGACAACCCTAAATTTAGTTGTTACTTCAAATTATGCTTTGTTCATGATTTTCTTTTGGCAAAGCAAAGGTGGATCCATTGCTACAAAGACAGTTTAAACACATTTCATTGAAGTTGAGCTTAGTTATTGTTTGATATTATATTTTAAAATTATTTTATTTTATTTCTCATTTGAAATTATTTTTTAATATTTTTAGATCATTTTGACATGCTGATGTTAAAAATAATTAAAAAAACAAAAAAATAATATCATGTTGATGTATTTCTAAATAATTTTTTTTTTAACAATCAATTACTTTTAAATAAATGTCACTTGAGTGTGTGTTTTTGGATCACAATTTGTTCTTATATTATTTTTCATTAAATCTAAAGTTATTTAGGTGTTTTTTTTCTTCTTATACAGTTAAGATATGCAGATATTAAAAATAAAAAAAAATGTTATTTTAATAAAAATATTTTTCACTACAATGCTAATTACATACCAAAATCACCATGAGTCTCAAACACCCTCCTGAAAACTAATTAGATTTTCCACTCTACCGCACGTGCAGCTTGTACATTTCATTTTGATTGGTGTTTTTTTTAAAAAAAGAAGAAAAGAAAAGAAAATCCGGTGGTAGTTACAAAACCGCATGCCGATCAAATAATATTGGATACTGGGAGGTCATCAATGATGTCTTAATTAGGACAGAAGTTAGGCAGATCTGACATTATAATGAAACTTGATAATTTAAGGAACAACTCCATAATGACTTCAATGCCACCATAAAGTTCGAGTTTATATAGAATGTGACATCTTGTTAAATAAATGTGATTAGTTATGATCCTTCCCTATTTTCAATTTGTGCTATAACAATCTTGTACTTTGTGTTATAATCTGAAGTCTTGAATTCGAGTCAAAATATGTATTTCTTGTAAGGATCTGAGACAACTAGAATCTTACTCGCTCACCTGAATTCACGAATTCGAGTCAAAGCATGTATTTCTTGTAAGGATCCGAGACAACTAGAATCTTACTCGCTCACCTGAATTCACGAATTAGAGTCAAAGTATGTATTTCTTGTAAGGATTTAAGACAACTAGAATCTTACTCGCTCACCTGAATTTATAAAGTGTGATTTCTGAAAAAATAAATTTCCTAGCATCCAACAAAATATCTTATAAAAATATCATAATAAATAAATAAATAAAATATTTTCTTAAAAAACCTATACCCCAGGAAATTAGCTATAGATAGAGACAACGAAAAAGTTCATTAGGTCATCTACCAGAAAAGAAACTTTTTATTTTTTTGCCATTATTTTAGATTCAAACTCATTATGATTCCTAATTTTCGAAGCCAAGGGAATTGTATCCATCCCCGCATGCAACAGTGAAAAGGGTCCGTCCAAATATTTATTATTATTTTTCTTGTCAGAAATCAAATAAAATATTCATAGTATAGTGTGACACATTCCATGTGAGACCATCCACTCAGAGCTTCCCCCTCTACCCCGCCGCTCCTTCTCTCTCATACATTATATAAACACTTGTCCATCACAGCTTTTTCTTCGCTCCTGGTCTTTTTCTCTGCCCAGATTTTCTAATTATTCTTGAAAAAAACTAAATCAAGATGGATTTCTTGCTCTTCAAACCATTGTTTCTCTCTTTGGTTCTGTTTCTATCTTACCAAACAGTGACAGAAGCTTCAAAACTGAGCACGCAGAGCTTCAACTTCAGCAATGGCAGCAGCAGTAATGCTAGAGAACTAGCTAGCGGGTGCAACTGGTTCAGAGGAAAATGGGTTTTCGATCCAAAATATCCTCTCTACGACTCAAATTGTCCGTTCATAGATCCACAATTCAACTGTCAAAAGTACGGCCGACATGACAACTACTATCTCAAGTATAGATGGCAACCTTCTGCATGTAATTTGCCCAGGTACCATGTTTTTTTTCCTTTCCAGTATTGGTTTCTTTCGTGCCCTCCTCATGCTTACTAATGGTGGGAAAATATTTAACGCGTCATTTGTCCAGGTTTAACGGGCTGTATTTCTTGGAGAAATGGAGGGGGAAGAAGATCATGTTTGTCGGCGACTCACTGAGTTTGAACCAGTGGATATCTTTAACGTGTTTGATTCATTCATGGGTGCCGAACTCGAGGTATACTGTGTTTAGGACAGATGGGTTATATTCTGTTACATTTGAGGTAAGTGTTTGAATTTCAGTTGCTGGTTTACTTTAATTTCTCAGCAACCAATCACACTTCACCAGCATGCATGTCTTGTCTTTTTCTCTGTGCCTTTTGAGACGGTGAAGTTTTTATTGCTCCCTTGGGATAAGACAAATGCTCCCACCTAGTTTTACTTTTTTTTTTAGGGTTCATATTTATTATCAACGTAAGAAATTAGCGATTTTTTTTTTTTTATGCTGAAACTTCTGCGAGCATAAATATAAAAGTCTGATAATTTAATTAAAGTTAGCGTAAAAAAATGTTTTTATTGCTTCAATTAATTTCTTCTATTTCCAATCCCATTTTTGCTACTTCATTTTAAGTCGGTGGAGGGCGTGGTGTTTTCAGCATAAAAAGAGGAGCGTGATTGGTGGCGGTGGTGGGCTTTTTCTGTGAATTTGCCGGAGACATGTTATTCTTGAGGTGTAATAAATGTTTCAAATTTTAAATAGTTAGGGTTAATTAGTTTTTGTTTCTTAGCGTATTTTACTTTAAAAATATTAAAATATATTTTCATATAAAAAATCCATCGCTAAAATTGTTGACCACACATCATGTAGTCAAAAAAATCATCGTGCCCTTAGCCTTTCAAACTGTTTTTGCAAAAGCTAGATAAAAATTATAGTGATCTCTAATTACAAATGGGAGGGCTAGCTCATGGACAATTATCTTTCTTTTGAGGAAATCCCACTAACCAAGTAATTATTACTCCAACATCTCACTCTCTTTATGATCTGTTCATGTAACATATCACAGTGATGGTGGTAATATTAGTAATATAAATTATATTTTAAAATTTTATTTAATAATTTAAGTTGGTTAGTTTGATGTCAAAATCTTGTTGACTTAGTAGTCACGAGTCTAAATCTCATTATCCTCATTTTATTTGATGAAAAAATAAGTATGAAGTAAGTAATTTGAGATTTATATGTAAGTTTCAAGACCAAAAAACTTTCACTTAAGAAGATATGTTAAAAAATAATATAAATTATATCTTGAAATTTTATTTAACAATTTAAATTTTTAAATGAAACAGTTTACATATCAACAAAATTCAACAGTAAATGTCATTTGAAGGGTCTAATGATAACAGCTAGCATAGATGATTCATGAAGTTACTGCAATATTGGATTTGATTTTGTTTTTTTCCCTACTGGTTTATAAAGATAGCTGTCATGTTAGAAATTTCAGTGTTTTTTCTTGTCTCTTGCTTTGTTATTTTCTTCTGAAAAAAGAAGATCTTTGGAGTTCAGTGGACTTTTTGAAACCTCAAGTGTGTGGCCTGCAGAAGGGTTGATAGAAACTTTTAAAAAAGTATATTTCATTTGAAAATATATTGAATTTATGTTTTTCTTAGAGTTTTTTATAATAATGATTTTGATATATATACTATATTAAAAAATAAAAAAAAGCTTTTGTTTATTTGATATAAGAGTATTAAATTTATGGTTTCTTCGTGCTTATGATGATTTTGATATACCATGTCAATTTTTGATACATTTTAAAAGTATATTATTATATTTGAAAATAATATTAAATTCATGTTTTCTTAGTGCTTATAGTTTTTGAACAAAAAAAAATATTGTACCGTCTTTTCTTTTATTATAAACTTCATTAACTATATGCATAATCCTCTAATTGTCTATATTCTCATGTAATTTTCTAGTTTTCCTAAATGATTTTCCAGTTTCATATCCTAAGAGTTTGAACAATTCATTCTACTATCCCTTTCAGTTTCACCCGTCAAACCCTACCAAAAATTCCCAAACCCGCTTAGAAAGTACCATTTCAACCTTTATTAAGTCCAAGTACCTTTTCTTACCTTGAAGGACAAATTAGGTATAATAAGTGAGTTTTAATCATATATGCACACCCTTTTGTGTTAAGAAATAAATAAAAAAAACCCTTAAAACCCTCCAATAATTCATACTATCATATTCTAAAAATAAATAAATAAAATAGTTCATATCATAAGTTTCACCTAAGATGCATGTGCATGGTCACATCCTATCCTACAATATTTTATTTGTGGACATATTGAACCTTGACTATAAACTCTAACAAAAAAAAAGAAGCCAAAAATCATATAATAGATGGTTTAATGATAAAAAATTAGGATTAAAAGATTTGTTTTCTCCATGATTTAAGATTCAAACTATGTAATTACTAATATAATAATTACAGGAGAGTTATATGGTCGGATAATAGATGGTTTAATGATAAAAAATTAGGATTAAAAGATTTGTTTTCTTCCTGATCTAAGATTCAAACTATATAATTATTAATATAATAATTACAGGAAGGTTATATGTTCGTTAAATTTAGAATCTATAAAATTAGTTAATATACACGTAACTGACACAAATACACTATGTTAATAAAAAGAAAGAAATAACCAGGTGTTATCGCAAGGTATTTATTGTTTTGATAGAAAAAATAAAGATTAAAGTGAGCTATAAATTAAAGGGCTTGCTTGGCTGTGCTTTTTGGAGCAGGAATACGGAGTCAAGATACTACTCTATCGAACACCATACCTCGTAGATCTGGTCAATAACAAGGCTGGACGAGTCTTGAAGCTCGATTCAATACGCAATGGTAAGGCATGGCTAGGCATGGACATGCTGATCTTCAACACCTGGCATTGGTGGACTCACACTGGAAGATCTCAGCCGTACGTGCTTAACCCTAATTATTCCTCATCGTTTTCACATTATTTTTTTTTTTTTTAAAGAAGAAGAAGAAGAAATCCCAACCTGGCCTGTGTAATATTCCTATGATTTGCAGGTGGGATTACATCCAAGAAGGGAAAACACTGTACAAGGATATGAACCGTCTGATTGCTTTCTACAAGGGTCTGACCACATGGGCTAGATGGGTCAACCGAAACGTTGATCCTTCTCGAACCAAGGTCTTCTTCCAGGACATTTCTCCCACCCATTACGAGTAAGCAAATCTCTCGTAATTAATTTTGAATTTCCAGCAATGTTTTTCATCTTCTACATGCATGCCATTATTTCATTGTAAAACTTAATTCGTCAAACTCCATAATATAATTTATATTATTTTTTAATATATTTTTTTATATAAAATCTTTTTGATTTTAAAATTTACATAAACATATCATATCAAGAGACTATCTCACCTAAAAATTTAAAAATTTAAATTGTTAAATAACTCTCCAGAATATAATTTGTATTATTGTCTGACAACCGATATCACCAAAACAAATCAGGGGCAGGGATTGGATGGAGCCATCAAAGACCTGTGCTAGCGAGACCCGACCCTTCTTGGGGGCGAGTTACCCGGCAGGACCACCACTGGAATGGGTTGTGGTTAGCAAGGTTCTGAGCAGGATTAAGAAACCAGTCTACGTGCTAGACGTGACCTTACTTTCTCAGTATCGGAAAGATGCCCATCCTTCGCATTACAGCGGCAACCGCGGCGGCAACGATTGCAGCCACTGGTGTCTGCCTGGGTTGCCTGATACTTGGAACCAACTTCTATATGCAGCTCTCTTCAGTTGATAGTGTTTAACTGGAATTAATTGTGTTGTAATTCACTCATTTTTTAGATCATCATTGTTTCGATGATGGTGTAGAGATTTTAGTTTTTTTTTTAATATATTAATTTAGTGTCCCTGTGGGCAATAATAACGAGGTACGATTCTTCAATTGTAAATTTAGATTGTTTTGGCAATGAGATTGTTGAGATTGGAGATACTCTTTCATCTATTTGTTTAATTAAATTAAAATATTAGGAGGCATGTATTAATTATAAAATCTTGTTGGATCAAAATCAGCATTTACAGGTAATGGGGGCGGGGGTGATTTCTTTCGATGCATGCTAAACCTTATTTAAAACGAGGATTACTACGATTAAGTTGAACACTAAAAAAACATAACTAATATAATAATAAATACATAGTCAAATCATTATAAATACACTAGCAATTAATGATTGAATCATATTTTCTTTATATAAAATTCTCAAACTGGTCTTCAAAGAGCATGATGTGATAATAAGAAACTTGTGATTTATATAACAGATTTCGAGTTCGAGTCAGGGTGTATATCTCTTATAAGAGTCTGAGACAATTAAAATTTTACTTGCTCACCCGAACCTATAAAATACGCTTTCAGGGGTATATAAAATTCTCAAACTTGTTTCCAAAGAGTGTGATGTGATAATAAGGAACTTGTGATTTATACAACAGATTTTGAGTTCGAGTCAGGGCTTGTATCTCTTATAGAAGTCTGAGACAATCAAAATTTTACTTGCTCACCTGAACCTATAAAATACGATACGTTTTCGGGGGGGTATGGAGTTTCCTTACAACCAAATTTTTCTTCTTCTTAAACTCGAACACTAATAAGAAAAAAGAGCTAATCAATTCGAGTTAATTATTTTTATTAAAATAATTTTATTTTGAAACTCTTTCGTGTTAATCCATCTAATTTCATGGAGTCACTAAGTTGTCTTTTACAGCCAAATCAATCGAGTTTCACACGATAATTTTTCTAACCCAACTCACCGAGTTCGGCTAACTTTTAACGACTAGGAAACAAACTCGTGGCAACATCAGCGGCCCTCTCCTGGGGGTTGACGCATGTTTCGTCCTCAGCTGCCATCTCCTGTTAATGAATTAGTAAACCAACCACCGGTCAGCAATGAGACGGTAACTGCCTGGGGGATGCATGCACGTGATAGTAATTAGTTGACAACATGTTGTCAGTCAACCAAGTGACACCATTTCTAGCAAACATGAAACAATTCAAGACGAAGCAATGCTAAATATTAACCCGAGTTGATAATTTCATTTTGTTTTGTACTCAATGTTTTGTACCACTTAAAAAATAAGAAAAAATAATATAGTTTTTACCTCGCTTAAAATCTTGGTCCGTTCTGAAAATTCCACTCGAATTTCAGCCGAAACATTCCGGTTTCGTTTCGGCCAAATAATGTTTTTTAAATAATAAATAATTTTACAATATTAATCATGTTTTTTAATCCCACTGTTAGATTAAGATGAAATTTTACGAGCAATCTCTCGACTTATTTATATATATTATGTTAAAATTTCAGAACAATCAGAATATATAATTGCCTTGCAAGATTGATGATGATATTCTCGTAGTATCATATATGTTCATAATTGTTTTTTCAGAAAAATCATTTTTTTAATATTTTTTATATGAAATCTCACAATTCTAAATAATTTTATTTTTAGATTTGAACTATTTTTTTAAATATATATATATATATATATATATATATATAATTGAAATAATAAATCACCAACCGAACCGAGATGGAAATGAAACGGAATAGACAAATTTTTGTTAAATATTAACGGTGGCGAGGTTCAATGGCACAATTACTGTTTATGGACAACATATTGTCATCCAAACTTCTCCTGATGTGGAGCTGTGTGTCCTGCTACGTTTAGACAACCCGCTCCCGTCCTTCGTTCTCTATAAATCCATGCAATGAAAATGGTTACTCATGCATCAACAACTCCTAAAAATGCCTCAGACCGCCTCCGTCCCTGATCATGTCGCAGTCCTTGCCTTCCCTTTCTCCACCCATGCCGCTCCGTTACTAGCCATCATCCACCGCCTCGCCACTTCCTCCCCAAACACGCACTTCTCCTTCTTCAGCACCCAACAGTCCAACAACTCCATCTTCTCCGTTTACAACCAAAACATGAACATCAAAGCATGCGACGTGTGGGATGGTGTCCCTGAAGGCTACGTGTTTTCTGGGAAGCCTCAGGAGCAAATTGAGCTGTTCATGAAGTCAGCTCCTAATAGCTTCAGGAAGGCCATGGAGGTAGCTGTGTCAGAGACAGGGAGAAAGGTGAGTTGTTTGGTGAGTGATGCCTTCTTTTGGTTCGCTGGTGAGATGGCGGAGGAGAAAGGGGTGGCTTGGCTGCCCTTTTGGACTGCCGGACCGGCCTCGCTTTCTGCTCATGTTTACACCGATCTCATCAGGGAGACTTTTGGAGTTGGAGGTGCGTACTTACAATTACAATAATTTTAATTTATTGCTAGAATATATATGTTAGATATCAATACAAAACCATATATATTCCAGCACCTTGCTTAGCAGCTTAAATTATGCATCGGTTAATATTGATCCTAGCTTCTTCGGAGAGAAACTTATAGTTTAGTTGTGTAAAATGGCAGGGCAAGAAGATGAACTGCTAAGTTTGATTCCAGGAATGTCCAAAATTCGAACCCGTGATTTGCCAGAAGGGGTACTCTTCGGAAACTTAGAATCGTGTTTTTCAAACATGCTGCATAAAATGGGAAGAGCGTTGCCGCAAGCTGCTGCAGTGTTCATCAACTCATTTGAAGAGCTAGACCCTAGCATAACAAAGGACTTGAAGTCTAGATTCAAAAAATTTATCAACATCGGACCCTTCAATATGATTTCACCAGCACCGCCTGTGGCAGACACATATGGCTGCATAACATGGCTTGACAAGCAAAAACCTGCTTCAGTCGCATATCTGAGCTTCGGATCCGTCACAACGCCGCCGCCGCATGAACTTGTGGCACTGGCGGAGGCCTTAGAGACAAGTGGGGTCCCATTTTTATGGTCCCTGAAGGACAATTCGAAGGTACATTTGCCCGATGGATTCCTGGAAAGAACCGCATCACAGGGACTTCTGGTGCCATGGACTCCTCAATTTGAAGTCTTGGCTCACAGAGCAGTAGGGGTGTTTATAACACATTGTGGATGGAACTCATTGCTTGAGAGCATAGCTGGAGGGGTGCCCATGATTTGTAGGCCGTTTTTTGGCGATCAAAGGCTTAATGGACGCATGGTCGAGGATGCGTGGAAGATTGGTCTCCAGGTTGAGGATGGCGTCTTTAGAAAGCATGGAGTGTTAAATTGCTTGGATAAAGTTCTGTCACAAGACTCGGGGGAGAAACTGAGGGAGAATATACGGGCACTTAAACAACTCGCGAAGAAATCCATTGGACCAAATGGGAGCTCCTTCAATAATTTTGTTGCTCTGTCAGATTTGGTGTTCAATACTAAAATTTAGTATTCACGTCTGATATATTCTAGCAATATATTGGAGTTCGAGTTTGCCTGTTGTTTCAATCAATAATTTAGTTTTCCGCCCTATTTTTCAAAGAAAAAGAAAGTTCTACTGCTCTTTAAAAGTTCTGGAGGATGAATATTTAGTGGCTCGTTCTTGGTGGTGTGAAGAACAGGTGGAGATGTTTTAGCAGAAAGATAAGTTCTTGGAAGCTTGTTCTTGGAACCCAGATTCAAAAACAGTCCAAAATCAAGGAAAATCAATATATCATATCTGCACATGTATCATCTCATAAATCATGCCCTAAGAAATTCCCACCTCTCCACTCAATACCCAGCAAGAAAACACATAAAAGAGAGAGATGAAGAATCCAATTCTACAAGCAGAAGCCACTACTGAGTTTTGAGAATAATAATGCCCGAGAAAACTACTATGTTCAGTAGAATCATAAAATCAACAAGGAATCTGAGAAGTGAACCACTCCATGACATGAATGGGTGCCTTGATCAATTCCAGAGCCAGTTCCACTATCACTGTCACGCAAAAACAACAGGGACACACACAGGATAGCAGCAACCTGCGCAAGATCCAAGATTGGAAAATCAGATCTTAAGATCAGTCAGAAGATCTAAGTTCTCAAATACAAATGTGCAATACTAACATTACATCAAAAAAATCTATAGACCAAACCCAGATCACTTATTGTATTAAAATTACCAAATGCTGAAATAGAACCAAGAAATCTCAAATACCCAGAAATTGAAATGGAACTAAAAATTTAAAACCCTTTACACTGTCAAAATTGAACAAGAAAATTAGCTGAACCTCATATAAATACAATGGTAAAAACAGTCGAAGGTATGTATAAAACATGAACAAACTATGATGCCCAGAAACTAAAACAGAACAAAAGAACTGCCAAGATTTGTCAAAAAGGAAACAATATGACTAGCTAGCACAGATTCAAGAAATCCCAGAAAGCCCAAAAACAATGACTAGCTAGCACAGACTCTAAAGAACTGTGACAAATCGAGAAACTAAGATATAAAAAGAAGAGTAGTGAAAGAAAGTGAACAAACCCGACAATCCAAATAACGAGGCCGACAATGGAGATGAGGAGGGATAAAAAGGCAAAAGGAAGGCCAAGAAGAAAACCAAGAGGCCTACAATCACCGTCTCCACTGCACATGTTCTCGGTTTCCTTCTCTTCTCGTCTCTTGACTTGCTTTGTGAGAAAGAAACTAAGATCATACGTTATGATGTTAACTTTGATTTCGTTTTAATACTGTAATTTGTTCTCTTCTAAAACCATTGATGATTTCTTTTTCCACTTTGGATGATGGCCACGTTGCTTATTTATTAGCAGGGACAAACACTTTTTCGTGGCCCTTTTGCTTTCTTGCAATCAATCTATGTACGTGAAAACATGCGGTGGCCTCAGAAGCCTTATCCTTAAAGTCTACTCATTTATTTATCAAATACCGTATGCATGAAACATTGTTTATTATGTTTCTTACCGTTGGCTTCACATTTTTCAAATTTGATATCGCTGATTTCAAACTCATTTTGAATAAATTAAAGTTAAAAAAAACAAAATAATATCATTTTAAATTATTTACAAATATTTAATTGAATTGGGTTCAACCCATACTATGAGTTTTGCATTATAAGTCAAATCTTAGATTAATAATTATAATGATAAAAGTATGCGACTAAGTGCATTTTCTTCTTATTTTCTTGTTTCAATCCCTTTTTTTTTTTTAGTCTTATGATCGAAGTGCCCACGGGCATTCTTGTTAAGAGATAGGGATTTTCATTAGATATTAGAGACATGAAATCTATTTGGAGCATAGTTATTGATCCTGTCCCGGGTATTGTCCTGGATTTGTGTTTGGAACGGAACGTCCCGGTTTCGGTACTGTTCCGGATTTGTATTGTTCATTTTTATTTAATTATATATATGAAAAAAATAAAATATTAATTTAACAAGTATAATTTAAATTCAAGATAAATGAAATTTAAATTATACAATACAAACATAATCTCAAAATTAGAAACATCTCTCAAATTCCAACAATAAAATTATTATTTTTAAAATAAAAAATAAAAAATGAATTTAATTATAATTAAAAGATCAATAAGAAATAATCAATAAGTTCAAACATAACTAATTAAAATACATTCCATTACAAATAATTCAATCAAATTAATTACAAATTAATACCCCTATTTTTTAGGTTAACTATTATTATAGTAATTAATAATTAATTAATATATTAATTATTATTATATAATAATTAGTATAAAAACTACCCCCACCCATTTGTCCCCTTCATTTTAATAAACAAAACAAAACCCTACCCATCCCTTCTTTTTCTATAGTAGCCGCCTCCAAAACATCGTCGTTTTGTCCGGATTTTGCATTGGAACAGGCTGTTCCGTACGAACGAAACGGAATCAATAACTTTGATTTGGAGACATGAAGATCTATTTGGAGATTTCAATAAAGACAAGAAGATATTGTTATAAATTTTTTATTGAAGGTATATTTTTCCACACACCTCACGTGAGTACCTCTCTATTTATAGGTACTGTTGAGGTTCCACATGATTCTTAGCATACATTACACACAAATATTTATACTATACGTATACTCTAACAATTTATAGGTAAAATTTTCTAAAACAACTTAACCCTAGTCAACATGTCAAACTCGTGATCTACTTATGAGGTTAGGATAATAAAAGCCATCTCTTAAGTAAGATAAGTACTAAAAAAAGAGTCTATTAAAAAAAAACATTGAAACAAAACTAAGTCAATCAAGGTTAACTTGATAAACCTGTAATTTGAGATATGAGATTGAGATAACCCCATAAAAAAAAAAATCTTAAACCGAAGGCCCAATAATCTAATATTAGAGGATGAAATTGAAATAAATAAATAAATAAAACCTAAAAATTATCAAAACAAGCCAATCTTCAAAACCTATAACCCGGGTCATGAGACGAGTTCACCTCAAAGAAGACAAACTTTTAAAAATCAGGAACCAAAATTCTCAACCATCCAAAATAATAATAATAAAAAAACAATCGAAAGAACGAGGATTAAATAAAATATAAAAACTAAATGAAATAAGAATAAATCAAGAAAACAACAAAACAAGAATAAGAAATAACAACCCAAAGAATGAAAAACAAATCAAGTTTAAAAATTAAATGCAATAACATAACAAGGAATGACATTGAAAAATTGAAATATATAAAAGGGTTTTGCATTGTAATCGAGGAGAGAGAAAAATAATTGAAATAAAAAAGGTCACCAGAGCAAATGAGAGGTTTGCTCTGCACATGTGCCACCCATGCATGGAGCGGTCATCATGTGGATTACAGTGCAACCTAGGGTGGTGTTTAGATGCCAAGAGATGTCACATATTCCATTAAAAAATCAGAGCACCACTCACGAAACATGGAAAAGCATGAAGAGGTAAGCCTGAATATAATAGATGCTGGAATTTCCTTTGGGGATACCTGGAAATGACCATAATGACCCAACCACCAGTTGAACATCTCGAACAATAAATCAATAAATATGAGAACCACCACACTGGGGAGGTGTTTGTGGCCCACTGGGTCCCCAGAACTGGTTCTTGTTTCCTGAGCATCTTGTAAGAGTTGGAGAGAGCATGAGCTGATGAGCTCGCATTTCTGGACATGATGTGCTTAGGTCATTTCTGAAGGAGCTTGGGGTGAATGGTCAACAAGTTTAGAGCTTTCAGTTCAGATTAAGTGGAATTGCGGAGTGGTTGATTCATGGAATTACCATTTGGTATTGGTTCCAGTGATTAAAATAAAGATTGTCAATTTCACAAACATACAATCTTTAGAAAAATTATTGGCCATTATAACTTGGTGAGCTTGAATCACAGAGTATCTCTTCTTCTATAACACCAACGAATCCTGCATCTGCTAACACAAAATCAACGGGGGGGTGGCTAAAACTAAAATGACTAAGAGTAGCTAGCCATGTACACATGCTAAAGGGAAAACAAGCCACTGTATCTAGTCATATCACCAAATTCTACGGCGTATTATACAAATTCATGACTACACATATAAGCCACATGGAGATTCAAGAAACCAGTTCCAACAAGAGAGACTCCGCTTTGCAATGGCAGGGCAATCAGTGGCCTTGAGAACTTCACTGTACACCAACGGCAGATTCCTAATCAATCTGGAATTCGTGAAATCACCAACTTGAGGAAAGCCATCTACCCTAAATTTCTGAGATCTATCACAGAAAGAGGATAGCAAAGATTAGCCACTGGTGGTGCCTCTGTATTTAATAAACAAACTTCAGAGAATGTCAATGACAAGTAATGAATACTTCTTCTCAACTAGCTAATGCAGAATGGTGAGGATAGTTCTGCTTGAAACCATGGTGAGGAATTTATTTACAATTTCATACAAGCATGGACAATCCACAAAAACTAGTGCAATCTGTGAGCTAACATCTGATAAAATTACAGGTTCACTTTTACTCATTCAGAAAGCATATAAGCAATTTCGACCACAAGTTTAGTTGGGGATTACACAGAGATGGCAAAAATACAACAGAAAAATAACTCTAAAAAAAGCTTACATGATCCCACAACTTAGCATGTTTCTTATGGCCACTGATTTGCTTTCATTACTAATTATTACTTGTTTGCCAAAAAAATCCCGCAATTCCGAACCAATTGTTTACATACCAAGATTCCAGCTACAGAATTTCAGAACTATTCAGGAAATGTTCCAAGTAGGTAGATCAAGCTCCTAAACACAGCACACCAATCTAGCCTAGGAAGGGAAGAAGGCAAGGACAAGCTAGCTACTATATTCCCCCACCTACTCTTCACTGTTTTGTGCGCACAAAATTGCACATTCACAGACCCATTCAGAATATACCACAGCATCAAGATTACTCTAATTATTGCATCATGTAACAGCTTCAAAGTTTCAAATAAATCCACAACAAAAGCGAAGAATAAAAGGAACGGGGGCAAGTACAAAATACTGCATTCCCCAACATAGTTGATCCCAAGTAGATCACAGTAGTCATATAACAAACTAACAATCCAAAACAAAATACATTTTAAATTCAATAATGATCAACGATCTACTCCAATCCATATTGTCCTGGTGTGCTACAGGTTTTGCAGTACAGGTGCTCTACTGTTTGCAAACCAATTTCTACTGCAAAGTCATTACATTAGGCAGCCAAAATTAGAGCAGATGCATGGTCATCTGAACCTATTTTTTCTCCCAGGCCCCAGAGGCCTCAAATCAATTCTTTTTTACTCATTTAATCCATGCCCAGCCCGTAAGACAATCATACCCATGAGTGGAACCCCACACAAACATATCAGAATTCGGAGCCACCAAAGCAATAAACAAGGCAAACAGCTAAGGCTACATTACCCATATGACTAGACTAAACTTTAAGCAATAAACAGTTAATCACCACACTACACTCTGACTCAAGCAATCACATTCTTGTTCACTGAGAGGCCCTGTACAAGGACAATCAAATAATGTTATAATGTGCCTGGAATTATGTTTTCAGCTTTTCACTAGTAAATCACAGATAAGAACTGCTGTCCCTAGACATCCTGCAAGTCCTAAGCAACAATAATTCTAGGCAGGTACAATCATCATCAACGATGTTACTAAATTGCAGGTAACGCTTGCAGACCAGACTGAAGACATAGGCTAGTATGACAAAGGTGAAATAGCAGAAGTGGAGTAAAATATTGTATAATCAACAGCCAGTACAAAAAAAGAGGCAGGAAAATGCACAGGTTATTGACAAATAAAAGTAACAAACATTTCAAGCCAACCACAGGAGAATATGTACCCACCTGAACTACTCCAGTGCTCCATTAATTCCCTACATCTGATCCAGACGCTGAGGAGTTGTCACTATCAGAGTCTGCAATAATCATGCAGAAAAATAAAAATAAATAGAAGGCTTCACCAAACAACAGAAAAAACATACGAGACATAACAGTGACAGAAATTACAAAAATAGAAATGAGATGATATACCACTTGAAGAAGATCCAGAATCACTGCTGGAGCTGCTTGAACTACTAGACCTACTTCTATTGTCCCCCTGTTTCTCCACTTGAACGGGTGACAAAGTGGAGACATTCCCTTCATCTGCCAACAGAAGACAAAATGTTTCAAATAAACAATACAACCAAACAATAATTAACCAAAATGAAATTGATACTAATAATCAGAAAACTTTACCTGCTTTTGTTTCTTTTGGTGTGCCGACCGCAACTGATGCTGGGATCTGCAAAGAAACATCACCAGATGAAATTTAGCAAACACAGATTCCTTTTAGAAAATAATGCTTCTCGTTGAGAAAAAAATGTCAGAGGCTTACCTTCTGCAGCACATTCTGCTGAGCCTCTGTTCTAGCTTGAATGGCAAGTTCAGCTTTTCTCTTATTCTTGCTTAAACTCTTCTTATAGTTGGTGACAAACCTATCCAGCTCCCACAGAGTCTCCACATCAACACTATCAATATCCACTTCTATTTCATCATCATGTTGGGACAGTGCTGAACTCCTCTTCTTTATTATCTGTACAATGTTATCCAGTTTCTCTGAAGGTAAGCTCTGGAGGTTTGTACTAAGCTTCTGTTTCTCGTCATAAGTCATGTCCCTCTTATGTAGATCTTTTGCCTTGGGCTTCTTTGGAACAGGGGTTCTACTAGAAGGTGTAGTGGTGATGGGTTTGGATCTGGTATCAATAGAAGGATAGGTCATTGATTCAGATCTATCCAAAATCCTCCTCATATCAAGTGGGGGTGGTACAAATGGAAGAGCCTTTCTTGATGTGGGTGTGGGAATACCCACCTCATAACTGGTACCAAACCTCATCTCAAGTTCGTAGTCCGACTTTATAACAGCCCACTTGGTCTCAAATATATCCAATAACTGCTCTGCCATTATGTGAACATCTTGCCCTTTTGGGTTATACCTCATCGCATTGTGAAACGTAAGTCTCACATCCTCTGCAAACTCTTCTGGGGACTTGTACCAATTTTTGGTCAGCCTGGATTTCACTGTGCCCAGGTCCATTGGATGTTTGATAATGGTAAAGTAATCGTGCAAACCAAGACCCTTTGCATCAACAGGAGTATTAAACACCCAACCATGCTTATGCTTCATCAGTTTGTCAAGCAAAGCACTGCAATTCTTGAAAATCTTAGTGCTTGTCCCGAACCCATATACTGATTCCCCTGACCCCTGCTTCTTACCAATCAATTTCGACTTCTTGTTACTCTCAGCTGGCGGAAACTTGTCTTTTGCAAGCAAGAACTCTGAATTCATATAAAACTGATTTGCTTTTGGTGTCCTCTTCTCTTTCTCCACAAACTCACCCGCACCCTGTCTATTCTCTAGCACTGATATACTAAGCTGATTCAAGGGTCTAGACTGCCTAGGAGTAGGAGTAGGAATGGTAGTACTCTCACGGGGAGCACCCGCTGATCCCACCTCTGAATTAACCCTCGTCAATCTATTGTCAACCCTGTCTTTCACCAGTACCACCCGCGAATTACCCAACCTACCAGCACCAAGCTGCATTTCTTTAGCCTCAATCCTCTTCACCAAACCCCTAACCAAAGCAAGCTCACTCTTCAACTTCTTTCTGAGCTCCCTCTTCTCCTGCTTTGACTGTGACAACAAATCCACCTTCACCTTGTCACCCAGCCCTTCCTTCAGAAGCACCCCATTACCCACAGCTTGTCCCCTCTCCACAACTTGCTCTCTCACACTAGGCACCACCTCTTGAACTTCCTGCCGATTTAGACTGATGGAATAATCAGAATCTACAATTGAGTGAGGAACAGGCTGTTGCACTTGCTGGGAAGTATCCGTGTTGTCCACCGCTACAGTTTCTGGTTCTCGCACTTCAACCAACTCCTCATTGTTGCCCCTGTCCTTTGTTTCATTAGCAATTGCATTCGAAGTTGCTGCTGCAGTTGCAGTGGTGGCCAAAGTGGCTGGAGCAGCTGCAGTATCAGTTGCAACAGTGGAGGTGGTGGTTGGAACAGTAGCGGTTTCAGTTGCAGCAGGGACAGTGGTTGTTGTGGTTCTGACGTTGTTGTCGCCAGTGGCTGCGGTGCTAGTGGTGGTTAAGTTTGTGTTACTGTTATTGTTATCGGCGGTGGTGGTTGTGGTGGCGGTGTTATTGTTGGTGCTGGTGAGGCTGTTCTTTTTGGGTCCTTTAAAGGCTTTTCGAGTGTAAACCTTACTCTCTGTATACCTTTGTTTCTCCCTAACTTCTCCATTTCCTGCTTCTACTACACTCCCAGAAGCCATACATGTACCACCTAAAACCCCTAATCCTTTAAAACCCTAACTTTCTCCCAATCCCTCTTTTAAAACCCTAATTCCCTCAAAACTCCCACTCTCAAAACCCTATTCCCCTCAAAATTCCCCTCGAACCCCAAAATAGGGTTTCCTATATTACCACAACCCCGAGAGAAAAAATCACAATTTCACTCCCAAATCAACCCAACACAAATACAAATTCAATAAGAGGATAAAAACAGAACGACAGCACAAGAAAATAAGGTTAAAGCACGAACCTTTATCGTGTCTTTTTCTCGATCCAACGACCTATACATAGACAAACATATATCTACACAGCGCAATATACACACAGAGATAGAGATGGACTTCTAGAGAGAGAAATAGAGTGAAGGTTAGGGTTTCGAGCTCTGATTTTGTGGAGATCTTCGATTTCTTTTGAGTTTGGCTTTCTCTCTCTAAAACTTTAAGGGCAAAAAAAATGAGAAACTTTCTCTCTCTAGAAAACTGTTTCTCTCTCTAGAGCTCCTCACTTCCTTTCCTTTAACTGACAGGTGTACGGTGCGTGTGCATTCGTGTGTATATAAGAGCTACTTTCAAGAAAATTAGACCCTCATCGTATCCAAAGACGTGTGTTACACTAGCGAATCAGGGAGAGGAGAGGCCTTTGCGTGAAACTCACGTGATAGTGGTCATATTAGAGAGTTTAGTGGCGCGGAGTTTTGATCGTGGAATTTTAAAAGGTTCGTTCACGTAGAGAGTGGCGCGTGCTATGTAATCGCTGAATTTGTAACGAAGTGGGGGAGAATTAGGAGACCGCGAAGGTTTGCACGCTCCGGGAAGGTGGTTGCAGGTTCGGAGAGGTTTAATTGGGATGACGTGGCAAAATCCAGGCCGAAATTCAAACTTAACAACAGCTGTGATTCAAGTCAAAATTTAGGTGAGAACCTCGTAGCCGTGACAAGAAACAAAACAGGAAAACATAGTTTTTTTTTTTACAATAAAACAATTAATAAAATACACGAGAAAAATAAATAAATTAGGAGCATAAGTTATATTTAACTCGTCGTGTCATATCCAATATTTACAATATACGAGTTATATATAATAGATAATACTTTTGACTTTTATTAAATTTAAATTCTAGAAATATTGTATCAAAAAGATACAATAGTATATTGTCATCATCTTTTAATATCTATTTTTTTCCTTTCTACCACCAAGATATTGTTTGGCGTCGCGATTCAAACAGTGGTTAAAGCAAACCTCAAGGCCAAACACAATAAACACAAAATTGGATCTCAAATTTTTATGTGGGTCCTACCATTTAAATAATGATTCAACTGCATATCCTTGTGTCCCGCCATTTAAACAACTCATGTGCTAAAACGTGACAAAATGCAGCTGAGACTCTCTCTCTCTCCCTTTTAGCCTCACCTATAAACCTTCTCCCTCACCTCCATCTATGCCTCACCAACAGTCCCTCTCTGCCTCATCGACAATCCTTCTCCCTCACCTCCCTACGTGCTAAGACGTGGCAAAACACAATTGAGACCCTCTCCCTCTCTGCCTCACCTACAAACCTTCTCCCTCGCCTCCCTCTCTACCTCACCAACAGTCCTTCTCCCTCACCTCCCTCCCTCAACCATCCCCTAGACCAGCCAATCCATTGTCTTGTCCCCAAAAACACACACCTTGCAATCATATGCCTATTAACTACCTGAAGAGATTCAGAATGAGATTTCCCGAGTCTTTTCAGCTCTGCTAAAACACACCTACAACCCCAAAAACAAATGAAAATCCAATACTTCCTCTTGTTTTTGAACATAAACTAAAAGAAAAGAAAAAGGGAGATACTTGGTGGTGAAGAGCTTGACAGAGCCACCAAGAATGTTAGAGATAGTTGTATCGGTAGGAGATATGTTATTAACTATTAAATGATGAATAAATGTGTTGTCACATAAGGCTTTGTATGGCTGAAGGACCCTGAAATATGCTGTGTAAATTCTCACTGCCCACCAGCGGTGTTTCTGCTTCTTTACTCTCATGTTTTAGAATTTGAGGAGCTAGTCGGTTTTGGAAGTAGGAAAGGAAGGCTCTTTCTTGCTTGTAGAGGAACCAAAACCCTAACTTAACTCGTGTTTTGATGTTTAAAACCCTAAAAACTGCATCTTGAGTTGAACTAAATAAGGATTAAGGGATCAGACTGGGTGGGGTTGGGTTTGTTCACCTTGGTCCTTGACATTTTTAACTTTTATTACATAGTAAAAATAGATGTTGTTCCTTGATTAAATAGTCAGGTATCACAGAAGCATTCACATATAAATTTAGTTCATGATGTAATTGCAAGTAGTTTGATGAGAGAATAAAAATTACTTCAATTGTTTCAAATTTTTTGTTATTATAATTATTAATAAATAAATGAAATTATTCCAACAAAATATTTATATATATGTACATAAGTATGTGGGTGTGTACATTTATATTTTTAATAAATTTCACAAGTTGACAACAATATGAAAAATATGGTAACCAAACACCCAAAACTGTTTTTCATTAAACTCAACCTCAACCACAATTTTAACCAAACACTTATATTTCAGTTATGAACCGCAACTAAAAATACTTTTCATGAAACTGTTTTTTTTTCAACCTCAACCATAACAACAATAGTTGTGCCAAATAGGCTCTAAACATGCTTAAATTCACCATGAAATCACCCTCTCTTTTTTAATCAACTTCATTTTATCTCTCTCCAATCATGATCACCTTTCATTTTTTTATCGTTACCACCATCAATCATCACTCAAATTCAACACTTAAAGGTATATTCAAACACCTTTTTTATATATAATTTATATTAATACATTCCATATTAGAAGACATGAATGGCTAAATACAAAAATTTAGAGTTATTGTTCAATATACACAAATATTCATTTCAAAACTTGTTTATAATGCTACTAGTCATCAAATATTCAAATTATAAAATGATTGTCACTTGAGATCATAAAATGGTTTATAACAATAAGACAATATTTTAGAGAGCATTTTAGGCATTTGGTGTTTCAATTGATGAGCTTTAACATTGTCATCTTTTGATTAGTATTGATGACACTCATCTTTATGGTAAATACAAAGCAAAGTTATTGATTGTAGTTATGAGTGATTATTTTCTGTCCACTTTAATTTTTATCTATAAAAACAACAAAATCAAAATTATGAAGAGAAAGATTTGAAATCAAACAAAAATCAAATTTGAAATCAAACAAAAATTAGTTTAAATCGACCAATTTCGGTTTGATTTAGTTTTTTTATGTAAAAAAATGATTTTTTTTTTGCTTTTTTAATGAGGGCAATAGCATTTTTCATGTAAAAACTGAAGGTGCAAATATGCACACAATTTAAAATCATTTTGCTATGTATATTAATTTTTTATTTCTTTGTTATTTAAAGAAGAAAATAGTGACGGGAGAGCTCTCTTCGCTCCTTTTGTCCCCTACCTCCTCTACTTTAACAATGAAATGCAATATTTTTTTTTAATTTGAACTAGTTTGGTTTTGGTTTACCAGTTTTAGTCTTAAAAATTCAAAACCGAACCGAACTGAAAGTTTTTTTTTAAATCAAACCAGTTTAATCAGATTTTTTTAATGGTTCAATTTTTCCTAGTTTTTTTTTTTGGTTTTTTGATTTAAATCAGGTTCTTATTTTTTTTACTCACTACTAATTGTAGTTGCTTATGATGCTATCACTCGTTTGGATGAAGAGTGCACCATTGATAATTTTCTTCTTCTAAATGGAACCGGTATGTACAAGACATATCATACCTACACTAAACTTTTCTCTTTTTCATATTATTATCCTATCCTATCATATTATTATCCTATCCTATTTGCGTTATGCATGACAACCCTAAATTTCAAATTAAGCTATATAGAGATTCAATTGCCAAAAAAAAAAAGGTTTGAAAATGAAAAAAATAATAAAAATAAGTTGCTTCACTTTCCATATGAAACAGTGAAGTACCGGGAAAAAACCTATTTTTTTTTCTTTTCACTTTTTAATGTTAATCGATCTAATATTTCAATTTTCTTTCTTATACCATAATCTAAAATGTTTTTTTTGGGCTTTTAACATCTGAATCACAACGTTAACTTAGCCCAAAACCATAAACTAATCAATGAGCCCACCATAACAAACCATAAAGCCGAATGATGGCAACCCCTGCATTTCCAAACCTTTACTTGAATAAATACACACATGTAGTTCATATAGTGGATGGAAAACATAGTGATAATTAAATACTTAGTTCTTTTTCTGGTCTCATCAAGATCATTACAGTTGAAAAAAACAAAGTTTTATTTCGTTAAAGTTTTATTAATCAACCCAATTCCACATATTTTTTCATACATTTAACATAAACAAAAGGAAAATTGATAGGAGAGCCTGTCTTCGCCGGACATAATACCGTACGAAAACCATGTTCTTGTCGGCATCGCAGAAGTAAGGGGAAAACAAACATTAACCACAATGAGCTCCAAAATTGCTATTAAACTCCAAACTTAGATATAATCTATCTTGAAGGTAGAGCTTCATAAAACAACTTCGTCACTAATGATGCTGAGGATCTGGTCCTCCTGGCGAAAGTCTATCAGAGTCAGCACCATGAGCCGACAGCTTTTGATAATGCTCAACTTTGGAGAGTTCAAAACCTAATTCAAGCAAAAGGTCGCGGCTACTTTTAACATTTCCTTGCATGGCTTGATCTCCCTTGAGGATGCGTGACTGTGAAGTCAAGAAGATTGCTGAGAATAAAACCATCAACAGCAGTATCATTGCCCTAGAAGTTGAAGCAACTCTAGTAGCCATGTACTATAGCTAAGTCTGGAAAGGAGAGTATGAGCTATCTTTTTTCTTAGTACTAGTAGCTAGTAGCTTGAGCTCCGAAAGAAGAAGTAGTAGTTTGCATGGACGCAGAATTTCATATTTATAGGACGAAATTTAACACCGAAGTAATTAAGATGGGACAATGTGTAGTGGAGAGAATGTGGAGACCGACAAAGTCCATCCAAACAAGGTTGTGTTCTACATCATACAATGGAGTCTTCTGTGTTTTTATTATATATGATTCTCACCTTAGTGTTCATGTCCCATTCCATTCTCTTTATGCTAAGCAATATATATGTCTCTCCAATGAACGTTGCATAGTGACGAATGACTTGAGATCTGTTTCGCAGGTCTTGGGTTTGAATTAGGACGTGCTCACCTTATAAAAGCCTGAGACAGTCGAAGCTTTAAATCCCCAAGAAGTGTGGCGTGATGACAAAGAGATTGCGATCTGTGCAACAGGTATTGAATTTAAGTTAGGGTGTGCACTCATTGTAAGAGCTTGGAAAAACCAGGTTTTACTCGTTTATCCGGACCTACAAAATATGCTTTTCAGAAAGTGAAGTTTCCTCACATAAATATATGTAAATGATGAGGGGAAGGTCTAGCCATCTGTGCTTCTCTATCATCACATTTATTGGATGACAATTGGATTTTTAAAGTAAATAAGAAGATTACAAAATAAGTCAGGAAGAAGAAATGATAAAGGTTAACACGCATGCCAAAGGGTTTGCTTTCTCTCATAATATAGTGGTTTGTTCCTTTTGTTCATTCGCAAAAACTTATAGTGCTCACATGGGATCGAAGTTAGATGAGCCTTCATGCACATGTTTTTTCATAAAAAAGGATATCCTAACTGCACGGTCTTTTCGCTCACTGTAGAGGTGACCTTTTGCCTCCAATTATCTGAAAATATATGGCCTTGTAGAGATACAGCGTGCAGAAGATAGGCACGAGACAGGTTTTGAATGCGAAGATGAAGAAAAAACCTAATTTTATTGTCTCCAGGAGGGAAATTAGATACTGTTTTGTACCATATTCCTGTTGCGAAACGGGAAATAGAGATAGAATTTTTAATAAAATTTGTCTTTTGTCCTCATGAAAGTTTCTAAATTTCTAGCAATTTCCTTCGCTTATTAATCATGATATTTGATTTTTGTGTACATTATCTTTGAAGAATGATTAGTTAAACAAAAAAATAAATAATAAAAAAGTAAAAATAATAAACATAAAAGGAAGGAAGAGAAAATCATCATCAAGCAATCATGTGTTAACTCCAACAATTAAGAACATGAAATGGAATTAACTTTCAAAGAGTTTGAAGCTTATTATTATGAAAAGTTAAAAGAGTTGATTGAATCATATAGATTAAAAAAAGAAAATAAAATAAAATTAAAAATTCGCCGCACAAATATAATATGAAAACTGTTCAAATTGCCATTACAATATAGGTTTTACACTGCAATAATTAAATGTTGTTGTAAAACAAAATCCACGAAAAACTAATTAATTTCATTGTATCGCCACACGGCACAATGAAACATAAAATCCTATCAGATTCTCCTATAGTTTAGGCTTTCGGCCAATTACACTAACCTCAATTATGATCATTGGGAACTGCAAATGGACCTTTCAAGTTGACCTTTCAAATGTTTTAGGGTTCGTCTTTCTTGTACTCATCGTAGAAGCCATAGCTGGGCACATCACCCTTGTTTAAGTTATAATTCTTTGGTAGTGAAATCAGATAGAATATGACAACGAATCCTTTCATGGAAAAATGATAAGCACTCCATTCATAAAGCTTCTCTGAGGTTGATGATAGGGCACCGCCGAATAATATTCAAGCTATCCTGCTCTGGCGGTGGCTAATTTAAAATTCATGCTTCGATTTGCCTTTTATTCTCGTATAAGCTTTACCCCATTTATTCAATAATCCGGAAGGCGTAGCATCGCGTAATATAGTGTGATCTTCATGGACTTGCCCTAGCTAGTGAGGTTCATGTGGTATACTTGAAGAAGAAGAAGAAGAAGAAGAAGAAGGAATGCATCGAAGTTCTTGAAACCCAAAATGAAGGAGAACTATGCAGTGGGTGACTTAGTTTTAGTTTATGAGCAAGTTAGTGTGAGGATACGTATCAGTTAATTATTTGTGATTTTTTTTAATTATTATTAATATATGGTCACCGAGTAATTATATTTTTCAAGATTATGTGGACAAAATCTTTATTGAAAGGGAGGCTTCAATTTCTGATATTTTTTTATTTGATGAAAAATATATTGTCAAATCAATTTATTAATTATGTGTTGATCAAGATTAATTCTCTCATATTAATCTGGTGTATTCAAAAGATTTTTATAAATTCCTTTAAGCAATGATCTCAATGTTTACACTCAAGAAGTTAATGAAAAAACAAACACCCTTGATCATGAAACCTTGAGGTCAGTTTGTTTTTAAATTTCAATTTCTAGTAATTAATTCAAGTAAAATGTTTTAATTAATTTGTTTTGCTACAATGCTCATTAACGAATACAAAAAACAAAAACAATAATAGATAAACTTGAGGCGTGCATTGACATTGTCTTTAAGGATATTTCTCCTATAACAAGGTATCCTCCAGGATTTAATAAGCTATTTCTAAACCGAAAGATGGCAGTAGAAACAACTAGAACAAAAGAAAAAAAAAACACTACACCAGCAATTGCAGAGGAAAAATGAGTATGGGTTGTGTCTTTAATTGCAAAAATGCATGATATTTATAGACAAAAATTTCAAAATGTATAGGCATTGCCTTGCATGTAGAGGGGACGATCAAAAGTTTTTCTCTTATACGCGCGCACCCACTATTCTTTTTTTATTAGTTACTATTTCATTTTAAAATATATTATATAAATACTTGATGAAAATCTTATTTTTTTAATGTAGGATAAAAAACTCTATATATACTTTATGTATACAGAAGTAAGTTGTGCTTTCCAATATAGAATAAAATTTTCATTCTATATTTTTTACAACAAAAAGTAAGTTGTGCTTCCTATAGGATATGATTTTTTAATATAATTTTTATAGAAAAAACCACTAGGCCATCGAGCCTATTTGGGATTGTGGTCGCGGAAGCTTTTCAAATTGTTTTTCGTGCTGAAATACATCAGAATAATATTTTTTTTATTTTTTAAAAATTATTTTTGATATAAGCACATCAAAATGATATAAAAACACTAAAATATATTTATTTAATATAAAAAAATAATTCAAATTTCAACAAAAATGTAGAGCCAAACGGGATTCTTATGTATTGAAAGTGTTTTAGCCACTGGTTCGGCGCATTCATGACCTAAAACCAAGCCATATAGCGAGGAACTCGTTGTATTTGCCCTGGATATCTATATAGATACATAGGTTCTGGGTTACTTTATGGAGAAGAGAATTTTTCTTGGTCGACCAATAAAAGTGAAAAATCAAAACACACTTTTTCTTTCATGATAGGGATCCTCGCCGATATTTAAAGGAAAACTCATAACCATTAACCTAAAAATGCCAGCTATTCCTATTAATTGGAGCTCAACGTGAGTATTTTAACTATCCAGCCTCTAGCATCATTGAAGCACCAAGAATCTATAGTGCATATGTGTGTGTATAGATTTGTACTGGATTTGAATGGAAGGTCGGCTCATATGTCAGGATTAATTCTCGTAATTTTATATATTAAATCTACTTTTCCGACCACTATTGCCCTGAGGAAAAAGCTTCGGGCATCTAGATTAGCTAGAGTAGTCTTTTTAAGCTTGTGGTATACATGTATGAATGTTGGTGTAGTGGAAAAAAAATACAATTTTTTTATATTATTATGAAATCCAATTTAAATTTCTCTTACCAACTTACTGTATTGCCTGGACTTTATATTGTTAAGCTTTTTTCTTCTTCAATTTATGATATATGATAATATTTTGAAAATTATAAATCTATGTATAACTATATCTTAGCTCTTTTGTTTTTGGGCCGTTTTGTTTCTATCTTTTGTCATCTCTCTCCAATTGAACTTTTATTAGGCACAGTTGAGATAAAATTAGAGATTAAATCGAAATTAGTAATTCAAGACCTAAACTGAAGAGATATTAAAGAATCATGATGAAATCGAACCAAGAGAGCATAAGTATTTGATGCATGTAGCTCGTCGTCGTGCCGATGCGTACCTACAAGGCTCTAAAGGCCCTATTTTCTTTCCTCCATTTTCTTCCCTTTTTTCATCTTGGTTTTTATGCATGATACATTAAAAATATAATAAAGGACTTTAAGTTTTTAGAATGAAAAAGAGAGTAGTGTCCAAAATTATAAACACGCTGGGAAATGCAAACTAGGAAATTTTGAAACAAAAAAGTTGAAAATGTAACTTAGAAGAATGGAATTTACAGAATTATATAAATTTTGCAGTATTTAATAATTTGAGAGCATCTGAAAATAGGAAACTTATTCATTTTCTTCCCATGAATTCATGTGGGACATGAATTTACAGTTGAAAGCATGTTTTTTTAACAATGAATCTGCGTAGAAAATAAAATGAATTCCACACCAATGAAGGATGGAAAGTCTTGCTCTCTGATCGTTTCTCTATATCTCTTAGAAATTTGAGATTCTACAACGAGGATTTAAAAAATATAAGTAAGAAAAAAGAGGAAAAGCTCTGTAATCGTGTTGGAGGTGCAACTCCACATGCTGCAGGTACATGCAGAAGCCAAAAATCACACATGAGAATATGAGCCACATGCTAGATGTTTTGATTCTGTGTTTTTCAATTAACTTCTGTTTTAATTGTTTGTTGCGAGTTGTTTTGGTTGGGTAATTTTTGGGAGATGAGAAGAAGAAGAAGATCGATTTAGGGAGAAAAGATGAGTCACACTTTCACTAACTCAGTATGTTCTTGTATTGCAAGAAGATCAGATTTAGGGAGAAAAGATGAGTCACACTTTCACTAACTCGTATGTTCTTGTATTGCAATACAAGAACATACGAAGTTAGTGAAAGTATCTCATCTTTTCTCCCTAAATCTGATCTTCTTCTTCTTCTCATCTCCCAAACATTACCCAATCAAAAACAACCTGCAACAAACAATCAAACAGAAGTTAATTGAAAAAAACAGAATCAAAACATGGTATCAGAGCACTAATTTGATTCAAGAAGGGGCGTAGAACTGTGGAAGAAAAATCAATCAAATCAGAATTCAACAGCAAGAATAATGACTGGATCATCAGACCTACGAACACCACAATTTAATGGTGAGAACTATGATTTTTGGTCAGTGAAAATGAGAACTATCCTCAGAGCTTATGATCTGTGGGATGTGGTTGAATGTGGTGATACATTAACACAAGTATCTAGTGAAAGTAGCAGTGGAGAAACTTCTGGTTCGAAAGACAAGAAGACTGAGTCAGGAGAGACAGCTGCTGAGATTAAGGAGAAAAGAATCAAGGATGCCAAGGCTCTAAGTATTATCCAAGGAGCCTTGACTGATGACATTTTTCTTAGAATAAGAAATGAAGAAACAGCTAGAGGAGCATGGGAGCTGTTGAGGAGAGAATACAGAGGAGATGATAAAGTGAGAGAAGTGAAGTTGCAGGCAGTAAGGGCAGAATTTGAGTATATGAGAATGTTAGAAGGAGAGAGCTTAGATCATTACTTGACTAAGTTTTTTGGAGTGATAAATGATTTGAAGTCTCTTGGAGAAGAGATAACTGAACAAAGGATAGTGCAAAAGACTTTGATGAGTCTTAGCAGGAAATACAAGTCCATAGTCTCAATTATTGAAGAAACAAGAGACTTGAAAACACTTTGAAGTGAAGAGGTTATTGCTTCAATCAAAGTGTATGATAGAAGGGAAGAAATGCATGATGAAAGAGATAGAGAAATGCATACCGAGAGAGCTTTCAGTAGTCTCAAAATTGGAGGGAGCAACTATGCTCAGAACAAGAAGGGCTCTCAAGGCCGAAGTTATCCAAAATTGCAGAACCAAAACAGAAGGTTTGCAAATTGGAGTCAAGGTGGAAGTTCTGCCAATCTGCAAAATAATAACTGGAATCAGAAACCTAGAATGAGCTACAACAGCTCATTAAATCCTCAACAAAGAAGTGCTAGTAGCATTCAAACAAGCATGAAGCCAAAATGCAATACTTGTCAGAAGTTGCATTTTGGAATCTGCAGATTCAAAGGCAAGCCGAGATGTGGAAAGTGCAACAGGTTTGGTCATAATCAACATGATTGTGAACTAAATAGACAGTTGGCTAATTGTGCAAAGGAAGAAGACACAACTGTGGGGACCATGTTCTATGCATGCCATGCAGCAAGTGTTCAAGAAGAAGATGTTTGGTTTGTAGATAGTGCATGTAGCAATCACATGACTAGTCAAGAAACCAAATTGATTGACTTAGACAGATCAGTGACCTGCAAGGTGAAAATGGGGTCTGGAGATCTAGTTCAAGCTGAAGGTAAGGGGACACTTGTTGTGGACACAAGACAAGGTGTAAGACATATCAAAGAGGTGTTGTTGGTGCCTGGCTTAGATGAGAATTTGCTCAGTGTAGGGCAGATGATGGAGCATGGGTACTACATTTTGTTTGGGGGAAACAAAGCCATAATATTTGATGATGAAACACTCACCAATGTTGTAGCCAAGGTGATTATGAAGGGCAATAGGTGTTTTCCACTCACACTTGAAACTTTAGCACCTGCAGCAAGAAAAATGTTAGTTGTGGAAGATTCTTGGCTGTGGCATAGAAGGTTTGGCCACTTGAATTCTGACAGTTTAAAGAAGATGCAGCAGATGGATATGGTTGCAGGACTGCCAATGTTGACAGATGTGAATTCAGTGTGTGAAAGTTGTGTGTTTGGGAAGCATAAAAGGCAGCTGGAGAGCAAGCCAACCCCTTGAGCTAGTTCACACAGATTTGTGTGGACCCATGCAAAGAGAATCAAATGGAGGTAATAGATACTTCATTACCTTTATTGGTGATTTTTCTAGAATGTGTTGGGTTTATTTTGTTAGAAAAAAATCCAATGCTTTGAATGTGTTTAGAAAATTCAAAGCATTTGTTGAATTGCAAAGTGGCTATAAAGTAAAGAAGTTGAGAAGTGATAGAGGTGGAGAATATACCTTATTGGAGTTTCGAAATTCGTTACGACGATTGGGATAGAAAGGCAGCTTAACAATTGCCTATTCTCCTCAAGAAAATGGAGTTTCGAGAGGAGAAATAGGACTATTTGTGAAATGGCTAGATCAATGATGAAGGAGAAACAAATACCTATTGATTTTTGGGTCGAGGTCGTTAACACAACTGTGTATCTTCGAACGAAGTTTTACCACTCGGTTCCAAGGAAGGCTCCTTTTGAGACTTTCACGGAAGAAAACCTAGTGTAAGACACTTGAAAATATTCGGTGTGTGCGCTACACTCATGTTCCGGACTGGTTAAGGCGAAGTTTGATGATAAAGTTGAATATGGTGTGTTTATGGGGTATGGGAAGCGTGAGAAAGGTTACTGAATATATATTCGAAATCTAAGAAGATTGTGTTGGCTAGAAGTGTTGTTTTTAATGAAAACAGATTACATGCATGAAAAATGAGAATTAAGAGCATGAGAGTTTTATTCCTCAAGAACTACTGGTTCAATGAAAATTCTCAAACAACGACATGATGGAGAGAATGCAACAAATGACGATGTCTCAATGGAAGTGGCGAAAACAGAGATGATGATGATAACAAGAAGCAATTCAAGTTCGAAGTTAAGACATTAACTCCAGTGAAAATTAAAACATTGGAGGACATATATGCAAGATGTAATGCAAGCATGATAGAGCCTCGAAGATTACACGAAACAATTGGAGATAAAGCTTGGCAGAATGCTATGAAAGAAGAGTTAAATATGATTAAGAAGAACAATACCTGGAGTTGGTAGACAGACTCGCACACAAACCAATAATTGGGGTTAAGTAGGTGTTTAAGACCAAACTTAACTTAGATGGCACAATCAACAAATACAAGGCAAGGTATGTGGCAAAAGGGTATGCACAAAAGCCAGGAGTTGACTACAATGAAACCTTTGCACCACTGGCAAGGTGAGATACTATCCAAACTCTGATTGCATTTGTAAGTCAGAAAAATGGAAGTTATTTCAGCTGGATGTTAAATCAACATTCCTAAATGGAATGCTTGAAGAGGAGGTGTTTGTTGAACAACCCGAGGGGTTTATTGTGCAGAGAGCAGGTCACAAGGTGTATAAACTTCATAAAGCTTTATATGGGCTTAAACAAGCCCCTAGAGCTTGGTATAGTGAAATTGATAACTACCTTACAATGAGTAAGTTCAAAAGAAGTGCAAGTGAACCTACTCTATATACTAGAGCTGACAGTGAAGGAAATCAACTTATAGTATCAATCTATATGGATGATATTGTGTACACAGGAAGTAGTGAGAGCATGTTGACTGAATTTAAGAAGGAAATGATGCTGAGATATGAGATGACTGACCTTGGTCTTCTCCACCATTTTCTAGGTATGGGGGTGATACAAACTGATCAAGGTATATTCATCAATCAAAGCAAATATGCAAGGTCACTACTTGTGAAGTTTGGGCTGGCTGACTGCAAACCAGTTTCAATACCACTTGCCACTGGTGAGAAACTGAGAAAGGAAGATGGGAGTGAGCTAGCTGATGAGAATTTGTACAGAAAAATTGTGGGAAGTTTGTTATACCTGACAGCAATAAGACCAGATGTCATGTATGCTGCCAGCTTACTTTCCAAATTTATGAATCAACCTACAAGAAAGCATATGGGGGTTGCAAGAAGAGTTCTTCGATATATTCAAGGAGCACAAATCAACAAATCTTGTGGGCTTTTGTGATGCAGACTGGGGAGGCAGTGAGGATGACAGTAGGAGTACTTCAGGGTATGCATTTGGTTTTGGAAGTGGTGTGTGCTCGTGGGCTTCAATAAAGAAAGGATCAGTGGCTTTATCAACAGCAGAAGCTGAGACTATGTCTCAGCTTCTGAAGCAACAACACAGGCAAAATGGTTGAGGTCAATACTTGATGATCTTGGAGAAAAACAGGAGCAGGCTACTGTTTTATTTTGCGACAATATGTCAGCAATTGCAATGGCAAGAAATCCAGTATTTCATCAGAAAACAAGGCACATCAATAGACGAATTCACTTCATAAGAGAGGCAGTGCAAGAGGGAGTGATAGACATGAAATTTTGCAGGAGTGATAGACATGAAATTTTGCAGGAGTGAAGAGCAATTGGCTGATATATTTACTAAAGGGCTGCCTAAGGAAAGATTCAATCAGCTTAGAGCTAAACTTGGTGTTGTACCTGTAACCAGCTTAGGAGGGGATGTTTGTGTATAAGCTGATTACAGGAAGTACATGTTACAAGAGTTACAGGAGCTACTACGTGGACAACAAGACCTTGAAGAACAAAGAAGAAATACTGATGAATGCAAACTCAACCAGCTGTCATTGTAACAGAATTAGCTGTAATACATCACATGTGTAATTGACAATTGTAGACAGCTGCAAAGTAGTTACAAGGAATTATCATCACGTGTATTGCATGTTCTGCTCATAGTATATAAATGAGCATTTGATCAAACAAGATATGTGCAATAAAAAGAACATACGAAGTTAGTGAAAGTATCTCATCTTTTCTCCCTAAATCTGATCTTCTTCTTCTTCTCATCTCCCAAACATTACCCAATCAAAAACAACCTGCAACAAACAATCAAACAGAAGTTAATTGAAAAACACAGAATCAAAACACTAGAGCAGATATATATGACCCTAATTCGTTTTTTGTGAAAAAAAGATATATATATATATATATATATATATATATATCATAATAGGTACATTACACGTTAAGCAATGTAACTTTCATCAGAAACATGCTACTTTCACTGCCCTTTCGAGCCCCTAAAGAAGCTTATCCAACTCGAGCAAGTTCTTGGTTGCTGGATCATACATGGCAGTTTAGGGATGCAAAAGATAGCATCTCGTTTTTGTTCTTTCTTAGTTTCAGTAAATTTAAATATATAAGGGCACGCTTCTTACTATATATATAGTAATAGCTGCTGCTTTGTAAATATATTTCCCGGAATACGGGAGTGATGTTCAGGATCTGGTCCCGCAGGTGACAATCTCCTTCGATGTGTGGATTCACGAGTATCATGAGCACAACTAACAATGCAACCAAAACTCTAGTTGCACTCTGAATGTTAGCTATTTAATGTACGTATAGCAGTTTGAAAGGAAGGATGTTGGATTCAAACCCTATCCTTCATCAGAAAAAAGGAGATTTGATCTGGGTCTTGATAAGGTATACCAAGATGGTTTTTGACGCAATGAAGAATCAAGAGGGAATACAACCAACGCCAATATTCCTTAAAAATAAAAGAAAACGAGATTAAATCTCAAAGAAGCTCAAGCTTTCGTTCTTAGAATGAAAAAAAGTGGGCGGCTGCAGGGTTACAAGGGGGTATTTAAAGATAAAACCCTAGCCTAGCCCATTACATCAGAGGAAAAGACAAAATAAGAAATTTGCCATAAATGGCAAATTTGAGATAAATGCAAAATATGAAAGAGCTAAGAATTATAATAGAGTACCAATTGACCAAAGTCAATTCGGACTCTTAATTAAAAAGTAATTGCAAAAACGAAACTTTCCTAAAATAACAAAAACGCCGATTTCGTTGCCGAAACGATGGAATTTGGCTAAAATTGGGTCTAGGTCAGTAGCAAAGCTCTGATTTGTTCCGCAAACGATGAAACACATCGACTGGGTGAGTTTCGCGTTATTCCGACGTCGACGACCCGGCTGCCGAAATTCAGTTGCCCTTGAATTTCGGGTGATCCCTATTCAGCATATACGATTCTGCAACCTGTTCTACATCAGACTCCTCTACTTGAAAAGAACTTGACCTCGAGTTATATTTTAGATCGGAATCAGGATACAATGGCTCCTCCACGTGAAACTGAAATACATCTGCAACATTGAAAGTCTTGGAAATGCCCATTGTTTCAGGAAGGTCAATCACATAGGCATTGTCATTGATCTTCTTTAGAACCTTATACGGACCATACTTCTTGGGCTTCAGCTTGTTGTAAGTCCCCACGGGAAACCTTTCTTTGCGCAAGAAAACCATCACTGAATCACCCTCTTCAAACACCTTGCGACGTCGGTGCTTATCTGCCGCAGCTTTATACTTAGCATTTGTTTCTTCCAGCCTCTGCCTGACTTCTTCTTGCACGGCCTGTCCTTGTGTAGCCATGTTCTCAGCAGCCATACTAAATCCTGGACCTTCCTTGGGCGATCTAACTAAATCCACCGTGTGTCTTGGTGGAGTCACATATATCATGGCAAAAGGAGTCTTTCCCGTAGCGCTATGAACAGCGCTGTTATAAGCAAACTCGGCCTGTGGCAACGCATGATCCCACTGCTTTGGTTTATCTCCACAAATGCTGCGAACCAAATTCCCCAAAGTCCGGTTTGTCACCTCTGTTTGCCCATCAGCTATGGGTGCGCTGTCAGTGCTCCTGCTAAGTGAAGTCTGACACATCTTCCATAACGTCACCCAAAAGTGACTAAGGAACTTCGTGTCGTGGTCAGAAGTAATTGATTGTGGCACCCCATGAAGTCAGACCACCTCCCTGAAAAATAATCTCGCTATGTGCGACGCATCTGAGGTCTTCCGGCAAGGTATAAAATGGGCCATCTTTGAAAACCTGTCAACAACCACAAAAACAGAATCCACTCCTCGCTGGGTACGAGGTAACCCCAACACAAAGTCCATGGACAAATCTTCCCAAATATCATTAGGAATGGGTAAGGGTGTATAAGGACCAGTATTTTGTGACTAACCTTTAGACACCGACACACATAGCACCTCATGCACTAAATTGCCGACATCCCTCTTCACTGTGGGCCGAAATACCTCTCCTCCAAACTAGCCACCGCCTTGTCCCTACCCAAGTGACCACTCAATCCGCCCCATGAAGGTCACGGATCGGTCTCACAGCTGACGTCCGAGGTATGCACAAACGATTTCCGCGAAACAGAAATCCTTCGTTCTCATGGAAATCGCTAACGGGCTGTTTCTCAATGCACTTCGCCCAGATTTGTTTAAAATCCTCATCCTCCTGATACAGTTCCTTGAGGCACTCAAACCCCACTACCTCATGAGCCATTGTTACCAATAGATTTGCACGACGACTCAATGCATCGGCAACCCGATTCAGAGTACCAGACTTGTGTCGAATAGCAAAAGGGAACTTCTGAAGGAAAGTTGCCCATCTGACATGCATATTATCCAAGTGCTTCTGGCTATTAATAAACTTCAAAGCTTGGTGATCAGTATACAAAACAAACTCCCGCTGCACTAGATAGTGCTCCCAATGCTTCAAAGCTCGGACCACCGCGTAAAACTCCTGATTATAAGTGCTCCACTCTGCCGAGCTTCACTCAACTTCTCACTGAAGAAAGCTACTGGTCGCTTCTCTTGGGAAAGCACAGCCCCAATCCCCACGCCACTCGCGTCACATTCAACCTCAAAAATCTTCTCAAAACTAGGAAGGGCTAATACCGGCACGGTGCATAGCTTTTCTTTTATCAAAGCAAAGCTCGTTTCTGCCTCTTCTCCCAACAGAAATTTACCCTTCTTCATGCACTCGGTTATCGGTGCCATGACAGTATTGAAATTCTGAATAAATCGGCGATAAAAGGTGGCTAAACCATGGAAACTCCGAACCTCACTTACTGTCTTCGGTGCAGGCCATTCCCAGATTACTCGGACCTTCTCTTCATCCACATGAATCCCTTCTGAACTGACCACATAGCCCAAGAACAATAGGCTATTTGTCATAAAACTACACTTCTTCAAGTTAAGGAACAACTGGTTTTCCTGTAGAACTGACAGCACCTCTCTCAGCTGCTCCACATGCTCATCTTCAGTTTTACTGTAGATAAGGATGTCGTCGAAATAAACAACAACAAACTTCCCGATAAAAGGCCTCAAAACCTGGTTCATTACGCGCATAAATGTGCTCGGCGCGTTTGACAACCCGAATGGCATAACCAGCCACTCAAACAACCCATCTTTGCTCTTAAAAGCTGTTTTCCATTCATCTCTCGGTCCGACTCGAACCGGTGATACCCACTGCGGAGATCAATTTTCGAAAATAACTTTGAACCCTCAAGTTGATCCAACATGTCATCGAGGCGGGGAATTGGAAAACGATATTTCATCAGTAATTTTGTTGATGGCGCTATTGTCCACACCCATACGCCAACTACCATCTTTCTTTGGCGTCAACAATGCAGGAACCGCAAGACGGACTCATGCTCTCGCGAATAAAACCCTTCCACAACAACTCTTCAATTTTCTCCTCAACACTTCATTCTCCTTCTGACTCATCCGATAATGAGGTAGATTTGGCAACCGGCCCCTGTGATGAGATCTATATGATGTTGTACATCTCTCAAAGGTGGCAGATTATTCGGTAACTCATCCAAGTGATATCCTCGAATTCATCTATTATCGGTTTCAACTGGTCAGAATTGTCACCAAGCCTCAACTTCCCTTCCACCACAAGGGCCTTTACTACCAGTGGCATAAAATTCTGGCGCACTCCTAATATCCGTCACAAACTCATTATTCGAACTAGTTACCGTCAAAACGATCGCTTTCTACTTCAACAACTCTTACCGGACAACGCCTTCTTTTATATGGAGCCATAGCAATCTTATGAGACCCCTATGTGAACAAATATGTATTATCCCGCCCCTTATAAGTAATATCCACATCATACTGCCACGGACGACCCAACAACACATGGCTAGCATCCATATCAATCACATCGCAAACTACATCATCCTTATATACTTTTCCAATGGAAATAGGGACGCTGACAGATTTCGGCTACCTTCACCGTGGGTCCTTTTAATCCAAACCGATTGTATAAGGAGTCTGGTGCTTCTCGGCTGGCGACTTTAGGTGTTCAACTAGACCCTCGCAACGAAGTTCTCGCAACTCCCGCTATCCACAATTAAATCGCACACCTTTTGACTCACGGTGCAAAATGAACGGAATATGTTATTCGCCGCCTGCCTCCTCCTCGCCTTGGGGTGTAAAGTATGCGCTGCACAACAAAATTAACTCGTTCCCCATCTTCTTCTCGCGAACTCATCTCCTCAGTAACAATCATCCTCTCCTGCGTCGTCTTCCGCAAGCACCTAAACCCTCTTCTTCACCCTCGATCAAATTAACGAGCTCGCGCTTATCTCGGGCAATTGTTAGACATATGCCCTGGTTTTCGACAATGATAACAGCACTCGGTGCAGGTCTAGCGTATGGGTTGGAGTTCAAGTTCGTGTTCGTTCGGGTTTCGCAAGCATACCCTCGCTTAATTGGGTTGGGGCTTGTTGTTGCTGCCGCCGCCTCCTCTTTGCTCCGATTCAACACCCTCGTTGGGTTATTGCCGCCGCCACCCTTGTCTCTATGACTAAATGATGGTTCGGGGTTGTTTCGACGGAAACCCGAAAATCCTCCCCTTCGCTCCATCAATTCAGCTTTCAACGCAAGGTTGTGAGCCTCTTCCACAGTCCACACCACCTGCAGACCAATTTTATCGCGCAAGGATGGTTTCAACCCATTCATGCACCTGGATACACGCTGCCTCTCGTCTCATTAAGGTTGTTTCGCTCTAAGAGTCGCGAAAATTCCGCGTGTAATCAAACACGGATCTCGACCCTCGTGAGCAGATCCCAGAGGATCGAAACAAGTATTGCTCATAATCTGGAGGCGTAAACCTCCCTATCATCAGTTGCTTCATCCGACGCCATGTCCGCACAAGTGTTCTCCTTGCCGCTGCCGATTTTTCTCGCATTTGGTCCCACCAAACCGCTGCTCCTCCTTTCAGCCTGAACGCCACAAATCTCACCATTTTCTCCTCTGGTATCTCCATCATCTCGAAGAACCTCTCCACTTCAGTGACCCAATCAAGGAAATCTTCAATTCGCAGGTTCCCATTGAAACTAGGCAGATCTGCCTTCAATCGATAATCATCCTGCTCCCTTGGTCTCCTCGCAGGTGGAGGTAAACCGTACCCCCTAGCATCCTCTTCATCTGAATCATCATCACCGCCGGGTTGTATGCGAGGTGTCTGGGTTGCGTCTCCTATTAACGAGTTGGCCTCGGCAAATCCTCAAAGACGTAACCCTCGCCAACCGGTGGCTCGTTGTTGGCATTGAGATGAATCCCGGCAGCAAGCATCTCGCGACCAGCGCTACTTGTTGTCGCATCTCCTCCACTGCCGCCCACAAGGCCTCCACTCCATGGTCTCCGCCAATAGAGTTTTCTTCTCCTGCTTCGTTATTCGCCATCGAGTTCGGCAAATCCGTGCTCTGATACCAATTGACGCAGCGAAGAATCGAAAGGGAATACAACCAACGTCAATATTCCTTAAAAATAAAAGAAAACGAGATTAAATCTCAAAGAAGCTCAAGCTTTCTGTTCTTAGAATGAAAAGTGGGCGGCTGCAAGGTTACAAAAGGGTACTTAAAGATAAAACCCTAGCCTAGCCCATTACATAATAGGAAAAGACAAAAACAGTAAATTTGCCATAAATGGCAAATTTGAGATAAATGCAGAATATGAAAGAGCTAAGAATTATAATAGAGTACCAATTGACCAAAGTCAATTCGGACTCTTAATTAAAAAGTAATTGCAAAAACGAAACTTTCCTAAAATAGCAAAAACGCCGATTTCGTTGCCGAAACGATGGAATTTGGCTAAAATTGGGTCTAGGTCAGTAGCAAAGCTCTGATTTGTTCCGCAAACGACGAAACGCATCGACTGGGTGAGTTTCGCGTTATTCCGACGTCGACGACCATTGCCGAAATTCGATTGCCCTTGAATTTCGGGTGATCCCTATTCAAGCATATACGATTCCGCAACCTGTTCTACATCAGTTTTAAAGGGGAAGCTAGCTAACTATGACTCACAGAAGTCAGGTGACTTGTAGCTGATCAAAGAAAGCTGCTATATGTTTATATAATTAATTAGAAACGAGGAGGTGGAAGTTAGTGGAGATAAAAGTAAACCAAGTCACTATGTTTTTCTTTACGGTTAGTATATCATGGAAAGTCCTCCAAAAAGATACATACCCTTTAGCAGAAATCTATCTCATCTGAAATAAGATAATCCTGTGATGCTTGTCGGTCTTCCATTACCTTACCTTAAACCACCAACAAAAAGATGACTCCTAACTGTTTTTTTTTATACGAGAAAATTTTATTATCAGAAAGTGTATTTTATAAGTATAAGTAAGTAAATAAAACCTTGATTGTTATAGATTTTTATAAGAAATACATATCCTAATTCAAATTCAAAATAATTTCTGTCATAATTCAAATTCAAAATAATTTCTTTATCATCACACCTATCATCACACCATGTAACATTAGAACTCTTACTGCATTCCTGTTTCATTGACAACTGACAGGATCGTAGTAAGCAATATAGAACTTTTAAGTTTAAACAGCTTGATGGACAATCTTGGACAGTGATGGGCCATAAATATAAGGGGACTATGCATACATGAAGAGTTTGACCTATACAAACATCTGAACACATTCTGTCAAGTACAATAATTTGATCTTCATGGTAGGAGAAAAATAAATATTAAACATGTTTGCATCCGCAACCTTTCTTTTTCTGATCGATTCGCCACGTACTTATTTGACTCTGCGACATATATTATTCATAGTATCTCTCTGAATTGTGAGGGGACACCAGTCCCATTATTCTAATTATCATCATCAGTAATTTTGTAATTTTAATGCCAAAGGTGGAGAATCTTGACAAAATCCATTTAAGAACTCATCCAGTTAGAGCTTAATCTCAAAATGTAGCTGTATTATAATCTTATCCACGTCAAATGATTAACTTTATGTGCTAAGTGCTCAAGTGAAACAATTTAAAGGTTCTGACCTTTCTTTGTGGTTATCTTTATAATAATAACACCCCGCTTCCATCATCTATCATCTCACAACTGTTTCTTCAAGCTTCTGCAAATCTAGTTTTCTTAGAATACAAGTATGTTTCATTGCAAGAGAATTTATTTTTATACTGTTCAAGGATCACTCATGGTTCCTTTGCCTGGAATTTGGATTCATGTTCAACTCAGCCTGTGTCTGCTCAAAAAGTAAGGCGTTGAAAAGATTGTCATTTTCAGACATGTGAACTGCACTATATGAGATAGCATGATATGAACACCTTCCAAGGCCAGAAAGCATTTTCAAGTAAATGATCGAATATGCTATAGTGACCTAATTAAAGTTTTCCAATCTTGAGGACTATTTTATATTCACAGAGGGCCACTTTTACACTGTTTCTCTCTGAAAAAAGTGCATATTATAATAGTTTTAAGTTTAAATATTGCATCCTCAAGAAAGTGTCTTTTTCCGTCGAATGCATTAAAATTCAAGCTCTTTTTACACCTGTATATAAAAAATGATACTTCACGCTAAATTTTTAATTACATACTGGTTAAATTTTGCGTTGTCATAGTAGTGCTCATGTTCATATCAACGAGACCCAAGTAGAATTTAATATAAAAAGCTCCGGTATGGATAGTCTATTTAATTATTAGAAGTTAGTGAGCTAGGTGTCAATGTATGAAATGTTATCCAAAAAAGAAATTACTGAAAACATATTGATCCAGGAGAGGTAGAAGAATGTAGAGATGAAGAAAAAAAAGGAGGAAATTTAGCACAGATATATTGATCTTAGCTCAAGATAATCCAGTTCATGACATTCCATTACATTTGGCATTAGATTCGCAGACACAAACAAAACCTTAATTATCATTAAGAAAACAAACAGACTAAACCTTAAGAAACTAGTCTCTTTGGTTTTGCAGCCGGTTACTTACTCTGCCGGGATTAGAAAGAACACGCATGGAATTCCTATAGGGAGATTTTAATGGTGTCTGGGGTCTGGCCCTCCTGGACTGACTCGTTTGGATTCGTAAGGGCTTCGAACCACATCTTCATCATCTGCGAATTTCTCATCGAGTTGTTTTGATTTCTCATGCAGTTCTTGGAAAAGCCTTGATAGGCTCTTCCTCCCGAGGTAAGGCTGATCAAGATGTTTAGTTTCTGTCTCTGATAATGTAAGAAACAGCAAAACAAGGCATACCCAAAATTTCAAATTGGCCATAAAATCAAATATTTCTTCTCTTCGTTTCCCAAAACTAGTATGAACCCTAGCTAGTCTAGTGCTTCAAACGATCATGAAAGACCTCTTTATATACACTCTCGAGCTCTCTACTGGTCTATATTTAAACAAAGTGGAATCCTCGAAGGTCATTCTGGCTTTGTCTGCTTTCTATGATGCCAATTTTTCTCATTTCAGCTGACAGAAGTTTTCTCCATAGCCAATGTTTGACGAGATATGAGCTTGTCCAATTCAGTACAGCGAGTTATCTAGTTTTTCCAATGAAAGAAATAATGGTAAGGGTTGAGGATCCTTCAAATTTTAAAAGTTTACTCTCTATTGTAGATTAATTTTAAGATCCTCATTCTTGATCGAGTGGTTGTCTAGTCATTAATGCGTTTTTCCAATGAATGAAATAATGGTAAGGGTTGAGTTTTATAGGTTTGAGAGGAGAATTTGGGAGATGATCGAAGACAGCCACTTGGAAAATTATATGTAGTCGTAGCACCTTTGCGTGCGCATGCGCATCCATATATACAGACTATGATTAGCTAAGAGATCAATCCATGTATTGACAGATACTTGGCATGCAGTAATTAACAGGAACTTTGGTGCTTAAATTTTTTAGGGTTTACCCCCGTAATTATCCAGTTTAAAACTTAGAAGGAACAAGGAAAGAGCTAGAATTTATATTTGATTAGTTTTGACCCTAAAATTACTTTTATCTAGGGGACACGATATTAATGATTTTTTTTTTGTTTAACTGGGATAATGTTTAATACAAGACAGCTTTTTAGTTATGATGATATGAAGCACAAGTAAAACAAATAAAAATAAAATAGGTATACATAAATGGAAAGAAGGACTTAATTTCACACGCCTGAAATTAAAGCGGCTATATTTGAGCTATATTTGGGATGAAGCCTTACAAAGCTCCGGGTTTTGATGGTTTTCAACCAATATTTTTTTAATCTTAGTGGCATGTGATTGGTCAATCTGTTTGCAAGTATGTTAGAGATATTTTTTTAGGCAATAAGGATATGCCAAGAATCAATCATTCATATTTAATCGTGATTCCAAAAGTCTAGACGCTTGGATACCTCCACCATTTTGGACCAATTGATCTTTGTAATGTGATTTTTAAGACAGTGTCTAAGGTAATATTGGGGAGACTTCAAGCGTTGATGCCAATTCTCATTAGTGAAGTATAGAGCAATTTTGTGCCTCAGAGACATATTACATACAATATTATTGTTGCCTAGGAAGTCATTCATTCCATGAGCAAAATGAAAAGTAAAAAAGGTTTCATGACTATTAAAGTAGACCTTATGATAGGCTAAGTTGGAATTTTATTAGAGAGACTCTCATTGATGCTAGGCTTTCTAGTGATCTAATAAGAGTCATAATGGGTCTTCCTGTCTTATACCTCTGTTGGGGCTAAATGGTAGTGTAACTTGGAAATTTAGCCCCAATAGAGGTATAGACAAGGAGACCCATTATCCCCATATGTTTTTGTGTTGTGTTTAGAAAATTATCTCAGCTAATAAATAGAAGGGTGGAGAATACTAGTTAGAAGCCTTTTACAGTGTGAAGAAATGAGTTAAAGATTTCTCACTTATGCTTTGAAGATGACATGTTATTGTTTACAAAGGCAAGTTTGAATCAGTTGAAGAGAGTTAGTTACTCAATGCCTTGATATGTTTTGTGCAGCTTCGGGTCAGAGGGTTAGTTCAGCAAAAACAAAATTATTTTTCTCAAAGAATGTGTCAGCATTGTTGGCCGATGCTATTAGCAGGAGAAGTGGTTTTCAAGTCACTAAAAATATGGTGAAGTACCTAGGGGTGCCGTTAATTCATCAAAGAGTAACTAAGAATACATATAGTTACTTAATAGAGAATATGTAGAAGTTAGCAGGAAAGCTAGTAATATGTTTTTGGCAGGTAAGATAACTCTTTACAAATCTATGTTATTCACGATGCAAGCTGTTGTTATCCCAAGCATACTTGCAATAAAATAGAGAAAATATGCTGGAAATTCATATGGGGTAGGTAGTGATAAAATTCATCTTTTCAATTGAAAGAAGATGTCTCAACCGAAAGAAGGTGAGATGGGGTTAAAAAAATGAAGTCAATGAATAGAGCCTTTATAATGAAATTGGCTTAGGACATGATGTAGGAGAATCATCTATGAGTGAAAGTTCTAAAGGAAAAATATATGAGCCCTAGGAAGAGGGAAGGTAATCCGGTTGCAATATCATCAGACTTATGTTGTGGAAAGCCATTTGTGAGGAATGGGACACGGTGAATTAGAATAGTAACTGGAATGTCGAAAATGGCAGGTGAATTTTATTTTTGAGAGATAGTTGGTTGGAGAGATATGGGCCTATTATTAATCACATAGAGCGGGAGGTGCAGGTAGAGACTCTATATTATATAGTGGCTAATATGGTGGATTCTAGGGGCAATTGGAAATGGAATGTGTTTGCCCATTTAATTCCTATGCAAATTGTAATGAGCATTGTTGGATACATTCCACCTACACAAGATGGGAGAGTAGACATGGTGGTTTGGGATCACTCTCCATATGGAAGGCTCGCTCACAGTATGAACAACTTATATGGTGCCAGAGGAAAAGGAGGTTATGAATCAAGATCCTATTTGGAGGTTGGTTAGGCAGTGGCAAGGCATGAAGCATATCAAGGTGTTTATTTGGACAACAACCCATAGTTTTATTATGACCAATGATTTGCGATGACGAAGACATTTAACAGCTAATAGATGTTGTTGTCAGTTGTCACTGTGGTACTCTGGTGGAAACCTTAACCCGTGCTTAATCTTTGAATTTCGTGATTGTTCGGGTGTATGGTTTGGAATTATTTTTAAAAATGATTTTTTAATTCAGAAATACATCAAAATAATATTTTTTTATTTTTAAAAAATATTTTTGTTATTAGCACATGAAAATGATCTAGAAACACTAAAATAAATAAATAAAATTTATTTTTTTCAAAAACACTTTGAAACGTGTTGTCAAACAACACCTTTAATATCAAATAAACGCTGGCTTTTATAACATATATTTAAATATTGATTTAATGAAGAATGCAATGCTACTCGATAAGCATGATCTTCATTAATAATTGAAGACATATATAGATCACTTTATCACTAGCACAACCATGATCCATAGACTGTGTCCCTTCGCCTCAAGAAAAATCGTTTCGTACGTTTATTTTATTCAGTAAGGACGTCTTTTGAATCTATTATGCTGATAAATAATGAAACTCTATAAACAATAAGTTGGAATTTTTTATTAGTTTATCGTGTTGCTATATCAAGGGCACGGCTGCATGGGCAAGGATGAGGAAAGGGGCTTCATTAAAATCAATAAGAATTTATTTTTGCTTACCTATGGTATTCAAACACCTAGTCCTTTAAACGTATTTAATGGAAAAGGAAAATATTTTCTTATAGAATTGAGTTATAGATCGGTTGACTCAAGTGATTTTTTAATTTTAAATTAATGTTTTATTCTTTGATATTGAGTAGAAAGAAAATTGATCTTTAAAATTTGTTTTTTTTTCTATATAGTTACTTTGATCTCATAACTTAAGTTTGACAGATTAACTCGGGTTGAATTTATTTATTTTTCAATTTTTTTTATTAATTAATGTTGGATTGATTGAGAATTGAGCTAAGTATTTATTTTATGTTATTTTTATAGGGTTATCAGGGTCTTATGGTATAAATTGGAGATTTAATAGGTTAACTTGAGTTGATGTAAATCAATCCGACTAAACTCAAATAGATTCAAAAAGTTGTTATCTCAATAATTAAAACAATTATATCATTTGATTTTTTTTATTTGTCATTTGAGTTGTTATGGGACTTGCATAGTCAACTATATCACATCAAATGAACCTTTATAAAAAATATTTTTATTACAAAATATATTAACAGTATTTAAATATTATTTTGCATTGATTTAATGTAGCATGAATAATAATAGAAGTAAACTACTTATCATAGTGGTGGTGCTAAGTGATAAAACACCCATCCATCACATATTTTTTTTTATATCATAAATTAATACATAAGTTGCTTGATGGATGTCCGATGATTCTCTTGGCCAATATTATCTCGGATGAATATCGACCAAGAACTTTGTTGTCTGCCATCAAAATTTTAAGAAAAATGTTTTTTTTTTTAATTATTAGATAACCTTCGGAGACTCTACTAGATAAGATTGGCTAGCATATGTTATACTTCTCAAATGTCCTTTCAGGCTCTCGAACATTACTTTCACAATATCTTATGACAAATTACAACTCTTTTATTCGCCGCTTGTATTGCAAGAAAAATAATCCAACTTTAAATTCCAATTGGTAAAACACCAACGAGCTATGGTGAATTAAAATTCTGATGGGTACATGTTTTTTTTTTTTTTGAACTCCACGAAACCCAATTTTTTTTTAGCACTCTTATCAGTTACATGTTAAGCGAGTTAAATTTTGGTTATAATGAATTCTTACAAGTTGAGCATGTTCTGACTCAAATTTAAAATAAAAAGGATAGATCTCAAGCTTTTTACTAGCACGAGACGCTGTTGAGACCACTCAATTATGCCTTCTTTCTCGATCCATTAAGATTAGATCTGGAATTTTTAAGATTGGTCACATGAATCTCTTCACCAAATCCAAATTCAAGAACTAAATCAAAATCTATATATCATACTTAAAACAAATAAAATCAATAATTACAAATCTTTAGATATGTATTTGGCTAATTCCTCCTCATTGGAGCAAGCAAGATGAGAAAGAGGATCTAACCTCTTTATATCGAAAGATTATGGAATAAAGATAAACTCAAACTATTCTATTCAAATAGAAATTAGAGATTATAATCAGCAAATTAAATAAAAACTTTAAACACAATTTTTTTTTATCTAAGAGATCTTTTTCTATGATCTCAGCAATGTATCCAGACGCTTGCCCATTCTTATTTTTGAAAAACAAAAATATGATTTCACAATCTACAACATCCCATATTCATATTCCGATTTATTACAAGCTTTCCGAATATAAAATCTTTCCATTAATATTTATGATTGATATCTGTCAGCATTTTACTTGCCGACAGTATTACTATCGAAATAATGATTCTTTGGCAAACCTGTCTGCTAGTTTGCAAATAATCATCATCAATGGAATTCCAGAAAGAAAATCTCATTAATATTTTATAATTATTGTCACTGATTTCATAGGTGAGTCCAAAACCTATATAGTATATTATAAATTTATAATTCTCTAATGGAATTTTAAAAAATATAACCAATGAAATCATCAATGAATCTCAAACAAATGCTCCCCGTTGATTAGTGAGTTCAAAAAATCCAAAAACATTCTATAATTCTCTAAATAATTTGTTAATTAAAAATATAATGATTTTTCTTTTGTATACAACAATATAACAATTTTGGCTTAAAACTTACCGAAGTGTATTGTGGTTTTTCCTCACTTTACTAACCACCCTTTCGTTTCTTAGGTCTCACCAAACTTTTTTCTTATTATCAATTTGGTAAACAAATTAGTTTTCTGAATTTAGAAAAATGTATATTAATTCAAAATATAAGTTTATTTATCTAACTTTATTTTTTTTCTCAGCAACCCTTAATCATTTTTGTATATTCATAATGATCTTGAAATCCAGTCCAATGAAATAATAATTTTTCCTGTTAAAAAACCATCTCACCTAAAAGCTTAAGCTTGTAAGTGAGACCACACAATATGATTTATATTATTCTCTAACACCCCCCTTCAAGTGAAAATTTTTTGGGCTTGAAACTTGTACAAGCCCACATCATCTTGTGTTTGGTTTTCATCAAATAGAATGAGGGTGGTGAGATTCGAACTCGTGATTGCTGGGTCAACAAGGCTCTGATACCATATTAAGAAACTATCTCACCTAAAAACTTAAACTTGTAAGTGAGGTCCCACAATATGATTTATATTATTATCTAACATTTCCATCAATAATTTAATCGCCAATGTTATAGTATGGACACCTTCAATATTTGTAAACCTAACAATTCGTTTTATTGAATTCATTTTTATTTTCATTAATGAGAAAATTAAAAATTACATATCAAAATCAAGATAAAAAACATATAATTACATTGGCCTTATTACAGCACATTTGAAAGAAGTTTCAACATGTGTTCCGATGATGCTAATCGACTACCCCTATAGTCTTTTGATTCAACACAAAAATATAAAATCATTCCAACATACCACCTGATCTTCCATTTGATATCAGCAACATTCCACAAACTCTTAGTTAAACTATTCAGACTATTTTATTTTTTTTAGTTTCAAATAAAAAACATATTCCCATCTCATGACTTGTATCCCGTTTGACATTGTATTTCAAAAATGTTTTTGAAAAAAATAAAAAATGTTTAGACTTATACCCTCTTAGTTAATTTTTTTTGGTGTTTATATATTATTTTAATGCGTTAATGTTAAAAATATTTTTAAAAAAAATATCATTTTGATGTATTTTCAAATAATTTTTTTTTTAAAAGCAATCTCACTCACACTCCCAGAAATAGACACATCTTATTAACACATAGATTGCTTTGTAGGAGATCCAATTACACAAATTTCAAAATACTATATTCATGAAAACGGTATTAATTTTTGAGTATTGTTATTTAATATACACAAATATAAAAAGAACTTGCAGTAATTTCTTTAATTGAAATATGTACATAATTAAGAATATTAATGATGCATATTTAATCTTGATATGCATTTATTAATCATGATATAACATAAATTAGTTACTTCTTATAGGATTTTGAATTAAAATAAATACAAATAAAGAAAATATATTATACTGATATGACTTTTCAAATTTAATATACAATTCCTAATCCATTTAGCTACTTAAAATATAAGAAACTGTGTGCCTTATTTCAGGCTTATAAACAGCTTTCCATTTTTATTTTTATTTTGTTTCTAAATTTATACTAAGAAAAAAATTAAAAAGTTTTCTATAATGAGATAGTTTGTTTAATCTCATTGTGTATGCTTCTCACCTATAAATATAACGGCAGGCAAGCAGTTCCCAACGACAATCTCATCATCGGGAGGACTGCAAGATACTTGTCAAAACCACAATTTTGCAATGGCTTCATGTCGGCTCACTCTTCTACTCTTGGTCTTGGTCATGACATCCTGTAAGATCGAATAATTTTTATTTCTTTTTCTCAATGTAAAGAATTTTGAAAAATATTTGATGGACAAGTTTTTTTTTTCTTTCTCTTAATTTTTTAAAAATGGAAGGGTGACTTTACTTATAAAGTATATTATATTTCGCTTTAAGAGTATGGATTTTTTATATATATTTTTAGAAAAGAAGAAGAATAACCTTAAAATTATAAATTTTCAATTGTCTATATTTACCATTATTTTAATTATAATTCGAAGTACTGTTTTTTCACTTTCTCCTTTTTATCGTTTTCCTATATGATTTTAAATTTAAGTTAGAAAATTTTAGAATTTTCTTTGATAAGTGATGAGTTATTTAATCTCATTTTGTAATTGTGCTATATTCCCACAGTAATAAATATGGAAACGGAATTTCTCCTTCTTCTTTTTTTCGTTTTTTCTATAGGATTCTAAATTTAAGTTGGAAAATATTAAAAAAAAATCTATGATAATCAAGCTATTTAATCTCATTGTGTAATCGTGTTATATTCCCACGGTAGATAAATTTGGAAACCTCATTTCTCCTTCTTTTTTTATCATTTTCTTATATGATTCTAATTTAAATTAGAAAATTAGAAAATTTTCTATGATAAGCAAGCTATTTAATCTCATTGTGTAATTGTGTTATATTTGGACAGTAGATAAATATGGAAACGGCATTATTTCGCTCTTGCCTGCATGCCTCTCATTTGTCAGATCTTCTCCCCACCCCTCCAAAAACAATTTTAAAGCTTATTCATGACCAAACTCTAGCATTGTAATCTTAAGGAAGCTCATGTTCTTTTTTGATTTTCCTGGTTTAGATTTTAGGACCATCACTTATAAAATTTATTGAGTTTTTTGAAAAAAATTATGAGGCTGATGTGAGACAGACCCCTGATTAATTTCAGACTTGTTGGCCACAACTGAAGCCAGAACCACACCTGGGAGTTGCCACAACGACAGCGATTGCACAGGTGCTTGTGGGAAATGCTCATACTGCAGTTGCGAGCTCAAGACCAATTCATGTGAATGCGCAAACTTTCAGCCAAAGCTTATCCCAGCAGAGGCCATTCTGGGAGGGGCTAACTAGTCTGGTAAATGGCATACATTGATCAGTTGATGTATGCTATAGTATGGAACAGTGTAATAATACCATGTGAGAATGTTGAAACACTTGTTCATCTACATGGCTATGTTGCTGACTAATAAAAGATGTAAGTTTCTTATTAGTAATGGAAAGAAGCTGTTATTTCAAATTTATTGTGAGAGCGTAGATTTTATTACAGCAGAGATACCCTTTTGAGAGTTTGTTGCCTGTTGAACTTGTGAATAAAAGTCCCCAGGGGGGAGTCCGACAGCAAAGGACTCACTCTTGTACTACAAGAGCCGAGTTCGAGTCTGAGGGAGCTCAAAAGACGTAAATTCCCTGTAAGAACCTGAGACAGTTGGAGGTTTTACTGTTACAAATCAAGAGTATATTTCTTCTCTTAAATTTTTGTACACTAGGTTATAGTTCAGAAAACATATATATAGGGAAAATTAAGCTTTGTTGTGACAACTTAATTTTCTCTTTACAGTTTGTCTTCCACTTAGCTATAAATAAAATATTATTGTAACAACTCCACTTTGTCTTTACAGCTCGTTCTCAACACTCCCCCTCAAGTTGGAGCATAGATATCGATCATGCCCAACTTGTTAATTGCACCATGAAAGGTTCTTCCTGAAACTGCTTTTGTGAGAACATCGGCCAACTGATCTTCTGACCTTACAAACGGAAATTGAATGATTTTCCGATCAAGGTTTTCTTTAATAAAATGTCGGTCAACTTCAACATGTTTGGTACGATCATGTTGTACAGGATTGTGTGCAATTTCGATGGCTGCTTTATTATCACAGTATAACCTCATGGATGACTCGTAATTAACACCCAACTCTTGTAACACATGTTTTATCCATAATAACTCGCACACACCATGAGCCATACCTCAGTATACTGCCTCTGCACTTGATCTGACGACCACTGCATGCATTTCTTGCTTCTCCACGCCACAAGGTTACCTTCTACAAAAGTACAGTATCCTGATGTAGATCTTCTATCTGTCGATCTCACGCCTGATCCGAGTCTGTATATCCTTTAATTTCACGAACTTCATTTTTTGAAAAAAATAATCCTCTTCCTGGTGCACTCTTCAAATATCTTAAGATTCGATATACTGCTTCCATATGCTCTTCTCCTGGTGAGTGCATGAATTGACTCACTACACTGACTGCAAATGCTATGTCTGGTCTCGTGTGTGATAAGTATATCAGTTTTCCCACTAATCGTTGGTAACGTCCTTTATCTGCTAGCTCTTGATTCTCTGACTCTCTCAGCTTGTGGTTCATCTCCATCGGTGTATCGGCTGGTTTACATGCCAGCATTCCAGTTTCTGTTAATAAATCTAACACATACTTTCGTTGTGATAGACAAATCCCAGTTTTTGACCTTGAAACTTCAATCCCCAAGAAATACTTAAGTTGTCCCAGATCTTTCATTTCAAATTTCGAGGCAAGAAACTGTTGTAGCGATTTTCTTTCTTCTAGATCATCTCCTGTTAGGACCATGTCATCCACATACACTATTAGTGCCGTAGTCTTCCCTTCCCTGTGTTTTATAAACAAAGTATGATCGGAGTTACTTTGTTTATAGCCAAATTCCTTCATTGTGGAGGAGAATCTTCCAAACCATGCACGGGGTGATTGTTTTAGACCATATAACGCTTTCTTTAACTTGCATACCTTGCGTGTACTTGGGAATTTACCTGTAGTTCCAGGTGGTAAATCCATGTAGACTTCTTCTTCAAGGTCTCCATTGAGAAAGGCGTTCTTGACATCAAATTACTGCAATGCCCAATCTCGGTTTACTGCTAGAGCTATAAGGATGCGAATGGTGTTGATATTTGCAACTGGGGCAAAGGTCTCCTGATAATCTATTCCATATTTCTGTGTATATCCTTTTGCCACTAACCTTGCTTTGTACCTGTCTATACTGCCATCTGCATTTAGTTTAACAGTGAAGACCCATTTGCATCCAACAGTCTTCTTCCCCTTGGGTAGTGAACACAACTCCCATGTGTTATTCTTTTGGAGTGCTTGCAGTTCTTCATTGATTGCCACCTTCCAATTTGGATCTGCTAATGCATCCTGTACATTACTAGGAATAGATACTGATAGATAATTGATTCTGACGTTAGTGCATGCGAACCGGACAACCTATTGGAAGAGACATAATCACTGATTGGGTATTTAGTCTTATTTTTCGGATCAGGTTCATATTGTTTTTTCGGGACTCCTCTATTGGACCTCAGAGGGTATTTATTTTCTCTATTTTCAGTAATAACAGGAATTTCGTTATCAGACATAGGAAGGATAGGATTTGAATTTACCTGAGGAAGGACATTCTGGGTTGATTCTTCGGTTAATGGTGTAGACATTTGCAACTCTGATGATAAAGGGGGGTTATTGCTCAGGAGATTCTGATCAATGCAGGGTTCCAAGTCTTCATTGTTGCAAGGAGCTACAATATTTTCCCTTAGTTTATCAGAATAATTCTCAATCCTTCCTCCAGTTTCCTCTACTTCGAATAGATCATCATTCTCTTCATTGTTTCTCTCCCCCTGAAGAGATGACCCAGAAGCTCCCCCTGAGTAATAGGGTTCCATTTCATGAAAGGAGATATCCAAGGACACATGTAACTTTGGGTGTAGAGGATCATAGCACCGATACCCTTTTTGAAATTCGGAGTACCCAACAAAAACACACTTCTTCGCACACGGGTCCAGTTTATTCCGCAGAGCCTTAGAAATGTACACATAGACTGTACACCCAAAAACTCTTGGTTCTAGGTTCGGTAAATGAGGGACGGATAGCAATGATTCCAATTTTTGTTGAGGAGTCTGAAAATTGATGGTGCTGGAAGGTATGCGATTGATCAAGTAGGCTGCCGATTTTACTGCTTCACCCCAATAAAACTTGGGCATATTCATGCCAAAAAGTGAGGCACGGACGACTTCCATAATCTGTCTATTCTTCCGCTCGGCTAGACCATTTTGCTGTGGAGTGTGAGTGCATGAAGTTTGGTGTCGAATGCCATGATTTCCCAAGAATGTACTTAAGATTTTATTCATAAATAAAATATTATTGTAACAACTCCACTTTGTCTTTACAGCTGGTTCTCAACATTTACACATGTCCTGGGTCCATAAAGTACGTTTTCTAGGTCATGTAACCCGTTCCTACATGTATATCCAAAAAAAAACTTGTGAATAATTTATTTTAAAAATAATGTTCTTACACTAATAATGATATTGGTCGTGGGAAAAATGGCGTTAAATGGCCAATAGAAACCATAGAAGATCACTGCCACAGATAAAGCAAACCAGACCACCTTCGACCGGCTAAAATCGGAAAGGGTTGTTAAAAGCCTTAATGTGGTTTATTCATCACTTAAGGAACAAATACAGGTATAATACTTTAATTGGTGCAAGCTCCTAGCCTAAAAATCAATAAATCAAAGTTAATTAAGCTAAAGATTAATTGAAAAATGATACATTATGAGGAAAAGTCTTGATTCATGATTAACTTCCCCAGTAAATTATACTAAATGTTGGATGAGATAAAATGATAAATTTGTTCGCGAAATGTCTATCTAGTGATGTATTCTCTAAATTCCTTAATAATAATAATAATAATAATAATAATAATGAAGTGCAATTCGTAATAAAATAATGTATGCTTTTTACACGCGAAAAAAATCCAGTAGCAGTATAAGCATCACATGCAATCACATGATTTTGACTCAAAATGGTGAAAAAGAAGAGGAATTATTTATCATGATTATGGATAAGAGTCTTTAATTAATTAATTTTAAAATAATGATGATTTTAAGTAAATAAAATGTTAAATAAAATTCAGATTTTATCATTAAATTACGTGTTATATAGTTTTATGGTATCAAACATATTTTTCATCCAACCATGGATCAGTTTGAAGTTTTATAAAAAATCTATTAACATATTGTTCTATGTTAGTTTAAGTAAATTAAATATGATGACATTTGGGCAATTTGTAAGGGAATTTTGGTAATCAAAATAAAAAAAATCCTCTCCTACTCCTTTAAAGATAGCCTATTGTCCAGTGCAGAAGAAAAATAAGAGGGAAAGTAATATTTCTCCCATTTTCTTTCTTTTTCTCTCAATTTCTTCAAGAATAAAACAAAGACGATGTTAGAGAATAATATAAATCATATTTTGAGAACTCACCCAACAATTTAAGTTTTTAGATGAGATGATTCTTTAACATGGTATCAGAGTTTAATTTACCCAACAATCACGAGTTCAAATATCACCATTTTCATTCTATTTGATAAAAAACAAGCATAAAATATTGTGGGCATGTGTGCAAGTGAAAGCTTTTGTGCAAGTTTCAAGCCCAAAAAACTTTCACTTGAATGAATGTGTTAGAGAATAATATAAATTATATTCTAGAACCTTATCTAATAATTTAAATTTTTAGATAAGATGGTTTTTTAATAGAAAAATGCTATTGAGAGGATTATATCTAAGAAGAAAAATTAAGTGACTAAACTTAGAGAGTGAGAGAGCTTAAGAGGAAATCAGAATAGGAGAACATCAATAAAAGTAGCACAGGGAAGTAACATACCTTCAAGTTTACGATTATACGGTTCATATGATTTGAAATAGCCATGCAAATTGAGTAAGTTAATAGTAAATTTTGGATCGTAAAGACATGAATAAAGGATAAAAAGAATATAATTTAAACAAAAAGTTTTGGAAGGGCAAGAAGTGGCTAGCCAAAGTGGGGCTCTTTTAAGGCTGACTTTTATGAAATTTTATATTATAAAGATGTATTGCATGTGTAATTGTTAGTAGATTCATTGTAGGATTGAACTTTGATGTGTAAAGCTAATATGGTTTTGTTTTGGATGATTATGTAATAGTGGTGCTGAAATTTGTATGCTTACGGATTATAAATATAGTTTATGTGTAAATTTATTTTATAATCAATTAATGATGTTCATAATTAATATGGAGCGATTGAGTATTTAAACTCCCCAAATGACATTATATAATTGACAGAATTTGTGATTTACATAACAGATTTTAAATTCGTGTTAAAACATATATTTTTTATAAAATCTGTGACAATTAAAATTTTATTTAAAACAATTAAAATTTTATTTATTCTCTTAAACATAAAATATGTTTTTCAAAATGACGTTTACTCGTATAAAAAAAAAGTTGTTTAAAATCAAAGATGAATTGGTTTTAGTTATGTTGTTTGGTGAGAAGATAAATGGGTGTTTAATTATTCGAGTCAAATCAGAAACCATTTCATTAAAATATTTTTCTGTCTGAAACTCTGTTTTTTTCTTACATTACACCACTAATTATAGGTAATTATAGGCTACGATGAATTTTCTAAAATCTTTTATTGGTGGCATGATGTATTGGTCTTGTTTGTTTAATCTCAACCATATTTTTGTTTAATGGAAAGTTTTGGTTTTATTAAAGGTAACCTAAGTTTGCCATATGTGTTTATTTTAGGTTGTTGCTCTAATTCTTTTTTTATATAAGTTTCAACATTTTTCTTATTTTTATCGTTGATTTCATCAAAATTGCTCATTGTATTTTGCCTTCCTTTTCAAATCGGTCAATGCCTTTCTAATTTTAAAATTTTAGATACTTTCAACTATTTTCTCTTTTTTTTTTAACAAATTCACCCCTAATTGCATTTTTTTAAAATTATTTTTTAATATATTACTTTTAAAAAATATATTTTACTTTTTTTATTGAAATATATTTTGCCTTTTTGGTTGAAATGTCTTTTTTTTAGAATATTATCCAAACATGAGACATGACATAATAACGAGTAGCTATATTTGGAAACAACTTTAACTATTTTTCTTATAACTATTACCATTCCCTGTAAATTCTAACTAACCAGCAACCCATGCATGTGTGAATATTCAACCTTTTTCATATGGAGTTTTGTTATTGTTAAAGTATCAATTTTTCAAATATGATTTTGATAATATTCTTTATTTTTATTTTTCTGTAATTTATCATATGATAGTTGTTCATCCAAAGTAATAATTGTAAGAATTAAACCTATAAAGTAATAATCATAAATTAAAATTTTCTCATAAGATATCATGAAATTATAACGACCATATAAAAGTTTAAAGATTGTTGTAACCCAATTTTGGGTCATGTCCCAAAACTATCAGAAAATAACAAAAATAAAATAAAAGGGGGCTGGTGTCGGTAAAAAAAATCAAGTTAAAATTTTGAATATTTTTGAAAGTTCTATTGTACCCTTTTTGTGCCTAGAAATGAAAAAAACGCAGATCCAAAACTAAAGTAATTTATTATCTGATAAATCCGCGTATAAACTAAGTCATAAAATATAATTATATTTTTATGGACCAATTTGATGTAGTCATTGGTTAATATAAAAGCGTAATTATATTCAAAAATTAATTTAGGTCCAATTGAAGGGTTTAATTAAGCTTGATGACTTAATTATACTTTAAATTGATCAAATTAATTTTTATTAAAGGCTTACTCAATAAGAAATCAAGTTCTTATATTTAATTCGGGCTCAATTGGTGATATTTGAATTTTTTTCCAAGCCAATTAGGCGAAATCGGGGACTCAATTGAACAAATCGAGAGTTTAATGTTTGATTGGGGACTATATCGCACAAATAAAGTCGAGGACCAAATTAAAAGGTAAGCAAAGTCAAGGAAATTGAGCCATCAACAAATCACCCATTTTGTAAACAAGTTGCCCCGCCACCTGTCAGGAATTGAGGATTGCACTACCTAAAATCAAGGAAAAGCCATATGCAGGTTACCAACGGTAACCTGCAGATGGCCCTATAAAATGAAACTGAGAGTTGACGAATAGGGGGGAAGAGCAAAAAGTTCAGGCAGAAAATAGAAACAAGAGGGGAAGCGAAAGTTTAGGAGAAAATAGAAACAGAAGGGAGGGAACAAAGAAGAAGATTGAAAAAAAGAGAGCAGAGTACCAGTGAGCGGAAAAAAGAAACAGAAGGAGAGAAAAAGAAAGAGATGACAGAGTAGAAGAAAAAAAAACAGGGGAGGAAGAAGGGACACAGAGGAGAGAAAAACAAAAGAAGGGAGAAGAGTTTTTTTTAATTTGACAGAGTAGAAGGAGGGACAAAGCAGAAAAAAATGAAAAAATAGAATTTGCAGACGAAGAAAAAAAGATGAGAGATCGACGCAGAGGAAGAGAAAGAACAGAATAAAAAACAAGAAATTCAAATCTTTTGTTGCGAGGTTTCTTTCTCTCTTTCCTTGGCATTTTTTCTCTCGGTTTTTTTCCCTCTATCTCTTGTTTTGCAGGTCACTCTCTCTCACTAAAACCAGCAAACTCTGTCTCCCTCTCTCTCGGCCGGCCCACTAGGGGCACCGTCGACCGCCCAGGTCCTTCCTCAGCACCACCATCGTCTCCTTCGTAAACAATAGTATCTCAGCCATCTTCTTCGACGAAGAAAACAGAACAGCCCGTCATAGCAGTGTATAGCCCACCATTTTCGAAGCTCTGTTCGGCAACCATTTCCGATGAAACCTCGACCATAAGAACCACCTCGTCGTCCTCTACACAACGGTATAAGCACTTAAGCCATTCATCGCATTCAAAAATTTGCAAAATTACTGTACATCTTCTCCATGCATGCGGGGTTCATTCCCCCTCGCTGAGTCTGGTCGGGCCGGGTTTGAGACTCGACCCAACCATTAAAAGGCACAGGCTTCGGCCCGTTTAGGCCGGAAGCCCGGCTTGAAGGAGAGACGCAGGGCTCGCCGCCCCGCTTAGTTAAGTCAGGCCGCGAGCCCAGCCCAGCTTAGTTAAGCCGGGCCGCGAGCCCAGCCCCTGTGAAAGCTGACAGCTTGGGCTGGCAGCCCAGCCCGAGACAGGCTGGGATGACAGCCTAGATGTCAAACGAGTGGGCTGGACTGCCAGCCCACCCATAAATAAATAAATATTTTAAAAATATAAAAAATATATTAAAAAAAAAACAATTTTTTATATAAAAAACATAAAAAATATGTTGTTTTTTCTTGCATAAGGCCAATACACTAGCATATTTTAAAAGTTGTTGTTCTTTTGAAAAAATATATATATTCTTGGGTTTTGAAGAGAAAATGAGTTTTAGCATGGATTTCGTAAAGGGAAAAAATCATTTCTTGTATTTTGAGATTTTACAACATGTTTGTAAAATCCAAAGGGTATTGGCCAATATTCCAAAAAATATAAAAAGCTTTTTTTGCGCTCCGCGTGCTGCAAAAAAGAGTTTTATAATTGTAAAATCATGACTATAAATCTTAGAAGTCGTCACCTAATATTAAGATGACTATGAAACCTAATGGTCTACAAGAGTCTAGGCAAGGGAACTTGTTGTGCAAGAGGAAGAATCATCACCCCTAGTGAGCCCTATCTAAGGTAAGCTAAATTGTTGTTTGATTGTTCTCTTCTTAGTTAGATTTTCTATTTGTACTTTTTTCTAAGACTTAAGTAGATTTGTCTTAGTGAGAGAGTCTCTGTCTCATTGGAAGTTGAAAACCTATATGTTCTAAAGTTTGAAAATTTTCACACTGCATTTAGAAACCTTTCCTTTACTATCTACGAATGTACTTTACAATGTAATTTTACACCCCAATAGCTAAAAAATAAGTTTTAATAAGTTTTTTTGATATTTTGGACAAATTCCAATGGACAATCATAAACTGATTACAATATTTAATTTGCATTTCAGAAAATGAGATATATGCTGTATATTTGTTTAGGAGAATATGCTTGGAAAAACCTTGAAATTTGGCCGTATGCATGAAAGGAAGACATTTTTTTATTTATATTTTTTTAAAAAAAAGAAAACAAAAATATTTTTGTTTCAGACAAACTTTTTGTATTTTTGAATTTTATATATTTTTTTGTGGTCTGCCTTCTCAACCAGGATAGGCCAAACAACCCATCTCTTTGGTGGGCTGACAAGCCATCTATTTCAGGTTGGGCTCTCAACCCAGGTGGGAAGGGCGACCCACCTTACTTTCATATGGCTCGACTGGACACCAAGTCTAACCCCATCACCCGCATTGTTCACCATGTGAACAATGGGACATGAATTACATCCCACTATCCACATGCAGAGAATAGTGATGGAGAAGTGAATTAATTCACTTTCCTTACTATTCACCGAATGGTGAACAACAAATGGGTGGTTGATGAAGGGAGATGACTGACATGCCTGTCACTATTGTCGAAGTAGAGGAGGACGAGGTGGTTCTACTAGCCGTGGTGGTGTCAGAATTGGTTGTTATCATGGCTAGGAGAGTTATTGGAAGAGGTTGGCCTATGTTGTAGAAGAAGTTGTTGCTCGTTAAAGACTAGTTGCTAGTGTTAGAGGACAAGGAGGAGCTGTTGCGAATGCAGAAGAGACCCTGTTGGTGCTTGTCGGACGGAGCTGCTAAAAACTACCAAGGGAGATGAGAGCCGACTGTCACTAGTTTTGAAGAAATTTATGGTTGTTGGACATGGCTGTCGGTGGAGAAGGGGAGGATTGACATTGCCAACCGAAAAGGAAACTAAAGTTGTCGGTGCTGAGGAAGGAGACAAAGGTGTCTTGTCGATGATAAAAATTAGTACTGCTCCTTTGCTTTTTTTCATTTCCCCCTCTATATCCCCCCATGTGTTGTTCATTTGTGCTAGCTTTTATAGACGAATGAGGTAATCCTTCGATTGTTCATTGTGTGTCGCAATAAGTTGCCTCTAGTCACCTGTAACAATGTGCCTATATTTTTTAGGTGAGTGAATAGTGTAGTCACGTCTTTAGGACATGGGAGAAGGTGCAAATGGACTTTGGTTTCTCAATTTGTAATTATTATAATTGCACTCTTAATTGGCTTTAAATTTTTAAATTTCTACAATTGTATTTCGTCTAAAATTTCAATAGCAGCCTTAACTTTACGTGTTTTTTTTTTACTTTGGTCATTTGTTTCGAATTCATGCAATTAGATCCTCGATTAACTATAACTTTCAATTGTCTTTGATTTTTCCCTTGATTTCAAACAATTGATTTGCAAAAAATTCAAATTAGTCTCTGAAAAATCCAATCTTCTCAATTAAGCCCAAATTAAGCTCATGAACTTGATTTTTCAGCAATTAATCCCTTAGTAAAATTAATTTGACCAATTTAAAGTATAATTAAGTCATTGCACATAATTAAATCTTTCAATTTCTCCCTAAATTAATTATCAAGCACAATTATACTTTAAATTGGCCTACGATTAAATCAAATTGACCTATAAAAATATCATCATGCATTTTGACTTAATTTTTACACAGATTTATCCAATAATAAATTATTTTATCTTTGAATCTGTATTTTTTCTCATTTTTTTGCACAAAAAATAATGATTGGGCTCTCGAAACCATCCCAAATTTTCACCTTGATATTTCTACTAACGCCGATCCATTTTATTTTATTTTGGATAGATTTTGAGGAATAAACAAGAAACAACTTATGTCATATGATAATTAATGCGATTATATTATATTATTTGGTTATAAATGTTACCCTTTTCAGGGATTTTTACAATTTAAAAGATTGATTTCCAATAATCTTGGCGTGGGTTTCCTTTATGATAGTTTTTTTTATATATCATGATTCGTATTTTGTTGTGCATGCGTTATTTTGGAAATTAATGATTTTTTTCGTGCATTCCATTTATAATAGATTTATATTTCAAGGATTTATTTTGATATATTTTTAGTAAGCCTTTTATTATATTTATATATAAATATCTGGTAAGGTTTTAATGATATGTCTATATAAAAATATATTATTTTAGCGGTAGCCATTATATAAAGGCAGTCGTATCGAACAATGTAACCATCAATCAATATCATTTTTTCTTGTTTCAATTTTCTTCAAAGAAGATACTTCTCAAAGATAACATTATTGCAATGAGGTCAACAAATAGGCTCGCTTTTCTTTTCATCGTCTTGGCCATGGCATCTTGTAAGATTTTCTCCCCCATAATTTAGTTTGCTTAACATGTTTTATAGCTCTACGTAAAATGAAAACAATTAATATTTTTATTATTTATTTTCGATAAGGTTGTCAATTCCGTTTTTTTTATCCAGAATAGCCGATACATTTTATTTCAATGGGACTCGAACTTTGAACAATTAAAAAAAATTAATTTTTATATATATGCTCTTCTATTTTTCTTCCAAAATTTTAGTTAGTATTCAAATGTCAACAAAATAAAAAAAGATGTTTACCTCTTTCATATTCGCTGTAAAATTTATTGAAATTATATATTGTTACAGTATAAAAAATCCTTAAAATTTATAATTTAATAAAAGAGTCTTAATTAATTGCAGGCTTATTGTCCACAGCTGAAGCAAGGAAAGCAGGGCGTTGCGAAAACGACAACGACTGCGTCAATGCATGCGGGAAAGAATGCGCGTCATGCACGTGCGTGCCTGCCTTCAAGCAGTGTGAATGCGGAAACTCTCGCCCTAATTTTATTCCTGCTGAGGCAATTCTGGGAGGGCACAACAATGACAACGGGATACATGATTGACTGTTTGATGATTGCTACTATATAATAAGTGAATAAATTAAAAGATTCTTAATATTAAATGATAAAAATCTCTTATTTCTTATGGTTGATCTTCAAGATATGAGCTTGGTGAATTGAGTTCTTTTTTATTTTTTATTTTTTAATAGAGTAGATTTTCCTTCTTTTTTTGTTAATGCCAAATAGATCCGAGAGAGAGAAAAATCACAGATTCTTTTTTTAATATAGCTGATATTTTTTAAAAAATATATATTTTTGATATCAAAACATTAAATAATCTAAAAATAAATAAAAATTTTCTAAATGTTTTCAAAAATACTTATGAAACGCAATGTTAAGCAGACCTAAAAGAAGAAAAAAAGACTCTTAAAACTTTTTAGCAACAATGAACATATAGTATATTGATTGCAATAATACATGGAGTATATCATGATTTGATAAAAATATAACCTTTCCAATCAAATCCCATATGAAAACTTTTCCTTTTTTTCCCACTAAATAGAAGAATCCCAAGTATATACATGCTATGAAAAGAAAAGAAAAACTATATTTATCTAGCATCTCATGTAAACTATCAAACCAGTCCCCAGTGACTTGGATGACTACTCTTCAGCCTCTTCAAATGCTTTTCTCTTCCTAGAATTTGATACACTCACTGAAACAAAAGGAGATAATGCAGCAATAGAGCCGTTGGTTGCCTAACCCTTCTTCTAAATGTTTTCTTGGCTGGTGGCGCATTTTCCAGAAATGGGGTGGTTTGGTTCACAGAGAATGGAGGGATATTTTCATTGTTGTTGTCGCCGCCGCCGTCGTTGTGATCGTCGCAAACATTTACAGCCTCCATTTCGTAATATTTTGAGAGGGATATGGAGGGATGGTAAGCAAATTGGTGAGATGGAGAAGCTAAAGAGGAAGTGAGTCTTTATCCATACAGATCATAGTTATTGATCCCGTTCCATTCCGACCGAAATGGCCGGAACGGCCCATTCCAGTGCAAAATCCGGGACAAAACGGCGACGTTTTTGTCCCGGTAAAAATCCCGGCCAGATCCGGAAATTCCGGTCATTTTCCGGCCGGAACGCCTGGCTTCATGACGGGCGTTCGCTCCGGTCCAGCTAAAATGACGTCGTTTCGATCTAGAATTTTTTTTATTTTAAAATCAAATCTTGCACTGATTTACCGAATCACCTCTTATATTTATATACAAAATTCACCTTCTTATTTCTCATCCCATACAAAATAATTCACCTTCTTATTTCTCATCGCATGTGGGATAATTAAAGAAGAAATCATTTTAACTCATGCTCAGCTGGAGAGTGAAGAATATACATGTATTTATATTAAACTCCAAAGAGTGGAGAAAATGTTTGGCCGATGTGGGATAATGAAACACATATTTATATTTTATAGTGAACTCTAATGAAAGGAGAAGAGTTTTGGCCGATGTGGGACAACTTTCATTGTCCCACATCGGACAACAAAGAGTTTGTCCAGCGTCCAGCCACGCTGGACAAACTCTTTGTGTATAGTTTATACTATATATATATATATATATTTATATATATATATATATATATAATTAAATAAAATGAACAATACAAAACCGGAGCAGTACTGAGCAGTATCGAAGCGGATATATATATATATATATATATATATATATATATATATATATATATATATATATATATATATATGAACAGTATAACCCCGAAACAGTATCGAAACCGGGACGTTCCGTTCCAAACACAAATCCGGGACGGTACCCGGGACGGGATCAATAACTATGATACAGATGAGTTCATTATGGAGGGATGATAAAAGAAATTGATGGGTTTAAGTCTTATTTTTTTTTTTTGGAATTTTTGAGATTTAATTTAAACTTTCAAGGAGGGGGTTAGAAATTCATTTCATTTTTAAAAAAAAATTTGAGGTGCCAAGGTGGGGGAGAAGTTCCCCAATATCATTTAAAAAAAAAAAAAAGAACAGTGGAAGTGAGATGCTCCATGTTTTAACTCTTTGTCAACAAGGTTAGAAAATCCAAGCAGTAAGAGAAAGTTTCCAAATTGGCTTGCGAGCGTAGTTATTTATTTATTTATTTTGTCGAAAGTTATTTTTTATTCGAGAAACCCATTTTATGGAATCTACCCAAGTGAACGCAGTGGCATAATTCAATGAAGGGACGATTTGTTTTTTTTAAAAAAAAAAGAAATGGAGTGGAATTCCCATTTTTCATTAAAAAAATTGAAACGATAATTTATGATATTTATTTTACATTTTTGTATTTGTGATAATTTAGCTAAAAATTATTATTATTATTATTTTTATACTTAATAACTTGAAGAAAAACTTGAATAGCCGGTAATAAATTTATAAGAAAATAAATCTATGATATAAACAATACAGGCTTTACATTGATAAAAATGGATTTTATAATTTTTGAAAGAAAAGAAGAAAAAAACAATGATGAAATGGAGAAAACAATTACCTTGTGCTCTTTCATCACTTCAAAAAACATCCTAGTAATATTTCAATATTATTCATGTTACATTTTAATATTTCATATATTCATTTGAAAAATAAATAAATTTTAAATCTTTCAAACTTAGTGTGTGTTTTTTTTCTTTTTTAATTCTTTTCTCTGCTCCCACTAATAAATAAGACGTGGGCTTATTGGAATGAGATTGCCGTCTAGATGCCATATACGGCCTATGCTTTAGTGGATCATCGTAGGTTCATAAATTTATAGAAGATATATTTCTTGAAGCACCTATCTCTATAAAACATATTGGGCTCACAAGCCTTAAAATATTTTGAAAAATATATAAAAGAGCCTCCTAGAAGCCAATGGAATGCAAATTTTTCAGCCCAATGATCACGGCCTTTTGGGGATAGTTTTCTTTCACTCTTGATCCCCATTAAATCTACTAGAAATCAATATATTAAAACCATTCAAAAATAATAAGAAAAATTAATTTGTATTTTTCTTCTTCAAGTTTTGACAAAAACCAAATTGAAAATCAATACCAAACACTTCTTAATCCACAATCAAATTATTTTGAAAGTGATTTTCGTTCAGAAATGTATCAAAATATTATTTTTATTTTTTTAAAAAATAATTTTTGACATGAAAATAATCTAGAAACACCAAAATATTTTAATTAAAAATAAAAAAAGTATTTTTTAAATTATTTTTAAAACACAATATAAACATGATTTATTTTTGCTCCACAATAGCACTAGATGGCATGGAGCAAGAATCACTACGTTGTAAATTTTCTTCTTTCCTTGATGAGATGGGGGCAAAAAAGAATGATTGAGACAACGAATATCAATCTCAATCATGCTTTGGATGCTTATATAATCATCAAAGACGGTTGAAGTGACCGATTCCTAGAAATTAAGAGGAAAAAAAAAAGGTGTTCATCAATAGAACATAACTTTTCTTAATTAATTATTTGAAGGAAAATGAAAATGTAAAAGTCAATTCCCAAAAAGGAAATCCAGCTAAAGATCAAATGGGGCAGCTTGCGTGAACTAGAAACTCGAGCCAGTATGTATTCTGGCTCGTTTCCTGTCTCTTTTATCTTGGAATATATTTTTTATATTAGTATATTAAAATAATTTAAAAATATTAAATTTTTTAATTTAAAATAAAAAAAAATCAATATTTTTTACTAATATGACAGCTTGACGGATACAGCTAAAGATGGAAAGCGACGGGGAGAGAGAAGGGCAGGGCAGGCCATTGGCAATGAAAGGAGGGAATGACTTTCCGACTGGATTGCTCTCATGGTGGACACATAACTTTCATGAAATTATCACATAAAAAAAATGTTAGATAAATTATAAAATAGGTGATTGGCTAAGCAGCGACCTCATTGGTTGGTGGGCCAGATTTATTTGATTGAGAAGATTGATGGTTTAATTTGAGTATGGGAATATCACTTGATCATGATGCTATAAATGAAATGAAGCTTTGCCATTGCAATTGGCTGGATTTAAATCTATAATTATGCCCACCAACATTAAATCTATAAGATTTTCTTGGGGAAAAAGTTAATTTAAACTGATATATGAAATGGTTTGAAGATATATTTTAATTTGTGTCGAATAAAAAAAAGGAAAAAGAATTTTTGAGCATGTGAAGCAGATTCAATATTCTTCAACGGTCCATTTCTATGCAAAGTATATTCTTTCCAAAAAGTTTGGGGGAGCCCGCTATACAATATTGTATGACACTCCGTAAAATTATTTTATCATCATTTTAGTGCTTGCTTTCAGCATAAACCTTTCGACTTGCCTAGTTGTATTTTTTATGTATTTTATAGAGTAAAATCTCGGTTGTTCCAAAATGTTATAAGGAGTGCACGTCCTGATTCGAACTCGAGACTTGTTGTGTGGATCACAAGTTTTTTGTTCAGGTTTGTTAGAGAATAATATAAATCATATTCTTAGGTCTCACCTAACAATTTAAGTTTTTAGATAAGATAATTCTTTGGCATGGTATCAGAGCCTTATTCACCCAGCAGTCACGAGTTCAAATCAAACCATCCCTATTCTATTTCTATTTGATAAAAATCAAACACAAGGTAGTGTAGGCATATGTAAGTTTCAAGCCCAAAATACTTTCACTTGAGAGTATGTGTTAAAGAATTATATGAATTATATTCTAGAGTATCACCTAACATCTTAAACTTCTAAGTAAGATGATTTCCTTACAAAGTTTTTATAAAAAATACACGTTTTAACTCGAAACTTATATGATTTTTTTTCTTTGCCCACCATAAAAGATTGGTGATATTTTTTTCTTTGCCCGCAATAAGAGATTGGTGTAGAAAAGAGACAGTAGTTAGTTTGAAAGGAAGAAGAGAATGTTGGAAAGCTTTAACTAAAAAGCACTCAAAAGAACACAACCAATATTTTCATGCATAGCTGACAGTCTTGATGCAGACAGCCCCTCTTGCTCCACTTGCTCAAGTCATAGTCACCGGCCTCTAAATGGACTCCTCTGCCATCAGCAAATTTAATTGCAAAACATTCAAGTTTTCTTTTCTCTAGGGTTTTGGAGTTGGGCCAGTGCGTGTCTTAGATTCAAGCAAAAATGAGAGAAAATATAATTGTGAAAGGATTTAATTCCACTCATACTTACAAGAGGGTGAGACAAGGCAAAAGAAAGGATTGAAACCTCGTATTGTAATCTATTTATTAAAAATAATTTATATTAAAAAAATGCAATAACAATGTTTGGTACGAGTGGAATTGTATATTGTAATGGAATAGGCTGGTGGATTATATTTCTTTGAAAAGAAGGCGAGACATTGGGTGTGCTTAGTAATTTATTTATATTTATGCGGGTAAACTTTATTTTTCTCTAAATGTATTTTGAGGGTAAAAGTGAGCAAGTAAAACGCTGATTGTTCTAGATTTTTATAAGAAATGCATGCTATGATTTAAACTTGAGACTAGCTTGATAATTGTTGTTAGTTGATTTTTCTCAGGGTTATCATAAGGTTATATATAGGGCCTCATGAATTAATTAAAATATGCACAAACTAAGCTAGATACCATGGTTAGAACAAAAAAATAAAAAAAATTCTTTGTTTGGTTATAAATACTCTTAGTGATATAATGTAGTTTTTTTATAAAGTTTTATTTTATTTTTTTTAAAAAAAAATATTAAAACAAAACATAACATCCACAACTTTGAAATATGTATTCAAAGTTTTTCTTTATATATAATGCTTAAATAATATTATAGAAATGATAGATGTTTATTTTATTATAGAAGGGTTGTTGAGCAATGTAATCTTGTTTTAAATGTTTATTACGTCAACCAAAGAAATTTAAAAATGATTTATAAATTATATAAATAGATTTTATGTACGTGAATGATAATATTTAAAGAACCAGCTAAATTTTTTAATTTCATGGATGTGTTTACCTCAATACAATGGACTCCAAATATTTAATTATCAGTTATAATTTTTTTCAAAATAAATATAGCATAGTAATCAAAGATATAATAATATGTGCTATTTCAAAGAATATTTCTTTCATAATCTCACAACTAGCTGATCATTTACATTAGATTTCACATCAATCAAGAACACAATTCTTTTCATGTCAAAATTGTCAAGGTTTACTCTCCATACAGTTCCAGGTTCGAACCTTATAATTTCTAATATGATGTTTATTGGAAGCTTACGTGGTCGTTAACTTCAGAGTCCATGGGATTAGTCGAGTTACACACAAGCTGACCCAAACACCCACGTTAATAAAAAAAAAAGGTTGTAGTCATCTGATGAAACTTTTTGCAAAGTAAATCTGCTTCCAAATTATGGTTAATTAATTATTTCATTTCGTCTGATGAACTGGAACAGATGGCAGCATACAATCTTTTATCTTCACCTCCAGTGCATGCATATATATGATAGCAACCAGACATCATAACTCAGCAATCCAAATGCCTTTTCCTTCGCCCATATTCTAAAATTGAGACTACTCAGAAAAACAGACGATAATCACAAAGTGATGTCGTTTTCCTTTTTGTTACTGGAAATCATATTTGTGTGTGTATGCCGCAAGTAGGGCAGCCACTGACAATTTTTACAAATGAGGTCGACTCTTTTTGATAGTTCATGAAACCATGCGCAATCAATCGTCCATATTGTACAGCAGCTGATGTTGATCGTAAGAACATGTGAGTTGTCGAATATCTTCGATAAGTTTTTGTATAAAGAATCTCTAGTTCTTATAGACACATAGTGTGAGAACATCTCTGCAATTAATCTATTCTAGAGGAGAAAAAATGTAAAGCTTTCTCAAAATTAGGGTTCCTTTCTATATTTTTTAGACGCAAGGGCTTCCCTTAACCTCTAATTAATCAAGTCAAATATTTAATGTGTAAGTTACTGGTCTCTAAATGTGCAAGAACGTAACTATACTTTAAATTTGTTAAATTGATTTTATTAAGAACTTAATTGATGAAAACTTAAGTTTGACACCCTAATTCGGGCTTAATTTAGAAGATCAGAACTTTTGGAGACCAAATGTATTTTTTACCAAGTCAATTGGATGAGATAAAGAGTGAAATTGAAGAAAAATAAAAGTTTAATGGTCAATTGAGGGTCAAATTGCGTTGCATAGAAATGATATACAACACCTTTTTCTCCTTCGAACCATAGCTTTTTCTTTCTTTCCGGCAACAACAACATTATTTTTTTGTTGATGATATATTATATTCATCAATGGATATATCAACAACATAAATCACTAATATACAATAAATCACAAACGAGAGTTTTTCTAGTAGAGAATTTCTATCAATAAGCCCTCTGGAAAATTCATATTGATGAATTATGAGTTTAAATACGAACAAAAATATCAATTGAGATATCTAAAAATTATGGTGTTGCATAAAGAAGAGATTCAAACACAGTACCTCTTTGAAAACTAAGGAATACTATAAGTTTCAGTGAAACTATAGTGTGCTTTTCATAATTCAAGAAGTAAGAATATATCAAACAAACTATATATATATATATATATATATATATATATATATATATATTTGAGAAACAAAGTAATTTTATCATTATTAAATTGATATAAAACAATTTACTTTCTTTATACTAGTTACAAAAAAAATCTATTTTTTTTCAATGTTTTGATTATAGATGTTCTTTCTATCATATATATATATAGTTTTTCATGAAATATAAATATAGCTATCTAAATTTCATAACTTCAAGTTTTCTAAACCATCTTTTCTTTCAATCCAGAAACGGGCTTTGCTGATGAAAGATTTTAAACGATTAATAATTCTCTTTCAAATAAAAAGATAGATTCTAAAGATCATATTCAAATAATCTAATTTTCAGAAGATATAAAACTCTCATTCAAAAAGAGAATAAAAGATAAAATGAGAAAATCTCATCTATATAAAATAAAACAAAAAAAAGGTTATCTTCAACGCGCCAACTATTTATGATGGTAAAGTTATTTTTAGTAATTATATATATATATATATATATATATATATATATATATTTCAATATAATATTATATCAATAATTCAAATAATATTTTTTTATTTGAACAACTATTTTTACATGTTCCTATAAAAAAGCTAAAAAAATTAAAAATTATATAATATTGTGGGAGATAGTCTAGTCATAGTTTGGCATGTAGCCTAGAGCTTTATTGTGCAAGTCAAAATCATGGTCGAGACAAACAAAGCTTTCACATACTCTCAGATTAAATACTTAGTGCCCAAAAGGATATTCCTTTCCTTGAATGACTTGCATCGCCATTAATATTTAATTGTTCTGGGCTCTCCTCCTCCTATGTTTTTTTTTAATCTTAATTTTGCAAGCTCTACTATCAATTCAGAAAGGTATTTGATTAAAACGATAAAGACATTGTGTTAAAATAAGAAAAAAGAATTTGAAACTCTATTTTTTAAAATATATGTAAATGAGTGATTAGAAAAACGGTCGTTTTTATTTAAAAATTTCTCTTGAAAATATATTAAATTAATAATTTTTAGTTTAATAGTTTTAATGTGCTATATTCTTATATATTTGATTTCTAATAATGTTTGTTCTTGTAGAATTTTTTTATATTATTGGTTGGTATATATTAAAATATATTTGACTATTTTAAATGGTTTTTACCATTGAAATACATATAAATAAAAAAGACTATATTTACACTATTCAAAAAGATATTTTATCAATTTTTCTCTTTAAAATAGCATTTTGCAATTGGAGTTACTCTACGAATCCATAGATTAAAAACTCTAAATCAGTATCTTATGTTTTGAGTCAAGTATTCAGTTTCATATTCTAGTGATTTCTTCCACGTAAAGGGATCGATCGAGTTTTCCAGGCAGTTGATGAAGTATTTATGAAGGGTTACAGAAAGCCATCAAGTCTTTTAATGGGAGCTACTTGCTTCATCCTAGGGAGAAAGACTATACACAGGCTACAGAAAGCCAACTGGTCTAAGCCCCCATTTAGATAGCTCCTATTGGCATTAAGGCTCCCAGCCCCTTCTATAGAAATGGTATTGCAACCCTAAAAATATCAATTTCATGCTTCAAGTGGGGCGCCCTAAAGTATGGTCATGAAACACACACACAGCAATGATAAAGAAGGGAGAGGGAGAGGGAGAGGGAGAGGGAGATTTTGGCTGCCCTACAAGAAAAACGCATGCAGATCATACAATGGCTAAATACAGAGTTCAAGCTGTCAAATATAAATGCAAAATACATCAACATGTAAAGACAAATAACCAAAGCGATAACAGCTTGGCAGCAGATTTTGTAAGGTGAAGGCATCCATAAATATTGTGATATAAGTCAGTCTCTCCCTCTCTATCTCTCTCTCTTTCTCAAAAGGATAGATCAGAAATCTACATTACAGAAAATTATCATCTTGGATCACGAGCCTTGATTGGTGGCTTTCACATTTTTCACAGATGACAACATTAAAGGAGCTGATAAATCAAACTGTCATCAGCTCCCCCCCTCCCCCATCTCTCTCTCTCTCTGCCATTGTCCTTTTCTAGGACTGCAACAAAGTTCGCCACCCCTTTCCTTTCCTTCCTCGCGTGCCTAACAACAGAGGATTTTTGGTTTTAGCATAGTGAAAAACAAATAAATAAAGTAGCATATTATGAGAAATATTTGAAAATATAATACAGTTTAATGAGCAAGTAGTATATACAAACGCAAGTTATAAATGACATTCCCATGTCTTGTTTCGCAATTGACATTTGCAATACGTGAGTTGCAGATGTAATTTATAACAAATTAAAATTCAGAGCAATTGACATTCCCATGCACTTTTTTTTTTGAATTTGAGAAAATCTCATTCTCTGGAAAGCACACTTTGCAGGTCTGAGTGAGCGAGTAGAACTCTGACTGTCCCAAATTCTTGCAAGAGATACACGTCCTTAATCAAACTCTTTATACAAGAGTAATTAGGGTTATGGATGGAGACCTGCTTAGAGGATTATTTGGTAGTGAAAAGGAATGAAACGTATCAAAATGTTTCTATGGATTGTGGCCCATAATTCTATTATGACCAATGAAATGTGACGGCGAAGAAGTCTATAAGCTAATCGATGTTTCAGTCATTGCGTCAATGAAATGGAAACCTTAACTCATGCATTGCAGGATTGTCCTTAAGCCCGTAAGATTTGGGAGGTTTTCATCAAGGTAGATGAGAGAGAGAGAGTTGCATAGTTGATATCAAACTTGTCTATAGAAATAGAGCTACTTGCTTTGGGAATTCGCTGCTAGAATTCAATATAGTATTATAATATATATATATATATATATATGGAAGTAAAGATGCAATAAAATATTTGACTGTAATTAAGGTAATTAGTAAGGTACTGTTCACGCTATAAAAAGAATGGTACGAGATCCCAATCAAAAACTACAATGATTGTATTCAAAATCAAAGACAAAAGAATTATATTACTGATTTTATGGGGGCAAACGTTGAAAATATACCAAATAAATAACCCACACCCACTAATTTTTTCTTCACATTCTTTTAATTTTCGATTTTCTGAGGAATCGTGCCTTCAACATATAATGACATCGTGTACCTTCCAGCCATAAGTGCCCCTTGACAAGTGGTTAAAGCTCATAATATTTCATACCAGCTTCAATTAGGTCACTACAGACAGACAGACAGAGAGATAGAGAGAGACCATTTCATATCACAACTCTCTGATAATATGCTTTTGCTTTCACGATTTCTAACACCATGTGCACCAATTCTTGAACTTTATGGGTAAGATTATAGGTTATTATTATTTCGTGAAACCCTTTTGGAAAAAAGACCCCCCGTGCTCGGGCTCTCTCCTTTTCATATAAGAATGAAAGCAATATTTCATTCTTTTTTTTATTCTCGTGTTTATTATTTTATTGCAACTTATTGCTTAGATCCTCGCAATTCTTTTTCTTTTTTTTAATAGTGCTTGAATTTAAACAGAAGATTAAAATAAGAAAAATAATATCAAATCAACAACGGTTATTTTTTAAAATAATATTTTTTATTTAGTATTGTAATAAAATAATATATATGAATGATTTTGGGTGTTTGATACTGTGTTTTAAAAACACTTTCAAAATTTTTGAATTTTTACATTAATAAATTTTAGTGATTTTAGTTATTTCATGTATACTAATATTAAAAATAATTTTTAAAAAATCAAAAAAAAATAATCTTAATATATTTATAAATAAAAAATACTCTTAAAAACAGCATAATATTAAAAAAAAAAAAAAAAAGACGCATCATATTTTATATATGTGTGTGCATCTGTGGGTTGTACTTTCTCCCTTTCCGAAAAGAAGGACAAAAGGCAAGTTTCTGGCGCTGTAATAAGAAGAAACCTAACACCCAAGAAAAAATAAATAAGAAATGCCAGGTGTCATATTGTGGTGCGATGGGCGGCTGCTTATCACTCAAATAATTGAAGAGAATGACTGTAGCCATTTTATGCTGTGAGAAAGCACTTCCTCGTGACAAGGAAAAGGAGGAAGGCACTATAGTCATGTCACAACTTCTCTAAGGCTTTTGTATCACTTTGCTATATTAGTGTAATCGAGATTGGAGGCTTGCGCACCTTCCTCTTTATTAAGACCCAGATGAAAGTTACAGGCTACTTCTCATGCACCAATTATTATAGGTACCTGCAGATACAATTATATATATATATATATATATATAATTGATGCAAGTAAATCTAGATGAATCTTAAAGTTTTGGTTGTTTCAGGGTCTTATAAGAAATACATATACGTATTTTAATTTGAATTTGAGATTTACTGTACAGATCGCAAGCTCTTTATTATCACGCAATACCTCTTATGAACTATATGTAATGGTTTAGAATGAGGATGGTAAGAGTTGAACTCATGATCGCTTGGACAACAAGATTTTGATATTATATTAAAAAACCATTTCATCTAAAAAATTAGGCTCTTAAGTGAGGTCTTGAGGTATAATTTATAATATTTTCTAACAGGATTAACCTGCAAAATTCTCTGCCCATGTTATGAGACCTTCCAATATTAAAATATGAAATGTAAAACAAATTTCAGCTAAAATATAAACTGAGTCTTGAGATTATGATCATTTAATAGAAAACAGATTGAAATAAATTATAAAAGTCATTTTTTAATTAATTAAATTAAAAAAAAATAATTCTAAAGGGCAAACTATTTTTCAACATTCAGGAAAGGGAAAAAAGGGAAAAAAAGATATAATTAATAAATATTTAAGAAAAAAATAATTTAATTTTGATAATAATATATCAAAATAATTAAAAAAAAAACTAGAAATTTTCTTAATAAAAATATTTTATTCCGTAAAAACAAACATTTCCTTTAACCGCTCATGAAAGCTATATAACCTTCCTATTTATGGCACTTAATTTATAAGTCCGTAAACTAGGCCCCCACCTACAATTTGTGAAACAGTCAGAAAATTGTTTTCACCATACGACATGCTTCTACAATTACCTTAATTGTAGAAGCATGCAGTACGATACTAGTTTTATTATTTTATTTATTACCCTTTTTAATATCATGTTTATTATTGTATTTTAAAAATATTTTAAAAAATAATAATATTTTAAATTTTTGTAATATTTTTAAATTATTTTTATGTGCTAAAATAATTTTTAAAAAAATAATAAATATTATTTTAGAAAAACCCGTAAGTAGTTATCAGCTCAGTTACTCAATCTCTCTCAATGTTGGGAAGTACGATTGGAGAGAGTACAGAGTGTAGAAAAGGATGAAAAGAGACTGTCATTTGTGGGATGTTTCTATTTTTTTTCAAATAAAATGATAATTACTTTTACTTTCATTCTCTTAAGTAGCTTAAAATGACAATTTCTTCAAAGGGTAATAATAATCATAATGAAAATGATGATTAATAGCTAAGAAAATAATATGTGTAAATTATGATTAATTAGTCATTATATTAACTCTCTAAATATATTTAATATTAGAATAAATAATTAAATCAATTATATTTTAAATAAGATTTCTGCATTAACAAAAAAAAATCTACCATATTTTTCAATATTTTCGCTTCTATATTTTCAAAAACAATTAAATAATAGTGAAAATTAAGTTTATTCAAATAAAAAATCAATTTTGAATGTAGGAGTAAAGATTAATTATTTTTAAAATGTCTAAAAATATATTTAAAATATAGAAACCAGAAAAGGCTGTTAGAAATCATTATCAGAGCTTGTAAAGCAGTGTGTCAGAGTGGTGGCAAATTGAGTCATCTCTTTATAATTCAAGGCTCTAATTATAACACAGAAATTCTGATTAACAAGTCATTGAGAAAAAGCAGCAGCTAGCAGAGAGAGGGGGATAACTAGAAGGATAGATAGGGTTTTGTTTTTCAACTTGAGATGTTACTGTTACATTCGTGTTTTGTGGGGCTGTGATGACAAAATATCTTTATTCTCCATTCTGACCAAACTCTGCCACCCTTTCAGAAGCATCAAAAGAGATCCCAAGGACCAAGTTATTAGGATTTTGATCTTGTGTTACCGCTGCCTAACTTTTGTCTTGACCATCTTCCTTCTTCTTCAAGATCAGTTCTTTCAAGTTTTCAGTTTTTCAAATCAATTTTCTTCTTTCGGAGTCCAAATTCTGGTTCGATCCTGTTTTGTTTTGCTTGCAAATTTCTGAGCTTGCATAGAGAAACCCACCCCCATTCTAGTCTATTTTTCCTCTGACATCTTACTCTCTGTGGAGACAAAGATAGATGAGATGGTAATAAATTTATATAAAAAAAATTAAAATCAAGTTTTTTGGGTAGGATTGTTTTTCTTGTGGTGCGGATTTTGGACTTAGCGGTGTTCTTGGGGCATGGAGTAGTGCAATGGCAGCAGTTTTTGGGATCAGCAACAGTAGCAAGAGGAGTTTCAGCTTTATGTTTTGTGGCAGCAGGAAGCGACAACAGCAGAAGAATCAAGATTAAAAGGGAGTTTATTTAGTGTACTGGAAAACCTTTGAGAAATCAAAAAAAAACTTTTAGGAGAGCAAAATCTAAAGATTAGGAATCTGGATTTCCAGAGAAATCAGCAGCATCCCTAGAATCCTATCCACCAAATCATACAACCAGACCAGAAGTGTTGATTCTACAAGAAAAACTTACTTGTGAGATTCTGTTTTTCTTACTCTCGGATCAATTCGATTACGAGAACCAAAACGATGTTCCACGACACGAACATCTTTACAGATGTTAGCAAGATTTAATGCAGAGAATTGAGAGAAAGAACTATCTTCCAACAGAAGAGCATAGCTTAGGCATACACAGCCTTTCCAAGCATCCTCAACTTCTCCAAAACCAACAACAGCATGGGGAAGCCATAAATTCAAACCAAACAGAAGCAGTGCCTAACAAACAATCATTACACCAAACCACTGAATATGCAAAATATAGGCGAAGACCAGAAATGAAGAGCACCGGAGGAGAAATTATTCAGGTCCAAGGTGGCCACATTGTCAGGTCGACGGGGCGTAAAGATCGGCACAGCAAGGTCTACACGGCCAAAGGTCCCAGGGACCGCCGGGTTCGATTATCTGCACACACTGCAATACAATTTTATGATGTTCAAGACCGGCTAGGCTATGATCGACCCAGCAAAGCTGTTGATTGGCTTATCAAGAAAGCAAAGAATTCAATTGACATGCTTGCTGAGCTACCACCGTGGCAACCACCAGCTAACAATATTAATGCGAACTTGGAGGAAAACCAGAATGCTGGATCTAGTGAAATGGGAATTGCAGAGGAACCAGAATCATCTGGTTATAGTTTCCAGCTCCACGGGCAATTGACTGATCATAATCCGGGAAATGATTCATCTTTCCTTGAACCAGCTATAGACCCTGATGCCATTCCTGATACCATGAGATCTTTCTTCCCAAAATGCTCCACAAACTCATCAATGAGCTTCCAAAGCTATCCTACTGTAATTTCAAGAACCGCAAACCACACTGAAGATCTTGGCCTATCCCTTCACTCTTTCCAGGACCAGGTTCTACTTCATGGGCAGTCACAGGCAGTTACAGCCCAGACACCTTCTACTGATCAGAATCTTTTTGAAGGGTCAGCTCCGGTAGGGTTTGATGCTAATTTTCAGAGAATGATGGCTTGGAGCAATGACACAAATGCAGATAATAGAGTTGCTGGGGGATTTACATCTAGCCCCCCACTATTGACACCACACCAAGCAATGTTGGCCCAAGGCTCAGCATTTTCTCAAAGGGGGCCCCTTCAGTCCAGTTTTCCGATTTCCATTCGCGCATGGAATGATCTTCATATGGCATCCATAGAACATCATAGAACACAGGAACTTCACGAGTCTTTGATTTTTAGCAGCAGGTTTGCGTCTGAGGGATTGGCCGGTTTTAGCATTCCAGCACGAATTCATGGTGAGAATGAGCAAAATGTTGTCTCAGACAGGAGGCCACCCTCATCTTCTCCAAATTCTCAGAGCTGATTATAGAGTTGAACATCTTGTTCATGTGCAAGGTACTTCACCCTTTAATGACTGAAGAAAATGAGTTTCCTTCCATTGAGATTTTCGAAAATTCCCTCAATAACTCTTCTAATTACTTGTTTTTCCTTTAATTTTAGTATACAGTGGAACCACCCAGGGTGATTGATTATCAAACTGATGAAAAGGAAAGGAGCAGAAATTCAAGTGATTTCAGTTGAATACTTTTGCCTATGAGAAGAAAACATCTGGTTGGACTCAACATTTTTTTCCCAGAAAAGTTTAAATGTTTTCTCCATGCATTTTATATTAATCTTATTTGTTTATTAAGTGAGCTCTTTCGGCTCAACTCTATAATACCATGTTTGACTGTTGCCTCATCTTAATCTGCTGCTAGACTTGAATATTTTGGATTATATACCACTGTTACTGTTTCTGCCATGGCTGCGAACCCACAGTATTATAATCTTCTTTCTGTTCCTAAGCACAATGCATGGAATGCCACAGTTCATAGCTAGCTAGTTGACATATATTTATTTATCTTCTCTCAAGGAGGGAAGACACTGCACTTCTTGTATTGAAGGGTTTTTCTTTTTCTTTTTTCTATTTTGTTTCCACCATATATAATATATAAGAAATTAATTAGGTAATATATTTCGTCAGGTCATATCATGATATATCTTCCTGTTTAGAAGTCTTGTTGAATAGGACTTGATCATAGACTTGTTCTCCTGATTCTTTCTTTATTATTTGGCCAGATCTTCCAGTAACCATGGCTCATGCAAACTTTTCAAACTGCATAGGGTTTCATTTGGATATGTGATCATAATGCAGGATTTTTCAGACCTACTACTGCACGTTCCAATTCATTTCCTCTCGTCTCTCATCAATGTCTGCCCACCTCTTTCCTCTTTAATTCTTCTCTACAACTTTCATATCTAAATTCACTGTCCCGAATCCTTAGCCATCCATTTATTTCCACTATTATTTGCTATTTAACCACCCAGCATCGAGTGAAACTGTACTGATAAGTAGCGGGGAAAATGGAGAGTTTATGTTTTGGTAATTATATTTTGGGATCTCAACTAACAGCTTAAATTTTTAGGTGAGTTGGTTCTTTGACATGGTATCAGACTCTTGTTAACCCAGCGGTTACGAGTTCGAATCTCACCATATTCTTATTTTATATAATAAAGATCAAGTATAAGGTAGTGTGGGTCTATGCAAGTTTCATGCTAAAAAAACTTTCACTTGAGAAGTTATATTAGAGAATAATACAAATTATATTCTAAAATCTCACCTAACAACTTAAGCTTTTAGGTGAGATGGTTACTTAACAACAACAAAAAACTAGACTATCAGGATTTTTACATTCATGAAGGATGAAAAGCATAAAGAAACAAAGGAAAATGACCCATTGAGTCAATTCCTACCAGTTTGGATATGCTTAGAAAACAAGTTCAAATAACTAGCAGAATATAAAGAAGAATCAAATTAAAAAAGATATGGATTTAGGTAAAGAAGAAGAAATATGTTTGCATATAGAACTGCAAAGTCAACCCATGATATGGTGCTGCGTAGGCATGGCATCAAAAGATTTTGTAAATATGGAAAGAAAAAAAAACAGCTGAAAAGGCACGGAAATGGTTTGGCATGGCATTGAGACTCTTGTGGATAGCACTTGATTAGGTCTGGTATTTCGTTTGGCATGGCATTGAGACTCTTGTGGATAGCACTTGATTAGGTCTGGTATTTCACCTGTATATATATAGCATGCTTCTTGGAGGTAGAAGCAAATAACAAGAAGATAGCTTAATTGGCCACAACCACACGCCAGTCCTTGGACAAGCTAGCTAGCTTGGTGGGTCTCAATGTAAAAGTATCACAATTAACTTGTTAGATAACATCATAATATATAATTTATTTTAAATGAAAGTTTTTTTAACTTGAAACTTTTATAGATCTATACTAACTTATAATTAAATTTTATCAAATAGAATGAGGGTTGAAAGATTCGACCTCGTAACTATTAGGTCAACAAGACTTTGATATCATATCAAGAAATTATTCCACCTACAATTTAAGCTGGTTAAAAAATTATTTCATTTAAAATTTAATATGTTAAATAAAATTTTAAAATATAATTTATATTATTTTTTTAAAAAAATATTATTTCAGTCATTGTCAAAATGAAGACGACATGCAAATAATTGAAAGAGCGAGCTAGCTAGCTAGCTAGCTAGGCACGCAGCTTCTTGATTAATCAAGACATGAATAGCGGGGCCCTATTCTTTCAGCTTGTTTCTTCCCAGCTGATCTTCTTAACTACTAATCTCCATTTCACAACTTTGTTTTTCTACCTAAAAGTTTGAGTAGCCAATACTTCAGCTGCTAGCCCCATCTTCAATTCCAAACCTTTTACGAGAAGAAAAGACACTATTTCTTGGTGAGCTGCAGCTCAGTGACACACATATCAAGTCTCCAGGTATTTTCTATATTAGTGTTTTAAAAACTATTAAAAAATAAATATATTTCAATGGGGTTAGGAAAGAATATGAAATTGCTGGGAAATACTGAACTAGGGTGGCGGCTGTTTGAATTAGATCAAAACAAGAAGAATAATAATTAAAAAAAATTTCAAACAGTCATTTTAAAAATTAGAATTGTAGAAGGAAAAAAATACGATAGTTTAAAAAAATAATAAAAACAATAAGAATAATAATAATAATAAAAAAAGAAAATCAACTTCAAAAAATAATAGGCAGTTTAAAAACAAATAATAAAAATAAAAATAAAAATAAAAATAAATTAAAAAAAAGAAGGAAAGCAACTGTCTGCATTAAAAAAGAAGGAAAGCAACTTTTGCAGACAGTTGCTTTCCAAATAAAAAAAGCACGGATTAAAAAAAACCAACTAATATCAAATTTGTTGGCAGAGGGATTCGAACACAGTCCCTCAACTGTCAATTATCATTATAAAAATATAAAAAGAATTCCTGTGTAAAAAAAAGAACACAAACTCAGCGAAACAGGGAGACAAATATCCAATGAATAGTGTTTTTAGTCTTTGTGAACAGTAAATACCGAGCTGTTTTAGCTCTTTTACTAATTTGGAGGCCCAGTAACAGATCAGATTGGCCTATAATAAAATAAAATAATTAAGGAGGTAGGCTGAGGATAGTTTGAGGAAGCAATGACCAGCACAACATGTTGCTGGCTTCGATGAAAATAAAAGAGAATTGAATTCTACGTCTTCAGATTGGCCTATTCCCTTGAATTGCACTGAAGGCTGGAGCGAGCTAGCTAGCCATGATCCTCCTCCTAGTCCTTCCGGCCAGCCCCTGCTCCGGTGGCGATGGAGCCCAGTTCTTGATCATAGAAGTACTCACTAATGAATCCGAGGAAGAAGAAGACGATAAGAATGATTTTGGTCAATCTAGGGAACAAGCAATGCCTGGTAAGAAGCATTCGATCATTCTGGGAACAAGGAAAGGAAAAGGCAATGCCTAGAGACAATCAAAAAAGAATGATTATATATATATATATATATATATATATATATATGATATAAGGGTAAAAAAACATAGTTGGATATAAAAAAACTTTATCCCTAGAAAGTGTATTTTGTGGATTCAGGTAAACGAGTAAAACCTCATTTATTTTAGGTTCTTATAAATAATAGACGCTGTGGTAAAACATTTGCTAATTCAATTCATTTTGTACAAGTATATGAAACAATATAATCAAATCCAATTAATTCAAATTACATGTTAATTAAATTCAACATGTGATACAACTTGTTAGGACTTGTAATTTTTTAGGTTGAGTGAATGGTTTTTAAAACACTTTTCAATTAATATAGTTTTAAAACTAGATTTAGGGGTCAATTAAGGCATAACTCAGGTCACTTGTTGGAAGAGTCAACACGAGTTCATCTAATTCAACATTTGGATAAACATAATAATAATTATTATTATTATTATTATTATGGTTTTAAAATTTGATTCAAGAGTCAACTCGAGATGAGGTTCAGGTCATAAATTAGGAGGGTCAACCCAATTGATTTAATTTTTTTTAATAAAATAATCAAAACAATCTAGTTTTGACCAAAAAGTTTTTTAAAAAAGTAAACAAGTTTGACCCATGTGACTAGTCGGTCAACTCAGTCAAGTCAATCTTGATTTTATAATTAAATTTATTATAATATTATTAATTTCAACACACAAATATAAACTAAAATGAAAAAGAAATCAATAGTATCTAATTAGTTTTTAAAATTATATAAGTTTGATAGCAATATATAATAAGGATAAAATTGATATTTTTATATTCTATTGTTTTGTCCATCTTAACTAAACACGATAAACAAACAATCATTTTATATTATGTATCCTTATCAAACACAATTTTTTTTATTATTGTCTGATAGTCTATTATTTTCATCTCTTGCATTATAATTAAATGCTATTAATTAAATGAGATAAGATATGGAATGCTCAGTCATTTCTCATTGAGGAATTAATTGCATATACAAATTCAACCTTATAGACGGCACCCATATTGATTTTTTTTTCTTTTCTAATTTTTGGGATGGGAAAACCTAAAAATGCAACTTTAACTATTGAGTTTATTTCATTTTTTCCCAATTAAATTCTAAAATCAATTTGATCCTAAAACAATTCTTATTTCTCAATTAGACACTTATATTAAAACTATATTATAACCTTTTACTCTAAGGTCACTAGAAATCATTTTAATATTATTCACTACTTTATTAATATTCACCAGGGCAATATTTGTTGAGTTGGCTGCCCAGCACCTTCTCATCGACAATACCCCATTGGTGCACTGAAATTTGGCATAAACCCTCTGTATATCAAAACAAATATTTCCTCTAGCTTTTCATAGGATATATTCTTGTTCTTCAATGCCCATGTCAAACCAAAACTTTCTAATATTAGAGTATTGAATTTAGAATTATATCAAAATAATACATATATTTTTTTATTTTTTAAAAAATAGTTTTGATATCAACACATCAAAATTATTTAAAAATACTAAAAAAATATATTTTTAAAATACGAAATTAAGCAGCTTCGATATAGTGTTATTCCGAAACCCTTTTTTTTACCGGGATATCCGGGTCAGCTTACTCGCACCTCGACTATTTCTCGGATCCACTGAACATCCTGTAAGCTCATTGAATAAGTAAGGCACCGCGAGAATAACAAGTATACCATATAGGGATGAATCCAAGACATCATGGGGATAACAAATATACGGCACAGGAATGAACCCAGAAGAACGTGGTGGCATAAAGGAAACTACCCCAACAACCACTGAAACACGATACTGCTGGTTTTCTGCACACTGACAAGGAGGAAGGCATGGCGCTTGTTTGGGAGTGTGGCAGCGGTAGCTTTTTAAAATTGTTTTCGTGCCGAAATATATCAAGATAATATTTTTTTATTTTTTAAAAATCATTTTTGAAATCAGCACATCAAAATGATCTAAACGAACTAAAAATATTTCATTTTAAGTGTAAAAAAAATAAAAAATTTTTGAATTTTGGCCAAACGGCGTTTCAGCCGCTTGGCCAAACAGTTGGTCTTTGGAGATCTGGCCACTCCCATGTGCAATGGAGCTTATGGATTGGAAACCTAAAAATTTATAAATGATCAAATATAGATAATACTGAGCTGATTTGCAGCTCATCTGAGCTTTTTTATATATATAGAAAATTAATTAATTTTATAAATATTATATTTTGTTATTTTCATATTTAATTAGTATTATTGTAATTAATAAAATATATTGAAAATGGTTTTTTTTTAACCAAAATGTGATTGAATATTGCTATTGCTAAAAAACTTTTGATAAAATTTGTTAGAAAATTTGATAAGAACGTGAAATGATTTATTAGAAATTTATTGTCACCAATACTCTGGTTAAAAAAAGAACCCGGTTGAAAAAGAACAACTAACTTTGACACTAAAAATAGAAATTACATGTGAAAAAAGGTCATCGTTTCTTAAAGCGAAAAAAGAGTAAAAATATCAATTTAAATTGAAGCCAAAGTTTTTTATAAGATTTATTCATTATATTATTATATTCAATATATTTAAGAATACCGATATTAATTTTTTCTGCAAGAAATCGTAGGTCATTTGTTTTCTCTCTCTATATATTTTTAGGCGATAATATTAAACAAATATTAAACACATATACTTAGTCTCACATACAATATAGTGTGATCGAAATAAGAAGTGATTTTTATATTTTTTAATTGTAGATAATCAAGATAAATTTGAAAGAAAAATATGAGTTGCCTTTTTTCCTCGTAATATTAGATCTGACATATTATAAACAAAAATATTGCATTTTTTTTAAAAAAGAAATATATTTTTTTTGCGTGCTATAATTACTTATTTGCCGTCTAAAAAGAATAGTGTAGTCGAAACGGAAAGTGCCTCATATATTTTTTAATTGTAGATAATGCAGTCAAATTTGTTTACCTTTTGTTTTTTTGAGTTGTAATTTTTTCCGGGTAATATTAGATCTTAAATATTAAAAATCCAATTTGTTTATTTTTTTTAAGAAATAAACTTGAACAAAAGAGCATAAAATTAAAATTCAAAACTATTTTTTTATAAGATTTATTCATCATATTATTATATTAAATGTATGTAAGAATGTTGATATTAATTTTTTTCTGTAAAAAATCTGAGGTCATTTTTTTTTCTCTTTATATATTTTTAGGCAATAATATGCAATAAATATTAAAACACATAATAATATGTTTGCCGTTTAAAAAGAACAGTGTAATCGAGACAAAAGTGACTCGTATTGTGTTCTGCTTGTAGATAACCTAGGTAAATTTGTCTATTTTTTGTTATTGAGTTGTCTTTTATCCCCGGTAATATTAGATACAAAATAATTATTGCTATTATTGCAAAAACAATTTAAATTATCAAATTATCCCGAAAAAAATACTCAAAAACATTAACAAAAGAGTAAGCAAGAAAAAGAATATATTATTATTATTATTATTATTATTATTATTATTATTATTATTATTATTATTATTATTATTGTGTTAATGATGAATAAAGCCAGAAATAAATAAAAGAAAAAAATCATAATAACTAAAAAAAACATAATTATCAGGGGGGAAAATTCATCTAACTTGAAAATAATGACAATAAAAAAATTAAAATAAAGAGCACATTAAAAATATAATAGATGATAAAACAAAAAGAATTATTAGCTGAAAAAATCATTTCTTTTGAAAATTTTAAAAAATTATATGTTCTAATTATGGCTGAGTAAAAATAAATTTCACTATTCAATACTGTTTGAAAATGTGTTTTATGTTTTTTTATTTTAACCGGATTTTTCTATTTGTCTATGTTCTTTAAAAATAATTTGTTTTCTATTTGAAAATTTTAAAAAAATATATGTTCTACGTTGCGGGCGGAGTAAAAAATAATTTTCACTATTCAATACTGTTTGAAAATATGTTTTATGTTTTTTTATTTTAACCGAATTTTCTATTTGTTTATGTTCTTTAAAAATAATTTGTTTTCTATTTTACTAATTTTTGTCACTTTTATTCATTGGAATAATAATAAAAAAACAAAAGTAAAACAATGGAAAAGCAAGATGCTTTAAATATCATTTAAATAATAAAAAACAAAAAGGAAAAGCAACGAAAGTTGCTTTCAAATATTATTTAAATAATAAAAAGGGAAAATAAAAGGAAAAGCAACATATGATGGTTGAGAGGGGATCGAACCCGCGAGCTCTGGAGGCCATGGATTTCCAGCGCTCGGTCGAGCCACTTGGGCGCAAGCTTTTCTTTATTATTTACACAATGAAAAATATAAAAAGTATCTCGGGGCAAAAAAAAAACACAGACAGGACCACATACACGCGCGTAGCAGGACTGTAAAATGGCCAGTCCACAGTGCACATGGGTGTGGGTGCACAGTGGACTGGCCACCCACCTCTTTTAGCTATATTGTAATATAGATAATATAAATAATAATAATAATAATAATAAAATAAAATAAAAACTCGATGGGGGATCTTTGTAACTTTAATGACAAAATTAATTCAAAAACTTATTTGAAAATGAAAAGAGACTCGTATTAAATAATATTAAAATGATATCTAGTATCTTATGTAATGTTAAACTAATCAGTCATAGGGTAGGAAGCAATAAATACTTGATTTTATAATTGTTTATTATTAAGAAGTACCATCCCAATATATCTTATCTATTATACTGATAATTTGGGATTTATATTCTCAAATATTATTTTAATACATAAATAAATACTATCTTTATGACGGTTGCGATAAAAATAGTATATATTATTTATTCATTTAAAAAATTAAAACTTAAGATAGCTTTTTTAAAATCTAATATTTTAAGAAAAAAATCATACATGACATTTGCAACTTTACAAACTATACTTTTCTTTACTATTTTACTTCTACTATGATATTTAGAAAGATCCCTTCCCATAAAAAAAAAAAAAAAAAGTACAAGTGATGAAATTTAGAAAAAACCAAAAAAAGGGGAGAATGAAGACAGCTCTTGTTCAAGAAAATAGACATCAACAGCTGTAATGTTGAAAAGTGATGCAAAGGAGATTCACCATTTGAAATTAAAATAAATAAACATGGAAGGCTCTGCAAATCTGGAGACTTGTAGATTCACCATTTTATGGGTCGGCTCTTCTTTAAGGTTTTAGCTATGGCAAGTTGGGGCAGGGAAGCTTGTTTGGTGCTTTTTTCTCTATGCGAAAAATAACTGGCAAACACTACATGGACCCTCACATCGGTTGTGTAGGGCCAGCATAAAATTTATAACCCATGGAATTGTAGAGCTCAATTCAATTAAAAAACTAATTTTTCAAACTACTGTAAGACCTTTTTCATAAGTGTATATAGGCAAAGAATCCCAAAACTCTAGCAGTAGACTTGAGAAGCAAGAACTTCAATTTACTTGATTTTCTGGATGAAAATAGATTCACAGACAGAGCTAATAACAGTAGTGGAAGATGATTCCTGGAACCTACAAAACCAGAGCTAAGCTAAGGATTGATATTAAATGCCTAATCTTCTCAACAAAAACAAGGCCTGGCTTTCACTAATGCCAGTGAATTAGCCATGTAAATACGAAACTGGTGAGTAAGGGCAAGAACCATGTGCCACCAGCCCTATTGCTGCTGCTCAAAGCTGCAGTATCTGTTCCCATCTGTATTGTTCCTGTTGACGCAGAGATGCTTCCATGATTCACCGATAGGCTGCATTACAGAATCCACACCACATGTATCATCAATTTCTAATCTTAAGAAAACAAATAACAAAAGTGTATTGAGGATTTGTGCAGGTTGCAAAATGTTGAACATATTTTGTTTAGAAGACTTCTCAGGAAATAATCTTGATTCCCTTAGGATCATTACATTTTCAGTTCCATAGAATACTTTCCAAGGAAACATACAGAACCTAAATATATAAAGCAAATATGTTGGCTTGTGTTTAAAAGGAGAGTTTGATTTCACAAGTGCCATTTACAGAATTTACTTTCCCAAGAACGAAAAAAGAACTGCATTCACAAAACGAAAGCAATCACAATGCTGTAATTTACCAATTCTAGTGCTTTACCTGGAAGGAAATTTGCATTTATCAAAACCTGAAACAAAAAAAAATAGCATTAAGTTACTAATAGCCAAATCGTTAACAAATTAAACACCGAATCAACAGGAAAGATCCAAAATTTCCAAACCTAACAACACAAAGAAACCCCCAGGTTAAATTAAGAATTAGCAATGCAATAACAAAGAGGCAGAAAACTCCAACCACAACAAGCCAAAGTTGAAACCTTACAGATCCAGAAATAAAGAAACTGACAAGAAAAGAAACAAAACCCATAATTATATTTAACTTAAAGATATAAAGTATCTAATTACTTGGATTCAAAGAAGTGAGAGCAGCAGTGTTGCTAAAGTAACAAGCATCCTCAGTCAATCCATTCTTCAAGTAATAATCATTAAAAGCCCAAGAAGCTGTTCTCTGTATATCATTAGAATCATAGCAAGCTCCTCCTTGTTTTATTGGCCCACAATTAGCCCCACCTGCTCCACACGCCCAATCAATAGCTTCTTGCAGTACCTGATCAGCCGCATTGTTCTTGGCTACACACCACAGATCCCTTGTTGCTACACCCCTTTGGCCCATCAAACAATTTGGCAGTGACAAAGCCACTAGCAGTATCAATACATACATAGATAAAGAACAGATTTTAGACATGTTTTTCAAGGTAGAAAATGAGAACTTTCACTGGATAGGTGAAGAGTCTGGATTTTAGGGTCTATTTAGAGAGGAATGAAAAGGTAAAAGTAACAGCTTTGAAGTTGGAATTTGAAGAGAAAGGAAATGAAAGGAAAGTAACCGTTTTGAAGTGGGATTTGGGGTTTTTCTATTCAAGTGGAAGATAGAAATGTGACCGTTGGATGGGTGAGGAAGAGGCCCAAGAACCAGACAGACAGACAGACAGAAGGGGTCGGTGTGTTGACGATGGTTAGAGTTGAAGGGTTGTGCTAAGTGATTGATGTCATTGTGTTTTTGGTTTCCTTAAATCTTTGTTGCATGTCTCCGACTCTCCGGTGAATGGGGTTGTTCACGGTTCCGGTTTGGTCCTACCTTAAAAACCAACCAAATCGAGTTATAGTGATTTTGGAAAATATGAACTGAACCAAACGTAAATGTAGTTCAGCTTTGTTTTGATTCAATTTCATCCTGGATTAAAAAAATAAATCGAAAGCAGCTGATATTCAATTAGGGTGAAATCACACAAAATAAAGTTTTGAGGACGAAAATAAATTATAAATAAATGCATAGTGCCATCTTCCATCTCTACAATAGAAATCCCACTCATCTTAGATTGTAGTGTAATATAGTAATTAACCACTACATTTCGAGAAAATTTCATGGAGAATAAGCACCCTCATTAAGTGAAGTAGGCTTATAATCCTATCCTCCTTGGATTACATAGATTTGCTATCCTATTACAATTACAATTATTACAAAGAAAGCTAAAACAAAATAGGATGTTTCGTACTATTCATGCAAACTTAAGTGTACTGTGAACTGGAACAGTTGAATTATATAATATTATTCTTATTAGTTTTTATCCAAGGACTGACTAAAGGAGTCACTTGGCCGAGTGGTTAGAGGTTTAGAGCGCATCTAAGTTGGGCGCGGGCGTTCGAATCTCACCAGCGACACATTTTTGGAACAGTTAATGTCATTATATATAATTATTATTTGCATCCAACAAATGAGCAAAGTAGTTGCTTGGCCGAGTGGTTTCGACGGCGTGTCCAAGCGGCGGGGCGCATGGGTTCGATTCTTAGCAACAAAATATTTGGATTAATGAACAGTTAAAACTGTTTGTCAAGTTTTTTTTTTTCAGACTTTTTTTTCCTTTTTTTCTGTATACAAAAACATGCACTTAATTTTTTTTATTTTCATTATTTCCACTGTTATGAAGGTTTTTTGAATTTAATGTTTAAATTTTAATTTGTATTGGTGATCATTTAAAAATTGATATTCATTATTTTTTCTCTTTGTTTTTTTTATTTTTATTTACTTACAAATATTTTAGATTAATCATCATTATTTTGAATTTATGTTGAATTATAAAATGAACTAATCTTGATACAGTTAATTCAATAATTCAGACATCCCAATCTTCTTGTTTTTTTAATGATAATGATAATTTTATGTTGATTATTTCATTGAAATTTACTAAATAGATAAATTTATTTTGATTTAAAATTCATATATTGTATAGAAAACTTGCACTTAAGAGGAATTTTGCACAAATTTATTATTTTGTCTAAATTTATATTATAATAAAAAACTCTCCCATAATTAATTTTTTTCCTTAAAAAAATATGATATCACTTGCAATGGGGTGCGGGTTATGGACTAAATGGACTAATATATATATAATGTAGACTTTTTTCAAAAAAATCAATGGCAACACGAAGAAAACTAGTTCTTTAATTTCTTCTCCACTGCTCTCTTTGATGGTTGTTTGCCATATAATATCTATCATGAACAGTGAAAACTATTTGTCAAGTTTTTTTTTTCCTGGACTTTTGTTTTTGCTTTTTTCTATATAAAAAATAAATGATTTAAAATAAAAAAACATGCTCTTATTTTTTTTCATTATTCCCGCTGTTATAAAGGTTTTTTAAATTTAATGTTTAAATTTTAATTTTTATTGGTAACCATTTTAAAATTGATATTTATTATTTTTTCTCTTTGTTTTTTTTATTTTTATTTATTCTTCAAGTCAAATAATTTTTTAAAATCTAATAATATTTATTTTGTTTTGTCATTTATTTATTTTTAATTGTTTTTTTGTTAATATTTTTAGGTGTTAAAATTTCTAATTATTATAGATAAGGCATTCAAAATAATGATAACGATTATTTGTAAGTTTTTTTTCTTATAAATATGTTAGACTAATTATCATTATTTTGAGTTTATGTTTAGCTATAAAATGAACTAATCTTAATACAGTTAATTCAATAATTCAGATATCTCAATCTTCTTGCTTTTTTAATGATATTGATAATTTTATGTTGATTATTTTATTGAAATTTACTAAATAGATAAATTTATTTTGATTTAAAATTCATATATTGTATAGAAAAATTGCACTTAACATGAATTTTGCACAAATTTGTTATTTTGTCAAAATTTATTATAATAAAAAAATCTCACATAATTAATTTTTTTTAAAAAAAAAATATGATATCACTTGCAATGGGGTGCAGGTTATGGACTAACACACACACACACACACACACGAATCACTTCCCATTTTGATCACATTGTTCCTTTTAAACATAAAAAAAAATTCTAACATCTTTTATCAATTATAATTTTACAAATTAAATATTAAATTAACTAATTACAACACGTAAAAAATCAATTAGTTTTCTACATAGAAAAAAACAAGTTCTCATTCTATATGTTTGTCACCACCACACCTTCTACATTGATCTCTTATTAGTATTACATTCTTACGTTCGATTTACGTGGTTTTGAACTATATATATATATATAGCCAATGTCTCGTGGCATGTTGAAGGTGACACCATATTTTTTTCAACGCAAAAAATATTAATTATGTGAGATATTTTTTATTATATTATAAATTTAAAAAAAATAATAAATTTGTGCAGAATTCTTGTGAAGTGCAAGTTTTCTATAAAAATATATGAATTTTAAATCGATATAAATTTATCTATTTAGTAGGTTTCAACAAAATAACCAACATAAAATTATCATCGTCATTAAAAAAGCAAGAAGATTTGAATATCTTAATTATTGAATTCACTGTATTAAGATTAATTCATTTTATAATTCAATTTAAATTCAACATAAAAACAACATATAAATTGTGAAAACACTTGCAATAATCAAATATCAAAAATAAATAGTTAATTGTCTATCTACTATTAGAAGAAAACATAAATTGAAAATCTATCCCTACGTTATCATCATTATCATTACTATAATAGTTAAAATTATTATTAACGTTACTGCCCAAACAATAAAATCATAAAATCGCTTGATCCAAAGAATAGATAAAAAAAACACACAAAAAAAAAAGAAAGGAAAAAGGGAGTAATAATAATTTTAAAATGATCACTAACATAAATTAAAATTTTAGGACTTAACTAAATAAAAATAAATCCTCAATAAAAAACAAAATAAAAAACAAAAATTAAAAGCATAGATGCATCAATACGGATAAAATAAACAATGTCCAAGAAAGACCGAAAAAACCAAAGAAATCAATATCAAATAAAAAAATTAAAAAAAAATAAGTGTCAAAATGAAAAATAATATATATAATTAATTATAATCGAATGATAAAAATGCAATAAATCAAAACCTTATGAACGAAAAACCATAAAGATATTTTTTTAGTACAAAATACATTGTAACCATCATAAATTAAAATTTCATAAGGGAACCAAATAAAAATTAAACCACAACAAAAATTGAAAACAAAAACTAAGAACATAAATGCATAAATATGGATGAGAAATAAACATTGTCCAAGAAGGACAAAAAAAAAAGTAATTTATACCCAAAAAAATAGTTAAAAGAATAACTGCCAATATGAAAAACAAAATATTTATAAATCCCAATTGAAGGGAAAAAATAAAATAAAAAATCAAAACTTTGGGGCCAAAAATAATAAAAGGATTTAAGGTAAGACAATATTGTGTAATTGTTGAAAAAATTAAAAGAATAAGGAACGAAATGAAAAGTAGCATATATGACCGATTTCAATTGGAGAAGAAAATTAGAACAAACTAAAACTTGCATACCAAAATTATTATAGGAACCAAAAACAAACCAAAAAACAAAAGAGTAAGGACTGAAATGAAACATACCATATATAATCAACATCGATTGAAGGGTATAATTAAAAATAATTAAAATTTTCATTGAAGAAATTAGTAAGAAAAACAAAATCAAAAGACCAGGGACCGAAATGAAACACTGCACATATGAAGGACTGTACCGTACTTTCTAGCAGTAGAAGAGAGAAATGGGGGGAAGAAAAACTATCCACCAAGATTCCACAACCACATTCACCTGACACTTGCCGCGTCGGGAGACAAAGAACATGGCAGCACACCAGGTGACACGACGAAAAGCTAGTTTTCACTACCTTACGCCATCGCACATGCCGTCCGATAGGTGCGTGCGGGTGAAACACTATTGGCGCGTCCATACGACGCGCCTGCAGTATTTTCAGAAAAAAGAGTTAATAAAAAAATAGTCAATTACCCATACACCTCTAGATCCAACTTGATTAAAAAAGGGTTATTAAAAAAATCAAACTTGATTAAAAATGTGACTAATAAGATGTTATCAATTACATCCTTAAATATACACTTATATTAGATTCTGTATCTATGTATTTGTGTCATAGTGTCCACAAGACTAAAGTTGTAAGAGAGAGCACATTACATTGTAATGTTTGGTTGAAATTATTTTTAAATGTATTTTATTCAAAAATACATCAAAATAATATTATTTTTAAAAAAAAATATTTTTAACATTAGCACATGAAAATGAAATAAAAATATAAAAAATAATTTAAAATAAAAATATATTTTTTAAAAAATACTTTTGAGACGTAATATCACACAAGTCCTACATGATTATATCTAAGTTCCAGCTTGTAACTAAACGAAGAACAATTAAGCATGCTTTAATTAGTTCAAAAAAACAAAAAAAAAAGTAGAAACACTTAAAAATTGACATCTTATTACAATGATGTCTTTAATTAGAGAATTCAAAACAAGTTTAGAAATTAAAAAAATAAAATTTTATATGGATATTTGGTTCTGCGGTACGATTTGAGGTTGACCCTCACTGCAAAGTTCTGCAAAGGCTGAGCTCACCGCAGAGACAAAAGTAGATTTACCAAACGGGAGTTGAAATTATTTGGTGGGCCCACCAATGAATTAAAATATCAGCAGCAGATGCAAAAGCAACGCTCACTCTATGTCTGCTTTGCATCCTAATTTCACCAGGGAGAGAGAGAGAGAGAGAGAAGCAAGCAAATCCATCATTGATTAACACTAGTTCTTTCTTTCTTAGCGACAAAACATAAGATGAATAAACACTTCAACAAAACGGAATCACAAACATGATGGATGGAGGATTTCAGAAGTGAGATTGCGGCGTAATAGACACAAAGTCGGGATCAAACTACCTCTGGTATGTTGAGTTCGAGGTTGAACTTAGGGCCATCATAGTGGTGGGCTTGAGACGGGTGAAAAGGGATTGGAGGAGAACACAGAAGGACAAGGAGACAAGGATAATGATCATTTTCATCCTTCTCATGGTTTTTTTATTTTTATTTTAAATAATAATTGTTGTAACCCAATTTTGGGTCATACCCCAAAACTATAAGAAAATAACAAAAAATAAAAATAAAATGAGGGATGGTGTCGGTAAAAATGAAGTTAAAATTTGGAACATTTTTGAAAGATTGATTGTACCCTTTTGTGCCCGAGAGATGAAAAAAAAACGTGGATCCAAGGCTAAAGTAATTTATTATGAGATAAATCCGCGTATAAATTAAGTCATAAAATATAATTATATTTTTATGGACCAATATGATATAGTCGTTGGTTAATATAAAAGCGTAATTATATTCGAGGAATTAATTTAGGTCCGATTGAAGGGTTTAATTAAGCTTGACGACTTAATTATACTTTAAATTGATCAATTTAATTTTATTAAAGGCTTAGTTAATAAGAAATCAAATGCTTAAATTTAATTCGGGCTCAATTGAGGATATTTGAATTTTCGGAAATCAATTTGAATTTTTTTCAAGCCAATTAAGCGAAATCGGGGACCTAATTGAACAAATGGAGAGTTTATGTTGGAACGGAAATCATATTGCACAAATAAAAATCTAGGATCAAAGTAAAAATGTGCGCAAAATTTAAAGTTAACTTTGAATTTTTTTCCAAGGACATAATTGCACAAAATCATAAATTTAAGTTCAATTAAGGGTGCAATTAGAGGATTAACAAATTGAGAAACCAAATTGTACTTTGCACACAAAACCTACAAAACTTGAGCCACCGAAAAACCCCACTTTGAAGACAAAACTCTCCACCATCCACATGGGATTTTGGAATTAAAAGACAAAGACATAGAGCAACCCACATGGAGCCTATTAGGCGAGACATAACCTTGAGCCACCACCCACCGGTTTTTGCAGACATGACCTTGAGCCACCACCCGGTTTTTGGAACCGGTCTTGATATAAGAGGAGGATTTCAGAAAAAGGGGATTTTCACGAAAAAAGGGCTTGGAATTACGATACACGGTCTCGATTTTTTTCTTCGGGCGTCTTCAATCTGGGTCGGTTCGATCTCGAACTGAAACCTCAGCTCTCTCTCCCTCGAAGGCTCCCTCTCCCTGACGGTTGAAGAAAAAAAATTGGCCTACGTCTCCCTCACGGTTTGAAACCAGGAAGCTCTCTGTCTCCCTCTCGGTCTCGACCTCAAACCAGGGAACTGGTTTGCCTCCCTCTCCTCGCTCGCCTGGTTCGTTGGCTCTCCCTCTCCCTCTCTCCGTTCGGTTTTCTCCCTCCCAGAATCAGAAGTCTCCCTCTCCTTCTCTTTCTCTAAACTCAGTTATTCCACAACACCACATTCACTAATCAAGAGCTGCCTCATCATCACCATAAACTACCCCTCAACCCCGTCAGCTCATCCACCCTCTCGGACGAAGGCAGAGGCGGTGGCCATCGTCGAACAACGACCCCGAGCGTCTCTCTCTCCTCTTTGTTTCAGACAACGTCATTGCCACCCGGTCATCAAGCACTATTTCGTCATCCCCATAAGCTCCCCATACTCCGCGACCACCGGCTCTTCCCTAGGTGAAGAACGACCGAATCACGAGTGCACCGACCCGTCACCTTCCGACCTCATTTCCGTGAGCTCGAGGCCACCATTCTCGATTCCACCACGACAGGAAGAACCACATCAACGCCCTCTACACGAAGGTATTAACCGAATCTCCATTCTTTGCACTTTGAAAATCCACGTTTTTGTTTCTCTGTAGATCGTCTTACTGCAAATCCGGTTCATCGTAGCTAGCAGGTCGGTCGAGCTCTAGAGCCCGAGCCGGATCCGCGACCAGTCTGGGCCACGGCCCGGACTAGTGAAGCCTGGGCCACGGCCCGGACCAGAAAGCGTCGAGACCACGGCCGGACCGACTGCCGTCAGGCCACGGTCGGACCGACTAGCGTCCGGGCCACGGCCGGACTTGCTGATAAAAACGAGTCGGTGACCAAGACGCACTGGTAGTGGCGACTGATATCGAGGTGAATTGGCGATCCAATTACCCAAAATATATATATATATAATAATAATAATATATAAAATAATAAAATAATAATAAAAATATAAAAAATATAAAAAAATATTTTTTTTATTTTTATACAAAAAACTTAAAAATGTGTTATTTTTCTTGCATAAGGCCAATACACTAGCATATTTTAAAATTGTTTTGAAAGAAAAATATATATATTATCTTGGTTTTTTTTTGGGAAAAAATGAGTTTTAGCATGGATTTTGCTAAAAGAAAAATCATTTCTTGCATTTTGAGATTTTACAACATGTTTGTAAAATCCAAAGGGTATTGGCCAATATTCAAAAAAATATAAAAAAACTTTTCGGTGATTCATGTTATTTTTAGTTTGGATAAATTCTATCCAAAATATGCGGTGTAAATAATATATTTTGCAACATGTAAATATATATATTAAATATTTTAGCAATTATTAGACAAACAAAAACACCAAGCAGCTTACCTTAGGTAGGGCGTACCAGGGGTGCTAAAACCTTCCCTTTACGCAACCAGTCCCTTACCCTAGAATCTCTGAAAGACCAGATTATAGGTTTCCTAGTAACCATAATACTAGGTGGCGACTCCTTTTGTTATAAAAATAAATAATTCCCCGACATTTAATAATCTTCCCGCTCATGGGGACAAGTCAGCTACTGGCGTCTATCCCGACCATTTTTGGGGTGCGACGAATGGCGACTCCACTGGGAAAAGGGAGAATTAACCACAACCTGCGATCCTATTTTCCGTTTGTTGAGAAAGAAGAATCCGGCATTTGGAACACAGAATGTGAAGAAGCGTTTGAGAAAATCAAGCGTACTTGCTTAAACCACCTCTCTGGTTCCCCACTGTACCAAAAGGCCATTGATTTTATACTTAACGATGGACCAAACAGCGATGGGATGTGTGCTTGGGCAACAGGATGAATCGGGAAGGAAGGAAAAGGCCATTTACTATTTAAGCAAGAAATTCACGGAGTGTGAGTCTAGATATACTATGATTGAGAAGTTGTGTTGTGCATTAGCATGGGCTGCAAAAAGGTTGCGACAATATATGTTGTATCATACCACATGGCTAATTTCTAAATTAGACCCGTTGAAGTACATTTGTGAAAAGCCCTACTTATCCAGCCGAATCGCCAGGTGGCAAGTTCTGCTATCTGAATATGATATAGTGTATATGACAAGGAAAGCGGTGAAAGGGAGTGTCATTGCTGATCACCTGGCGGACCATGCTATGGAGGATTATGAGCCGTTAGACTTTGATTTCCCGATGAGGATGTGTTTTCGATAGAGGAAGGAAAACCCGGATGGTGGACTATGTACTTTGATGGTCGTTGTGAACATATGTGGTAGCTGAGTCAGGCGGTGATAATATCTCCTGACAAGAAGCAATACCCAGTGTCAACCAAACTGCAATTCGGGTGCACTAATAACACAGCCGAGTATGAGGCTTGTATTCTTGGTTTAGAGACTGCATTGGAGTTGGGCGTAAAGAAGATAGATGTATATGGAGATTCGATGCTAATTATTTGTCAGGTAAAAGGGGAATGGCAAACCAAAGAAGAAAAACTAATACCCTACCAAGAGTACTTATCTAAACTTGCTAAAGAGTTTGAGGAAATAGAGTTCACCCATCTAGGAAGGGAAGGAAATCAGTTTGCAGATGCTTTGGCCACTCTAGCTTCTATGGCTAGAATAGACTTTGGGCAAAGCTTACAACCGATACATATCGACATCAGAAATAACCCGTCGCATTGTTGCTCAGTTGAAGAAGAAATAGATGGAAACCCTTGGTACTACGATATCAAGAACTTCATCCAAAAACAGACTTATCCACAGGGCATCCAACATCGAAAAGAAGACCTTGAGAAGGCGGCAATGGATTTTTACCTTGATGGAGAAGTTTTATATAAGTGGTCATCTGATGGGACTTTGCTGAGATGCCTAGATGGGGTTGAAGCTAGAAACGCATTGCGAGAAGTGCATGAAGGGATCTGCTCGACCCATGCTAGTGGACATATGATGGCAAGGAAAATACAAAGAGCTGGTTACTTTTGGATGACATTAGAGAAGGATTGCATTGACTATGTCCGCAAATGTCACAAGTGTCAGATCTATGGGGACAAAATGAATGCCCCTCCGATACCTCTATTTAATTTGTTATCTCCGTGGCCTTTTGCAATGTGGGGGATCGATGTGATTGGACCTATCAACCCAAAAGCCAGCAATGGTCACAGGTTTATCCTCGTGGCAATCGACTACTTTACAAAATGGGTAGAGGCTGGATCATTTGCTCATGTAACACAAAGGTGGTAAAGAAGTTCATTGAGAGGATCTGATATGTCGGTATGGGCCACCCAAAAAGATTATAACCGATAATGCCCAAAACTTCAATGGGAAGTTGATAACAGAACTTTGTGCTAAATGGAAGATCAAACATTCAAATTCCTCTCCTTATAGGCCTAAGATGAATGGTGCTGTAGAAGCTGCTAACAAAAACGTCAAGAAGATTGTTCAGAAGATGGTAGTCACCTATAAGGATTGTCATGAAATGTTGCCATTTGCCCTTCATGCATACCGTACTGCAGTTCGGACCTCAACAGGAGCCACTCCGTACATGTTGGTATATGGGATGGAGGCAGTAATGTCTTTAGAGGTAGAAATCCCATCACTAAGAGTATTGATAGACTCCGAACTAGATGAAGCAGAATGGGCAAAGGTCAGATATGAGCATTTGAATTTTATCAGTGAAAAGAGGTTATACCAAGGAAGGATGGCCAAAGCATATGATAAGAAAGTCCGACCTCGAAAATTCCAAGAAGGCGATTTGGTGTTAAAGAAGATATTGTTTGCACCAGGGCAAGATCAGAGTAAATGGGCCCCAAACTATGAAGGCCCATATGTGGTGAAGAAGTCATTCTCAGGAGGAGCTTTGCTATTATCTAGAATGGATGGAGAAGATCTAGCTAGGCCTGTGAATTCTGACTCTGTAAAGAAATATTATGCTTGATATGTTGTAACCTTCCTCAATAGATAAAATTCGGCCATGAATTCTTGTTGCAAGAAATCTTTTCCAAAGCACATGATTTTATAATATTTATTTGCGTTCTGTCATTTATTTTTGATCTATTTTGTGCCCCACGCTGGGGGCAAGATTATAAAATAGCTATTTGTTTTAAAAGTGTCAATTTGCAAATAAAAACCCTGGTTTGAAATTCTTTCAAGTATATATAATTTTGAGTTTTTAGACCTGAATAAAAAAATAGAAAAAACTACAATGGAGCTATAAGGGGTCCCGTGTGGAACAAAAGAGTCTCGCCGCCGAGCATAAAGATAGGACATCCACCATGAAGAGAGGGGGGACCTATGTTTCCAAAAGAGGTAACCAAGCATGCATATTATTGTCATAACACTAACCTGACCTGAAAGGTGTGGTGAAAGGATGCAATTTCGAGTCATGAAAGATATGGAGCAACAAAATCTCAGGTCGACAAACCATGGTAAATGAATTAAGAATCGAGGTTGTTTCGTTCCTCGAGCCGGGTCGGTCGCCCATAAAAATGAGACCATGATATCCGGGTCGGTCACCCATAAAAATGAGACCATGACAGCTGGGTCGGTCACCCATAAAAATGAGACCATGAACTCGGGTCGGTCACCCATAAAAATGAGACCATGATAGCCGGGTCGGTCACCCATAAAAATGAGACCATGATATCCGGGTCGGTCACCCATAAAAATGAGACCATGATATCCGGGTCGGTCACCCATAAAAATGAGACCATGATGTCCGGGTCGGTCACCCATAAAAATGAGACCATGACATCCGGGTCGGTCACCCATAAAAATGAGACCTTTCTAACTCGGGTCGGTCACCCAGAAAAATGAGACCTCACTAACCAGGGTCGGTCACCCAGAAAAATGAGACCTTTCTAACTCGGGTCGGTCACCCAGAAAAATGAGACCTCACTAACTCGGGTCGGTCACCCAGAAAAATGAGACCTCACTAACTAGGGTCGGTCACCCAGAAAAATGAGACCTCACTAACTAGGGTCGGTCACCCAAAAAAATGAGACCTTTCTAACTAGGGTTGGTCACCCAGAAAAATGAGACCTCTTTCCTTTCTAAGTTGGGGTGGTCACCCATCATAATAAGACCCGGGTAAGTCATGCGTTTGCAATGAGATAATTTTCGTGTTTTTCTTTACAACACTTACCAAGCTAATGTCTTTTATAAAGACTTTAGTCGTAAGCATTGTAAAGAAGGGGGCAATTGTTGTAACCTAATTTTGGGTCATGCCCCAAAACTATAAGAAAATAACAAAAAAATAAAATAAAATGGGGGATGGTGTCGGTAAAAAAATCAAGTTAAAATTTTGAACATTTTTGAAAAAATCGATTGTACCCTTTTGTGCCCAGAGATGAAAAAAAAAACATGGATCCAAGGCTAAAGTAATTTATTATGAGATAAATCACGTATAAATTAAGTCATAAAATATAATTATATTTTTATGGACCAATATGATATAGTCGTTGGTTAATATAAAAGCGTAATTATATTCAGGAATTAATTTAGGTCCGATTGAAGGGTTTAATTAAGCTTGACGACTTAATTATACTTTAAATTGATCAATTTAATTTTATTAAAGGCTTAGTTAATAAGAAATCAAATGCTTAAATTTAATTCGGGCTCAATTGAGGATATTTGAATTTTCGAAATCAATTTGAATTTTTTCAAGCCAATTAAGCGAAATCGGGGACCTAATTGAACAAATGGAGAGTTTATGTTGGAACGGAAATCATATTGCACAAATAAAAATCGAGGATCAAAGTAAAAGGTGCGCAAAATTTAAAGTTAACTTTGAATTTTTTCCAAGGACATAATTGCACAAAATCATAAATTTAAGTTCAATTAAGGGTGCAATTAGAGGATTAACAAATTGAGAAACCAAATTGTACTTTGCACACAAAACCTACAAAACTTGAGCCACCGAAAAACCGCACTTTGAAGACAAAACTCTCCACCATCCACATGGGATTTTGGAATTAAAAGACAAAGACATAGAGCAACCCACATGGAGCCTATTAGGCGAGACATAACCTTGAGCCACCACCCACCGGTTTTTGCAGACATGACCTTGAGCCACCACCCGGTTTTTGGAACCGGTCTTGATATAAGAGGAGGATTTCAGAAAAAGGGGATTTTCACGAAAAAAGGGCTTGGAATTCGATACACGGTCTCGATTTTTTTCTTCGGGCGTCTTCAACTGGGTCGGTTCGAGGTCGAACTAAAAACCTCGACTCTCTCTCCCTCGAAGGCTCCCTCTCCCGACGGTTTGAAAAAAAGCGGCCTACGTCTCCCTGACGGTTTGAAACCGAGAAGCTCTCTGTCTCCCTCTCGGTCTCGACCTCAAACCGAGGAACTGGTTTGCCTCCCTCTCCTCGCTCGCCTGGTTCGTTGGCTCTCCCTCTCCCTCTCTCCCGTTCGGTTTTCTCCCTCCCAGAATCAGAAGTCTCCCTCTCCTTCTCTTTCTCTAAACTCAGTTATTCCACAACACCACATTCACTAATCAAGAGCTGCCTCATCATCACCATAAACTACCCCTCAACCCCGTCAGCTCACCCACTCTCTCGGACGAGGGCGAGGCGATGGCCATCGTCGGAACAGCAGCCCCCGACGTCTCTCTCTCCTCTTTGTTTCAGCAACGTCGACTGCCACCCCGGTCATCAAGCACTATTTCGTCATCCCCATAAGCTCCCCATACTCCGGCGACCACCAGCTCTTCCCCAGGTGAAGAACAGCCCCGTCACAGTGCACCAGCCCGTCACCTTCCGACCTCATTTCCGCGAGCTCAGGCCACCATTCTCGATTCCACCACGACAGGAAGAACCACATCAACGCCTCTACTACGAAGGTATTAACCGAATCTCCATTCTTTGCACTTTGAAAATCCACGTTTTTGTTTCATCGTAGATCGTCTTCCGCAAATCCCGTTCATCGTAGCTAATCGGGTCGGTCGAGCTCTAGAGCCCGACCGGATCCGCTGACCGTCCGGGCCACGGCCCGGACCCACGACCGTCACGGGCCACGGCCCGGATCGTGAAGGCCTGGCCACGGCCCGGATCAGAAGCGTCGAGCCACGGCCGGACTCGACTAGCGTCCGGCCACGGCCGGACTTGCTCGATAAGAAACGAGTCGGCAACTCAAGACTGACTGGCTGGCACTGATATCGAGGTGGATTGGCGATCCATCACCCGAAATATATATATATATATATATAATATATATATAAAATAATAAAATAATAATAAAAATATAAAAAATATAAAAATATATTTTTATTTTTATACAAAAAACCTTAAAAAATGTGTTATTTTTCTTGCATAAGGCCAATACACTAGCATATTTTAAAATTGTTTTGAAAGAAAAATATATATATTATCTTGGTTTTTTTTTGGGAAAAAATGAGTTTTAGCATGGATTTTGCTAAAAGAAAAATCATTTCTTGCATTTTGAGATTTTACAACATGTTTGTAAAATCCAAAGGGTATTGGCCAATATTCAAAAAAATATAAAAAAACTTTTCGGTGATTCATGTTATTTTTAGTTTGGATAAATTCTATCCAAAATATGCGGAGTAAATAATATATTTTGCAACATATAAATATATATATTAAATATTTTAGCAATTATTAGACAAACAAAAACACCAAGCAGCTTACCTTAGGTAGGGCGTACCAGGGGTGCTAAAACCTTCCCTTTACGCAATCAGTCCCTTACCCTAGAATCTCTGAAAGACCAGTCATAGGTTTCCTAGTAACCATAATACTAGGTGGCGACTCCCTTTGTTAAAAAAATAAATAATTCCCCCGACATTTAAGCTCCCCCGCTCATGGGGACAAGTCGCTACGGCGTCTATCCCAACCATTTTTGAAGTGCGACAATAATAGTAATAAAGCGGAATAAATCATATAAAATATTGATGATAAAATAAATTATTTTATTTAATTTGCAAAACGTTATTATTTAATTTATTAAAAGATGATCACAATGTGATATTATTTTTGTTAAATATGATCGCAATCTTAATTTTATTCCTGAAAATATTTTATTAGATGTTGTTCCTCGATCAAATAGTCGATAATGGAATCGCAGACGCGTTCACGTATGGATTTAGTTCGTGATGAAATTGCAAGTAGTTTGATTATTTCAATTAATTTGTTATGATAATTATTAATAAATATACAAAATTATTCCAACAAAATATTTATATACGTGTACATATGTATGTGTGTGTGTACATGTGTATTTTTAATTAATTTTACAAGTTGACAACAACATGAAAAACATGGTAACCAAACACACAAAACTGCTTTTCATTAAACTCAACATCAACCACAGTTTTGTTGCTACCCAAATTTTGACCAACTTATTTTTTATGTTTCGAAGAAAAGAAAAATAGAAAAAAACAAAAAAATCCAAAAATATCTTGTTACAGGGAAAATTGGGCAAATTGAGAGTTTAATAGTCAAATCCTGCAAATTGTAAGTCAAAGGACTAAATTGAAAGGGATGCACAAGCCGAAGAATGTGTTTGGAATTTTGCATATGGAAAGTCTATAAATAGATGTTTTAATCAACATAAAGTGGGACTCAAAAAAAGACTCTCACTCTCTCACTCACATCAAAACCCTAAAGTCATAAAACCCTAGTTTTTCCCTTAGAGGGGCTACAGTCGCCTCCACCTCTTAGCAACAGCAGCGGCCCCTTTTCCCCCTCTAAACCCATCTCTTTCTCTCTGTCCCTTTCAGCTCACAATCGGCGACCAACCCCATTGCCCCTTCCAGTCTCCTTCTCCGTTCAAGCCCTCACCCGCAGCCTTCCTCTCCACTTCGCAGACCGAAGCCATCCTCCCCACACAGCTGCAACACCTCAACCTTCCTTTTCATCTCCGTTCAGCCGTCCCCTTCTTCACAACACAGCCCCGTTCTTCCCCTGCTCACAAGCCTACAACTGAACCACAACAACCCATCCTCATGATCTCCTTTCCCTTTCACCTCCTCCAGACAGCCCCGTCCTCTTCATCTTCTTCTTCCCTTTGACAGCCCCATTCCTTCTCTCAATTGAAACCAAACCCGTTGGCCACCCCTCAGTTCCTCTTCCTTTCCCTTGCCACCAACAACCTTGACTGTCAAAATCAAAAGGTAGATCTGCGGAGGAGGGACGAACGAATTGCTTTTGTGTTGTTGTTTTGTTGTTTCTTGTTTGTTTGTTTGTTTGTGTTGTGTTTCGTCGCAGGTTACCAAGAAATCATCGTCGGCGGAGAAACAGAGAGAAGGTGAAGGAACCCTGTTCACGGCAGAACAACCCATCCCTAACCGATCGGCCTCAGCAACTCTTCCCACCGTGGTAGCAGAGGAGAGCCAGCAGCCGTCAGCCCAGTTGCAGCCTCACCGTGGACAGCCCAACTGCCCCTTTTTGAAGAAGAACACGAGTCGAGATTTGAAGAAGAGAAGAACAATCTGAAGAATAAAAAAACTAAAATTGATTTGTGTGTTTTGCTGTGTTTTTTTTTTGTGTCCGCATGTCATCGGAGAACACCCTTGCCGGCGAGAAAATGAAGAGAAAAGAAGAAGATCCGAGATTTGAAGGAGCCGAGAACAGATCTAGGAAAATTTGAATCTTGATCCTTGTTTGTGTTTGTGTTTGTTCATTTGCTCGTTACGTTCGTTTGCGAGTCACCGGAGGCCATCTCCGGCGAGAGAGAAAGGAAGGGAAGAGGCCCGGTCGACCCCTCGTTTCGTACTTTTCCAGCGGCGCGTGGAATCACGCCGCCGCTGATGGCAGGCGCGTGGGCGGACGCGCCACCACCACCTCCGACATGCTCGCCACTGTCCAAAACTGCCCCTGAGATCTTTTATGTATTTTTTTTCTTTTTGTTTATGCGTTTTATTTGAATTTATTGTATTTTAATTGTGGAATGTAATGAAGAACATAACAAAAACAATGTGTGTGTGATTTGTATTTCATTTTTAAAATGTAATGAAAAAGAATAAAAAAGATGGTGTGTGTGTGTTGTGTTTTATTTATTCCGTATTATGTTGTTTTGTTAAGAGAAAAATCCGAATAAAAAAATGTGTTGTCTTTGTAAAAATTCGAAACCAATATTTCAAAAGAGAAAAATCTTTTTTTATGAATTTATTATTCACGGTTAATATTCGGATAAATAAATCTTAAAGGTTTATACTCAAAATATTCGGGAAATAGTATGCTATTATTCACTGTTCGGTGTTTGGATAAATAAATCTTATCCAAAATATTCGGCGGGAATAGTATGTTATTATTTACTTTTCGGTGTTTGGATAAATAAATTGCAAAAGGTTATTATCTAAAATATTCAGCGGGAATAAAAATAATCAATAACATTTATTGAATTTTTAAGCATCGATCGATTTCTTTTTTATGAATAAATACTGACTTATTGAAACATTTTAAATCACATCTAAATAGGCAATGCAACTTACCTCGGGTAAGGCGTATTAGAGTGCTCGATACCTTCCCTTTACGCAACCAGTCCCTTACCTTTGAATCTCCGAGCGGACTCGAGTACAAATCGGGTGTTCCTAGCGACCCTCAACAGCAAGGTGGCGACTCTCATCAACTCCACATTGCGAGCCAGGATCCCTCCCGGACGCCTGCGAGGACGTCGCGACAGTTTTAACCAAACACAAATTTCGATTACTGAACCATGACTAAAAACGCTTTCATAAACTCGCTTTTTCAACCTTAACCACAACAGTTGTGCCAAACATACCCTATATGTAGTTCTTTCCTGTGATGGAACTCTTTCAGTAGGCAAGTGAGTGGTGACCACAAGCATGGAGTGTTGGCAACTCAAAAATTTATGTTGAAAAAAATTGATTTGATTTAATTTGATTTAAATTTATTTTTTAGTATTTTTAAATTATTTTAATAGGTTAATATCAAAAATAATTTTAAAAAAAATAAAAAAAATATTATTTTAATATATTTTTAAATAAAAAATATTTAAAAAAACAATCTATATTCATTAACTAGCTTTCAACTTCACAACCAACCCATACAATATGTTCAATAGACAAGTTTCCCCTTTTCAAGAGAACTTCTAGTTAATGCAATGCAAAAACAATAAATAATCAAATTGCAAGTGACAAATAAGTCAATCTCAAGAAAAGAATGGATCAAAATTCAAAAATAGCAATTATTATTCTTCTCTCAAGTGACAGATACATCCTTTTCCAAAATTGTGTTTGAAAAAGCAAGTTGTAGTTATTGTATAAAGTGTTTTTTTATTATTAAAATAAGATATATTTTTTTAAAAAATAATTTTGATATCTTTACATTAAAATAATTTTAAAATATATAAAAATTAATTTTAAATAAAAAATTCAGATATCTTTAATCAAACATGGTGAGGTCTTCGTTGAAATATATAGACTAGCCAATGCCCCGCGCCTCGTCGCGGGCAGTACCATATTTTTTCAACAAAAAAAAATATTAATTGTTTTTTATAATATATTTTTGGTCAAAATAATAAATTTATGCTGAATTCATGTGAAGTGCAAGTTTTCTATAAAATATATGAATTTTAAATCAATATAAATTTATCTATTTAATAGGTTTCAACGAAATAACAAACATAAAATTATCATCATCATAAAAAAAAATTAATCATATTTTTAAGTAAAATAGAAATCTGTCAAGAGTGGGACTTGAACCCCCAACCTCTCGAACATAATTCTTGTCTCCCGCCTCATAAACCCGCTCGGTCACTTCAATATTTGTTCATCTTTCTCGAAAATATATATGAAATTTAATTTTAATGTGGATTCGCTAAAAAGAAATGTGTTGAGAGTGGGATTTGAACCCATGCCCTTAGAGAGGACCTTAATCTGACGCTTTTTAGACCATCTCGGCTACCTCAACAACCGTTTGTCTTTCACGAAAATATATATTAATAGTAGATGTTACTGTGGATTAGCACAGTAAAACTGAGACGTGTTTTATTGTATAGTTAATGTGTGTGTGTGTTTGTGTTTATGTTTTATTGTACTTATCATTTTGAAATCTACAATGTTTTTCCTGTGCCATGATACTATATATATATATATATATATATAGTATCATGGCACTCTAAAACACTGTAGATTGATACAGTTTTTTCTGGGACCGGAAAATAATAATAAAAATTTTAGGAATAAAATACAATGTAACCGACATAAATTAAAATTTCAGAACAATAAGTATAAAAAATAAATGAAAAAAATAAAAATAAAATCTAAAAACACGAATACATAAAATATGGATTATTTTTGTCCAAAAGAACAAAACATCAAAAGAATATATATATATATATATATATATATATATATATATATATATATATATATATATATATATATATATTATCATGATGAGTTAAACTGTAGATTGATACAGTTTTTTCTAGGACAGGAAAATAATAATAAAAATTTTAAGAATAAGATACAATGTAACCAACATAAATTAAAATTTCAAAATGATAAGTACAAAAAATAAAATAAAAATCTAAAAGCACAAATACATAAAATATGAATCAGTTTTGTCAAAAAAAATACCAATATATATATATTGGCGTGGGGATACAATGTTTTCCCCACGCCACAAAAACATGAGTAACTCGTCTCTCTCTGCCCAAGAAACAAAATGCAAAGCAGAAAATAAAAATGCAAAGCAGAAAATAAATCAAGCAAAATGGCAAAAACAACCCCATGAAAAAAGAGAGAGCAGCAGGTTTGATTAAGGGCAAAACCGTTGAGCCATTGTCGAAATCTACAGTATATATACTCTAAGTGCACAGTGCCATCAACAGGGTTTTTGCGACAGCATTTAGATATTAGTTAATTTGCTACCCTATTCAAATTGTATATCTTTGTCACCCCATCCTATCCTTTTCTATGTACTCGTGATAAATAAAAAGTTTATAAATATTAAGGATGTCATGTAAAAAACATATTTGAAAATCAAATATGCATTTATACACAACCACACCTTCTACGTTTATCTATTATTATTATTATTATTATTATTATTATTATTATTATTATTATGTTTGATTTACGTGGTTTTGAACTTCCACTGCTAGTATGGGGAGCTTTTTTGTGGAATAATATCAAGCCAGATAACCAAGCCAAGCCTAGAATTCAATCTCAATTCCTTTAAAGTTTTAATGATTTCATGTGTATATGAGTTTCAGATCTTCACAATAGGTTTCAAGTTTGAGTTAGGACGTACATCTTATGTAAAATTTTGGAACAATCGGAGTTTTACTCGCTCACTTAGACCTACAAATTACAATTTTTGGAATGAAGGTTTCTTGGAATACAAATATATATATATATATATCCAATAACAATATAATTAAGAACAAAACTATATGCCATTAATTAAATGATGTTGAGACCCAACCGATATGTACCACTCCGGCCACTCTCATGATCCCACCGTTTATAAAATATTTTTGAAATATAAATTAATATGAGATTAAATTGATGCATCCAATTATTCATCCTTTCTATGGATTTTAATAAATTCAAAAGAGATACTCTTATGTTCTTTGTGGGTTCTGAATTATTATTTTTTATGTACCTGTGTTTATCTAAAAGTTGATTAAAAAATTACTAATAAAATATTATCAATTACATCCTTAAACATACACTTATATTAGATTTTGTATCTATCTATTTGTGTCATAGTGTCCGCAGTGTTAGAGTATAATATAATCATATTCTGGGGTCTCACCTACAAAATTGAGCTTTTAGGTGAGATGGTTCCTTAACATGGTATTAGAGCCTTATTGACCCAGCGGTTACGAGTTCGAATCTCACCACCCTCATTCTATTTGATAAAAATTAAGCAAGAAGTGATGTTGGTCTGTGCAAGTTTCAAGCCCAAAGAGTTTTCACTTGAGGGGGTGTGTTAGAGTATAATATAATCATATTCTGGGGTTTCACCTACAAGCTTGAACTTTTAGGTGAGATGACTCCTTAACACGCAAGAATAACGTTGTAAGAGAGGGCACTTTTTATTATTTGTTTGGAAGTATAATTAAAATTATTTTTCATAAATTATTTTTGATATCAGCAATTAAAATAATCTAAAAACACTAAAAATATTTAATTTAGAATAAAAAATATATTTTTTAAACGCAATACAACACAAGGTCTAATACATGATTATGTCTAACTTCCAACTTCTACCTAACCGAAGAGCAAATTCAGCATGCTTTAATTAGTTCATAAAAATGAAAAAGAAACACTTAAACATTGACATCTTATTACAATGATGTCTTTAATTAGAGAATTCAAAACAAGTTTAGAAATTAACTACTTCTACTACGGACAGAAACCTATTTTTCCTCAAATTAAAATGTCTTTTTACGTGATTTATAATGTTTTATAGGGTTTGATCTACCCATAAAATAGAAAAATAAATATAAAAAAAACTACTCCCATAGTGATCACTATGTCATTGCACGAAATGTCTGGTCAACGCTTTCTTCATATTTTAATAAATGTTGAGAACATGGGCTTTATATGTAATTCTTTCCTGTGATGGAACTCCTTCGGCAGGCAAGTGAGTGGTGACCACAAGCATGGGTTGTTGGGAACTTAAAAATTTTTGTTGAAAAAAATCAATTTTTTTTAAAAAACTAATTATTTTAAAATAAAAAATATTTTTTTAATATTTTTTTTAAAAAAAAACTTTAACGTGCAATAGACAAGATACCCTTTTCTAGAGGACTTCTAGTTAATGCCATGCAAGAACAATAAATAATCAACTTGCAAGTGACAAATAAGTCAATCTGACAAAACTAGCATTTATTATTCTTCTCTCAAGTGACAGATACATCCTTTTCCATGATTGTGTGTTTGAAAATGCAAGTTGTACTTATTGTATGAAGTATTTTTTTTAATTATTATTAAAATAAGATATATTTTTAAAATTAATTTTGATATCTTTACATTAAAATAATTTTAAAATATATAAAAAAAATCATATATTCTTGAAATGCTTTTTGGAATTCAATTCCAAACGGGATCTAGCAAACTTGTATCCTGCACATAATGGTGACTATGTTTGCAGCATGGGTAATTTCATTTTTAATTGTACAGGAGAGTTTCGAAATCAATTTTTTTATAAAAAGAAACTGCTAATGCCAATAAAATAATTTAAAGTGTAATATGTACAGGAATGTAATAGATTTCACATTATGTGATTTCTAAAATTAAAAAGAAGAAGAAGAAGAAGAAGCAGTGAAGTGAAGAGAAGTGTATGTGTGTGTGTATATATATATATATATATATATATATATACATACTAATAATGCTCAACATAAGAAATATTAATTGTTTTTTTGTTATAGTATAAATTTAGTTAAAATAATAAATTTATGCAGAATTCCTGTGAATTGATAATTTTCTATAAAATATATGAATTTTAAATTTATATAAATTTATTTATTTAGCATGTTTTAATAAAATAATCAACTTAAAATTAACATAATCATTAAAAAAGTAAGAAGATTCAAATATTTGAATTATTGAATTTATTGTATTAAGATTAATTTATTTTATAATTCAATTTAAATCACATTTAAAAATAATATATAAATTATGAAAAGACCTGCAATAATCAAATAACAAATATGTAGTTAATTTTCTATCCACAAATATATAAAAATGTAAATTGAAAATCCATCTCTATGTTACTATCATTTTTATTATTATAATAGTTAAAATTATTATCAACATTACTTCCCAGACAATTAAAATTATTAAATTACCTGAAAAATCAAAATCAAAATCAAAATAAAATCAAAACATTTTAACAAAAAAACAATAAAAAATAATCACCAAAATTATCATTATTATTGCGCAAATAATAAAATTATAAAATTATATGATCCAAAAAACAAATAAAATAACAGAAAACACAAAAAAAGAACAAAAGGAAAAAATGAGAAATATTAATTTTAAAATTATCACCAACATAAATTAAAATTTCAGAATAGAACCTAATTAAAATAAAACTCTGAAATAAATAAATAAAATAATCTAAAAGCAGAAATAATTAAATACGGACAAAAAAATAAACATTCTTTAAACATTGTATTTTTTAATGTTTTCAAATCATTTCCATATGCTAATGTTAAAAATAATTTTATTTTTTATATCATTTTAATATATATTTCTAAACAAAATTTATTTTAAAAAAATAAATCACATTTCCAAATAAATTCGAATAGAAAATAAACATTGTCCAAACATTGTATTTTTTATATTTTTTTAATATATATTATTTTTATGTGATGATGTTAAAATGATTTTAAAAACTTATTATTATTATTTTAATATATTTCCAAATATATATATTTAAAAAAATATTCATATTTTAAAGCAAAATAAAAATAAGTGGAAAATGGGATTCAAACATATCCCTTTCAAAAATCTGCTTTAATTTCATGTTTGGCAGGAAATATTAATATGGATTCATACAATTTCAAAATAAAAATATGTGGAGAGAGGGATTCGAACCCAGGTTTTCTATGGGAAAACTATCTTAATCTTTCACCATTTACCTCCTCGACTACCTCAACACCTTGGTCATCATTCACAATGATAAATATTAATATTTATTGTTACTGTGGATTCAAACAGTAAAATCAAAACACGTTTTATATTGTAGTTAGTATAAGCATTGAATGGGAGTGTACATGTGTGTGTGTGTGTGTGTGTGTGTATATATATATAATTGATGTAGGTGTTTTACTGTAGCTCTAGAAATGATTTTCCTGTGGATTGTGGCAGTGTGCTGCCGATTTTATTCTTAATAAATTCAAGCCTGCGTGATTTCTGTGGAGGGCTTGCATGGTTTTTCAATTTTTTTCTTCCTGCGCGTGTTTTAGTGTTTTGGTTGCTTTCATTGCAGAGGCTTGGAACAGGTGTTGTAAGGAAGTGTGGTCATATATGTTTTTAATGTGGGCATATGTAAAAACATATTATTGTATACATGTTATAATAATAGATGAGTGTCTAATTAATAAAAAGGATATAAGTCAACATTATTTGTTAGTAAAATAGGATTTGTTACAATGAGTTTTCAAAGTAACCACTTAGGAGAGGCAAAGGAAGGTTTACATTAACTAAAATATTATTTATAATATAATTTCCACGCCACTTTTATTGCTGAATTTTTTGCTATGCTAATAGACACAAATCATTGTAGGTTGCATCAATTTTTTTATAATCATTTTACCTCTAAAATCCAAAAAACAATTCAGGACGGGGAAAATTTTAGACATTTTCAGGAGATATAGATGGCATTTTGAATTTTTTTACACAATAAAACTATTATTTTACCCTTTGGTGTTGACTAAAATATTATTTATAATATAATTTCCGTGCCACAAATCATTTTGGTCTTTATTCTTTGATTTTTTTATTTAATATTAATTCCTTTGGTTTTTTCGGTCATTCTTAGACAGTGTTCAAATTTTATTGGGGTTTTATTTTTATTCGGTCTAGTCCTAAAATTTTCATTTATGTTGGTGATCATTTTAAAATTAATATTGCTCTTTTTTTTTTTCTCTTTTTTATGTTTTTTTTATTTGTTCTTCGGATCAGATGATTTTATGATTTTATTGTTTGGGCAATAGTAATGATAATTTCAGTGATTGTTTTTTTGTAAAAATATTTTTTTATTCTTCAGGGCAGTTTAATGATTTTAATTATTTTGGCAGTAATGTTGATAATAATTTTAACTATTATAGTAATGATAATGACAGTAACATAGAGATGAATTTTTAATTTATATTTTCTTCTTTTTGGAGATAGAAAATTAATTAATTATTTTTGTTATTTGATTACTGTAGGTGTTTTCACAATTTATATTTTGTTTTTTCTTTTGTGTTTAATTTAAATTGAATTATAAAATAAACTAATCTTAATACAGTGAATTCAATAATTCAAATATCTGAATCTTCTTGCTTTTTTAATGATGATGATAATTTTATGTTGGTATTTGGTTGAAACCAACTAAACAGATAAATTTATATCGATTTAAAATTTATATATTCTTATAAAAAATTGAACTTCACAGGAATTCTATACAAATTTATTATTTTGCCTAGATTTATATTATAATAAAAAATCTCATATAATTTTTTACATTAAAAAAAATGATGTCGTTCGCAACAAGGCACGGGACATTTGGCTAGTATATATATATATAAACGTCATTAAGGGTTTGAAATGACAGAAAACCAATTTATAAACGTCATTAAGGGTTTGAAATGACAGAAAACCAATTTAGAACATCAACTCCCTCATATGTTATTCTACATAGAACATCAACTCCCTCTCAAGTCGTCCGTCCATTGATATATGTATATATTCAAACATTAACTAAATTGGTTTTCTGTCGTTTCAAACCCTTAATGACGTTTATATATATATATATATATATATATATAATGAGTGTTTCAAGGTTACTTGGATATAATTATCAGATCCGGGATTCATACGAGATTCTATTTTTTTTTTTTGGTAAAGAGATTCTATTTTTAAAATTGAATGTAAGGTTGCAGGTCACTAATCAAGGGGACAAGATGCTTTAATAGCAGGAATTCCAGGTTACTTGGATATAATTATCAGATCCGGGATTCATAAGAGATTCTATTTTTAAAATTGAATGTAAGGTTGCAGGTCACTAATCAAGGGGACAAGATGCTTCAATAGCAGGAAAAGATAGGTCAGCTTTAATAACATATATATCTATATCTATATCTATCTATCTATCTATCTATATATATATATATAACTTCAAAGCTAGATGAACATGAATTCCCATGGATCAAAGCAAGCTAAAAAGAGAAACATAATCATGTGGAAGCATACAAAAGTTCTAGCTACTTGAGTAAAAACTTTCAGAGTAGGTGCAGCATCAGAGAAGAAAGGCTAAATCAACCTTGTAGCACAAAAAGATGAACTGGAGCAAGATTTGAATGTCTAGGAAGCATGCACGTGTCAATAATAAACAATTTCCAAATCTAACAGATATCGAAATTCGGCAAAAATACCAGCAGTGGAAAATTGATATGCATCCATTGGAAGAACACAGGAACATGACTAGGATTGCACAACACCAACCAAATAGCGTACATGTGAGCAAGACAGATCAGAGTCATCAACTAAGGAATATCCACGTGTTAATGAGTCGGTGTAATCATATCAGTACAATCACATAAAATATCATTAAATTTTTTGATAAGACAATTCCATGAAATAATTTCATCCAATCACAAATTAAAATCTCATAATTTTTATTTTATTTAATAAAAAATAAGTATAAAACAAAGGTTGCCGGTTGTCGTTCTGTTTTTTCTATTGATACGAAACGTTTCGGCTTTGTACCGTTTCGGAGTTGTACTCTTCTTATATATATATATATATATATAATAAAATATTAATTTAACAAGCATAACTAAAATTTAAGATAAATTAACTTTAAATTATACAATACAAACAAAAAGTCAAACAAACATAATCTCAAAATTAGAAACACAATTACAAGTTAATCAAAATAAGAATGCTTTTAAAGCAAAAATAGCACACCCGGAAAAGTACCGAAACGTTCCAGTTGGTATTTAACCGGTATTTCCGGAACGGAAATGAATTAAAACCGAGAGGAAAACGATGCCGTTTTGTCTTGGTTTTTTTAACGGCGCGGAACGTTCTGGCCGGAATGGAAAGGTATTGACAACTCTGCATAAAACAATATGTATCTGTGTAAATTTTAAATTCAAAGTATTTTGACTTATAGAATAATATAAATCATATGCCAAGTTACCCACTAATAACTTAAACTTTTCTTCATGACACATCTGATAAATTCACATCAAAGAGATCCCATAAACCATTTACAGGTTGAGCCATCTCGATTAAGAAAAGACCGTAAGAAACAAAAAGGGTGAAAGGCTCATATTCTGACGATAATCCAAATTTGATGCTGAAGGTGTAGTAAATAACAAGGTTTATACGTAGAGATCACGAAAACTTAGTAGAGTTAATGCGATAGAAGCTTATTCGATACATCACACAGCCAATTGTAACATATTACAAGACCATTTGTTTTTTTTTGCAAAAAATATGGCCAACATAAGTATTATACATATTTTACTTCCACGTAATGCTTCACAGGTATGGAGAGGCTGAAAGGAAGGTCGGTCTGACGACTGATTAATTGAAAGCCCCAGTACGGGACCATATAATAAGTATGCTAATTAATAACTGGATGTATCATCTTGTGGTGTGTAATCTTAAAGCCGGCCCGGCGGAATTCATGCCTTCATCGCCGATCCGATCAAACTTCGCAGACTATATATATAATAATTACTCTAACAATTACTGTGTTTACTAAGTAATGATAGGTAATCTTCACGCGGTACCAAATCCAGGCTTCGATCATTGATCCAATCAAACTTCTCAGAGAAAGGGTTGCCTGTGGTTTTTGGAGGGTAATCATCTATGCAGTCTTGCCAGACATTTGGGTCGTCCAAGTCCTTCATAACTTTCCAGACACAATTGTTGCACTTGAAACCTGCTCCGAGGCTGATCATCAGAATTTTATCACCCTTCTTGAGCCTTTTCTTGGCCTCCATGTAACCTAAAACATACCACAGGCCGCCAGATGATGTGTTTCCAAACCTATAAAGTGCCATTCTAGCTGGTTCAAGCTCATGATCGCTGAGTGCTAAGCTCTTACCAACCTCATCAATGATCGCCCGGCCACCAGGGTGCACACAGAAGTGGTCGATTCCAGACCTGAGATCCAAACCAGGTCCTGCACCCTTAGGAATGGACCTCCTCATTATTTTGTTTCGATAATAAGTTATTTGATAGCGGAGCAGCTCTAAGGGTGGCAGAACTTTCGGAAGAAGAACTCGGAGATTCATGGTTAAGGCTTTAGCACCGGCTTTAGGTAGGTCTCTGGTGAGCCGGAAGCCTTTGTGGCCAAGGTCATCCTCTACTTGGATGCAGCTTCGGTATGCATCATCATCCGAGCCGATATGTGTGCGTACAGAACACGTCAATTCCAGGAGGGCTTTATGCTTTAAAGCTCTATTATTTGTCAAGAGCATGGAGCAGCCCCCGGTTCGGAAAAGAATGTTGGAGAGCATCATGGACTTGTCTTTGCCGGAATACCAATTCGGACCCATGGATTCTGTGCTCACAACGATGGCAAGTGAATTCTTACATGTTCTGAACAATTGCTTCACTAAATCAACGGCTACTACACTTGCGCTGCAGCCCATTCCAGAGAGATTGAATGCTTTGACGTCCTCTCTCATCCTGTAACGATTTATGACTCGAGCTGTTAGAGAGGGAGCTGGTGAGAGCAGAGACACTGAGGAGACGATAATGTCGATTTCTGATGGAGAAACTCCTGTCTTAGCAAAGAGCTTATCAAGGGTTTGAAAAATGATACCGTCCATCTCCGAAACGGCATCCATATGAGTTGGTGATTCCTCTCTTCCATCTATGACATTTTTCGGACAGTAAGTTTCTTCTCCGATGCCAGAACTCACCATAGTCTTTAAAAGAAACCTGTATTCCTCAATTCCCAGATTCTTGTTCCGGGCAACAATCTTAGCACAGGATCCTGTGTCGAGCTTCTGGTCCTCAGGGGCTTTATGACACTGATAGCTCAGCATATAGCAGCGCTGGTCTCTCTTTTGGTATCCCAACTTACAGAGGTTGAAGATAATATAGCACAATAATGGAGGAAGAATTGCCAATAGCAACTCCATTGCTCGAAGAAGAAAGGCTACAGATTAGTTTCAAGAGACACGGAGAGACTTTAACGAGGGAGTTTATGATCAGAACAACAACTACGGTCCTAATTTTATACTAGAGAAAGGGTTGCATGGAAATCCCTATGCACATGCAAGCATTGGATAATGTTCCTCAAAAATTGTGGGGCAGGATAAGGCAAGTCCTTGTTAGAAATTTCAAAATAGGTGGGAGTTATTCATAGCCGTCTACGGTGTATGAGTACTTAATAATTAACCAACCCCGACCCCGACCCCGACCCCCACCCCCACCCCCACCCCAAGAAAACAGGGAAAGATAAGACAATGACTTATTTTTAAAAAAATATTTTTTTCAATAATATTATTTTTAATATCAATAAATTTAAAATGATATAAAAAATTAATTTTTTTTAAAAAACACTTTTAGAATACTTCTCAAGTTATAATTATAAAACAAACTAAAAGAGCTCACATACTGTGGACTCACCATGTTTTGCGCGAGTTCGTGCGCCCCGTCAGATTGAGGGGTTCCGTAGTCATTGCGCACATTAGATCGGACCAGTCCAGTCCGCCTCGTTGGTCTTCTGCTTATTTTATTATTTTTCAAAATTAGCTAAATACGGTTATAGCCTCTAATAAGACAAAAACGGTGTCTTTGAGAACAGGGTCAGGGAGGTAATTGACCTCCTTTTTAGTGTGTCTTGGGCACGCGCCAACCAATGTTCCACCCCACGCCCTGTTTAGGTGGCGCGTGCGGTGTCTTATGGTGGTTGGAGACGAGATTCCGGAGTCTCCCTCAATGCACCTCCACATGCTCTTTGTTTTGATTTTTAATTTTTGTTATTTTTTTATTTGTTGAGATGATATTTTTTAAAAAACAATTAGCTCTTAAATTTTGTTTTGTATCTATGATCATTTGAAAATTGATATTTGTGTTTTTTTCTCCAACTGTTCTTTCTTTTAGTTTTTATTTTTTATTTTGTTTTATATCAAATGACCTTTTTTTACTTGATAATTTTTTTTTTGTTTGATCTTTTGTTAAAGTTTTTAAGATCTTTTTAATATTTCATTTATTTTATTTTTTCCATTATTAACGTAATAATAATAATAATAATAATAATAATTTAATTTTTTTTCTTGCTTACTCTTTTGTTAATGTTCTTAGGGTATTTTTTCTCTCGGGATAATTTGATAATTTTTATTGTTTTAACAGTAATAACAATGATAATTTTTGTTTTTGACCTTTTGTTAATGTTTTTTAGGGTTTTTGTTTCTCATAATAATTTTTTTTCTTGCTTACTATTTTGTTTATGTTTATGCTTTTTATTTTTTTTCCTTGATATAACTTGATAATTTTTATTATTTTGATATTGATAACAATAATAATTTTAGAGGGTATCAGAGCCCTTCTGGTTTTGGGATGACTTCTGGTTCATCTTCATCCTCACCTCCTTCCTCGTCTCTTCAGACCTCTTCTTCCTCTTTCCATCTTCCTCCTCCCCTTCTCTATGTAAGTCTACTTCTACTAAGCTTGCTTATCTATATGAAGTTAATCTTTTAGATGATACACAAAAAATATCTGAAACAAACTTTCCTCTAGTAAATCCTTATCATGCCTTTATTAAAAGATCTCCTTCGGTCATTCGCGGTATTAAAACTCTTATAAAAAATCCTCCTAAAATGACAAAAGAATATGTTCAAGCTTTCTCTTTTGACCAATATAAGATTCCTGCTACTTCTAAAGAACAATTTGTTACTCTTGAAATCCGATCTGAATTTCCAAGACAGTGGATCACTCAAGGATATACACATATCCACTTTGGTGCTATTCGTCTCGCCTTATCTTATCATGGCTGTAAAGGCTTACCTATTGCAGCAGCACGATTAACTCTTTTGGATACCCGATATTTGGAGTATCAACATGCTTGCATTGGATCTCTTGGAACCACTCTTAATTGTGGCACAGTGGTTGTTACCTTCTATCCCAATTTCAACATGGCATTGGATGATCCTCAACTCCATCACTTTTTGAAAGTCAACTACAAATTACTGGTGCTGATAAAGTCTTAGACACCTACCAAGCCACTCTTCATTATCAGATGGCTTATCGGGTCCAAAATCATGCTTTTGATTTAGTACTCCTCGTTACCAATGATGCTTTACTCATCACTGTCGATACTAATTAAAAAGCCACCTGTACCCATGTCCCAAGACAAATCCCAAAAGAAGAATTACAAAAACTACTTCCCTCTTCTTGGATTACCAATTACGAAAAACTGCACCAAAACTCTGTTCCTATACAATCCATGGAACCTGAGTTCACCAAAAAGGCTGATGGTAGTGTAGAAATTATCTTTCAGAAGGGAGCATCTTCCACATCTCCCCCTGCAAATTTTTCTTCCATCTCAATGGTGCAGCCCGTTCATGAACCTCTCCCAGTACCTATTGAGTTCTTCTCAAACACTGGTCTACCCGTCTACTCTTTTGCAAAGGATAACCATGTTTTTTGGGACACCTGCCATTGTGACAGTTGTTGTAATGAAGCCATGACAGATGAAGATGATACTCATAGGCACAAAAGAAAATCTACTGGTAAGAAGCTGAAATCCAGATACATAAATGGAGACCGCACAATTGACACTTTGGGACAACCTTCAGGAAAATTTGACTATCTTGTCAAATATACTCCTCCTTCTTAGGCATCCCCAGAACAAGTCCCCACAGTTTCTATGTATCAACCCACAAGATCCTATGATGATGATTTTCCTACTTTACAGGAACAAGTTAAAGACAAGGTTCGTACTCTTCCCTAAGTCCAAAACCCTCAGGGTGTTGATGTTGAAGGCCGCCCTAAACAGGTTACTCAAGCTGAAGCTGTTCTCAATTGGCAAAGCCAAAATGCCATTACTCAAAATTTTGTTCTTCATTGCATTGAATCCAAGGTTGACCTAGTACAAACTAATCTGAAAAAGATGACAGTTTCTGTTGATTCTCGAATTCTACATCTTGAAGAATTGTGTGCTGAAATTCAACAAAGGATCTCCACCATTCATGAATATCTACTTCTTCAAGCTTCTATTGGCAGCCGTATAGATCCTCAGAAAGAACAAGAAATATAGTCTCTCAAAATACAACTTAAGTCTCTTCAGAACGAGTTGGCCAAATCCAAATCAAAGCCCTTACCATTCCCTGAACCTTCACAGACTAAAATGACTTCCTATTATCCAGATCCGTATTGGACTAAACATTCCCCTTCTTTCACTCCACAACCTTTACCTAGTACACCTCAATTATTTGGAAACCCAGACTCTGAAAACCTTTTCCGAAAAAATCTCTCCAAACGAGATAAAGGGAAAACCCAGGTACCACTTATTTCCAAAAAACCCAGATCACCGATCCCTATCATCTCCTCATCTTCTGATTCTTTTGAATCCAAAAAACATGAACCAGATGACCCTTTCCAAGACTCCCAAGACCCTTATCAACTTATGATTCAGTCTCATGAACATTCCAACCCTATCCAGTCTTTACTCACTACCTATTCCCATCAAACTATCCCTAAAATTCTTACTCATGAACCTCTTGCAAATACATCTGAAGAAGAAACTCCTACAGAAGATAGTACTCTTGTGACTTCTGATGATGATTCTTCTGACACCTGTTCCATGCCACCATTACTAATGGCTGATCCTCCTCCAGCACACTCATCAGATCCTCAATCTTCCAGGACTAGGCAAGAGCCTCCACCAACCTCTACCACCAGAGTTAGTGTGGACGAACCTGTCAGCAGTGACGATGAAGGAAATCTTAACCCTCACCATTATCAACCTCATATCCACTCTTCAAATACTGGAGGATATTTTACTTTAGACGACATTCAAAGAATAAAATGGTGGGATGGAATACTCGAATTCCATTCATGGCTGACTAGTTACATGCTCAAATATGGAGTAACACTTCGAGATGCATTACAACAATTCTCGACAAAGTTCTCTGGCACCTTATGGGATTGGTTCCATGCCTTAGGAGATTATCGACTGCCGCATGTCGCCGCGCGGCGTCCCGGGAGGGATCCCGACTCTCACGATGGATTTTGAGGAGTCGCCACCTTGCTGTTGAGGGTCGCTAGGAACACCCGATTTATACCAGTCTGCTCAGAGATTCGAGGGTAAGGGACTGGTTGCGCAAAGAAAAGGTATTAGCACCCCTTCTACGCCTTACCTGAGGTAAGTTGCATTGTGTACCTTGATGTGATTTAAAAAAAATCAAATATGTTGTATTTATTCACAAAAAATGTTACGATAAAAAATCGATCACAACTTAGAAAAATCCTGTGAATTTTATTGATTATTATCCGCCGATTTTGGATACTAACCCCTTAGATTTTATTTATCCAAACACCGAAAGTGAATAATAGTATATTATTCTCGTCGAATATTTTGGATACCGATTTGTTTATCTAAACACCGATCAGTTAATAATAGCGTATTGTTCCCCGAATATTTTGGATTTTTTAATCTTTAAGATTTATTTATCCGAATACCGACGATAATAATAAATTCTAAAAAAAAAATTATATTTTTGAAACATTGGACATATGCAACGAAAACACATATTTTATTTTATTTTATATTTTTTCTTAACAAAAACAACATAAAAATAAATAAATAACACAACACACACACACTCTTTTTATTTCTTTTTTTCATTATATTTTTACAGTAATTGAAATACAACTTACACACAACATCTTTTCATTTTTTTTCATTACATTTTTTACAATAATTAAAAATACAATAAAAGTTAAATAAAACATGAACATAAAAGGAAGATTACAAAAAAAACAACCCTAGAACAGTTCTAGACAGTGGCAGCGCGTCTGGAGGCAATGGTGGCGCATCTGCCAACGCGCCACCGTCAGTGAACAGTGACGACGGGGCAGATCAGCTTCCTCCCCTCTTTCTCTCGTTGGCGATGAGTTCCACGATGACCTGCAAACACAACCAAAGCACACAAACATCAAACAGGGTTCAAGATTCAAATTTTCGTAGATCTGTCCTTCGCTCCTTCAAATTCCGGATCTGTTCTTCTCAAACCGTTCCTCTTCTTCTCCTTCTCGCCAGAGCTCAGATTTGACAGGAGAGGGTGCTGTTGAGGCTGATGCTGAGGCATGAGACCGTAGGAGGTTGGCTGACCGGAGGGAGGCAGAGAGGGCCTGCACATCAAAGACAAAACTCAACAAACGAAAACACAATCAATCGATTCTCCTCTTCTCAAAAATCTCAGATCGCTTCTTCTCCTTCTTCTTCTCGGCACGGCTAACTGGTCACAAGTGTGGAGACACAAGGAGGCCTACTGGGGGTTGGAGCATGAGAGGAAGAGAGCAAGCTCAGGCGGCTGGTCATGGATAGAGGCAAAGGGGACGGCCGATGAAGGTGGAGAGGAAGGCTGGCTATGTGGCCATGGGAGCTGTGGTCGGAGGAGAGAATGAAATGGGAAGAGGCTCACGGGTGAGAAGGAGGTTGGCCGGAGAGGGCTGAGCGGCGAGAGAGGGAGAGGGCTAAGCGGTGAGAGAGAAAGAAAAGAAAAAAAAGATGAAAATGGGGAATTGATCGGAGAGGGAAGGAACATTAAAAATGGGGAAATGGCCACAATTGAGGTCTCACGGCTGCAGCCCCTTCGGAGAAAAAGAAATTAGGTTCTCTGTTTGTGGGGTTTTGGTTTATTCTTTTCTTTTGATTTTTCGAGTCCCCCATTTTTACTCCCATGGCTGCCATTATAAAGGATTGGCTGCCATGGTGACTTAGGCATGATGGCCAGCTTTTGGCTGAGTAGGTTGTTGTTGAATTATTGTAGGTAAAAATATACTTTGGTCCTTCCATTTGTGTTTTTTTTATTTTGGTCCCTGCTTTTTATGTTGTGCAATTTGACCCTCAATTGAGCATTAAATTCTCAATTGTCTTCAATTTGGCTCCCAATTTGCACAATTAGCTTGGAAAAATTCAATTGGGTCTCCAAAAAATTCCAATCTTCTAAATTGAACCCGAATTAAATTCAAGAATTTGACTTTTTGTCAATTAAGCCTGTAATAAAATTAATTTGATCAATTTAAAGCATAATTAAGTCCTTGCACTTAATTAAATTCTTCAAATGGACCCTAAATTAATTCTCAACCATAATAATATTTTAAAATTAGCCCATGACTGAATCAACTTGGCTTATAAAAAAAATATAATTATGATTTTTGATTTAATGTTTACCTCGAATTTGTATTTTTCTCATTTTTGGGCGCAACAGGGATACAATTAAGCTCAGCAAATATTCAAAATTTTCACCACAATTTTTCTAACAACACCAAACCACTTTTATTTTATTTTTGTCATTTTTATTTTATTTTGGGGAGTAACCCAAAAATTGGGTTACGACAGTTGCCCCCCTCTTGACAATGCTTACGACTAAAGTTTTGGAAAAAACTTTAGATAGTAAGCGTTGTAAAGAAAAAGAATGGTGTATGTACCAAACCAAGAAATAGTTGATCCATTCAAAAATGAGAATGAGGGCGATACAACGCGTTTAGAAAGGAATGGTAAGATAGGGCTAGAAAGCGCACTACCTAAGAATTGAGGCCTTAGAAGGACACTAAAAAAGGATGGAAGATTGTGATGTTTGTGAATGATACAGGAAAATGGTCTCATTGTAATGGGTGACCTACCCAGATGAAAAATGGTGAAAATGGTGGAGGTGGTCTCATTGTTATGGGTGACCTACCCAAAAAAAATGGTGAATGTGGTGGAGATGGTCTCATTGTTATGGGTGACCTACCCAGGTAAAAAAAATGGTGGAGGTGGTCTCATTGTTATGGGTGACCTACCCAGATGAAATGGTGAAGGTGGTCTCATTGTTATGGGTGACCTACCAGGTTGAAAATGGTGGATGTGGTCTCATTGTTATGGGTGATCTACCAGAAAATGGTGAAGGTGGTCTCATTGTTATGGGTGACCTACCCAGGTGAAAAATGGTGAATGTGGTCTCATTGTTATGGGTGACCTACCCAGGTGATATAATGGTCGAGGGTCTGAAAACGCACTCGAAGATGAGGGGAAATAGGGCTTGAAAGCACACTATTTTGATTGATGGTCGAGGGTATGAAAACGCACTCGAAAATGGGGGGAAATAGGGCTTGAAAGCGCACTATTTTATTGATGGATCGAGGGTTGGAAAACTCACCAAGTTCTGGAAAGAGATAGGACTTAAAAGTGCACTATCTGAGTTGGTTGGTGGCTAGAAAGCGCATTCAAATAAGGAAAGAGATAGGGTTGAAAAACGCTCTATTTGCTGAATGAAAGGCTCGTAAGTGCACTTAGGGAAGTGAAAATGATGAGGGCTCAAAGGCGCACAGAAAAATGATGAAGGTTTGTAAATTACAATCCCTTCTAAACATTTTCTAGATTATCAGTGGGGAGATGCAATGCATGATGACATTCCAATTAGAAAAAAGATAAAGTCGAAAAGCATGCTTAAGGAAGTGCAAATGATGAGAGCTTAAAAGCGTGCACAAAATGATGAATGAAGGTTCGTAAATTACGATCCCTCCAAAATATTTTTAGATTTTCAAATGGGGATGCAATGCATGATGATGCATGTATACTTACCTGAGAGATATAGGTCCCCTTTCTTCCTCCAAACCTTCTTTCCGGGATTTGGACATCTGGATTTGACGACTTCTCGCTTCTGCATACTCAAGCCGCAACTTATGATTTTGACCACTGGGGATGATAGATTTTCCATATCGACATGCCCCCCAGTTTGATCCAGATTCTTTTGAAAATGAATTACGGAGTCAACTTCGTGATTTGACGCTTCTGCATACTCAAGCCGCAACTTGTTGATGTTGACCGCTGGAGATGATATGCCCCCCTGAGTTTGATCCAGATTCTCTGAAAAAGAATGATAGAGCCAACTACAATTGTATTTTAGATTGCCTCTCTGTTTGGTCATGCCCCAAAAGTGTTTTGGGCTTTAGGTGTTTGTAGGAAGGGGTTGATTATTTGCAAAGATGGTGTTTTCATGTGGGATTTTTGGAATTTCAAAATCATTCCAAGCACAAAAAACCATTTTGATTCTCCCAGTCAGATCATGTCACACCAGTGTTTTAGGCTTTGAGTATTTACAGGAAAGGGATGGTTATTTGCAAAAATTATTTTCAAGTAAAAACCTTTGGAATTTCAAAGTCATTCCAAGCACAAAAACCATTTTGATGTTTGTTTAACAAGCTTGTTCTCGAAAGAGTTCAAGTGATCTCATTGTCAGGTATTATGTTGACTTTGACAAGAATGCAAAATGATATTTGTAAGTCTTGTATATCAGGGAGGTTTTGATCAGGTTGTGAAACATTTGTAAGGATTGTTTCAAATGGAAAAGCACTGTTTATCGATCCAGATAACTCGTATTTGATCAGAAAGGGCTTTATTAGGCTTGCAACGTAGATTTAGGTTCATCGGCTACGGAAAAAATGATATTTGTAGGCTCAAAAAGTGTTTAAGGGTCTTTTAGACTAAGGATCACTTAGTGCTTACTCTTAGAACTTCACTTAGCCCTCATGATTGATTTTCATAGTGACCTAGCATGCCCCCCAGTATTGGTTTGGGCTTTGACTTTGATGTGCCCCCCGGTATTTGTGTGTTTTTTTTTATTTTGGTCCCTGCTTTTTATTTTGTTCAATTTGACCTTCAATTGAGCATTAAATTCTCAATTGTCTTCAATTTGGCCCCCAATTTGCACAATTAGCTTGGAAAAATTCAATTGGGTCTCCAAAAAATTCCAATCTTCTAAATTGAACCCGAATTAAATTCAAGAATTTGACTTTTTTGTCAATTAAGCCTGTAATTAAATTAATTTGATCAATTTAAAGCATAATTAAGTCCTTGCACTTAATTAAATTCTTCAAATGGACCCTAAATTAATTCTCAACCATAATAATATTTTGAATTAGCCCATGACTCAATCAACTTGGCTTATAAAAAAAATATAATTATGATTTTTCACTTAATGTTTACCTCGAATTTGTATTTTTCTCATTTTTGGGCGCAACAGGGATACGATTAAGCTCAGCAAATATTCAAAATTTTCACCACAATTTTTCTAACAACACCAAACCACTTTTATTTTATTTTTGTCATTTTTATTTTATTTTGGGGAGTAACCCAAAAATTGGGTTACGACATCGACAATTACAATTTGTGAACAATGCATCTCTTTCTGAAGCTCTGGGATGGCTCCATTATGAATTTCTTAGAGAAGCTTTAAATGACAAAGAAATAACAAGGTATGAGTACTTCAAAATGAAGTGTTGTTCCTATCTGAGATCTAATCTTGAAAAACACTTTAAAGAGATGTGCCGAAGATACCATATTCTCTTTGTTCCTGATTATCCAAGTCTCAAGCATGCCTTTTTGGCCTCCATACGAAGGGATCTGGCGGATGAAACATTCATGCTATTCAAAATCAGAAAAGAAGCTATTGACAACCAATCTCTAGGCATGATCTTTCATCAGGTGTTGGAAGCTCTCAACAAAATGTGTGACCAACACAAGTATTTCACCAAGATATTACAGCCTCATAAAACTATGCTCTGTGCCTGCAAACGACCAAATCTGATGATAAAATGCTCAGACAATGCTGATTGCAATTGTTCCATGAAAAAGAAACGACATTTCAAGAAAATGCATAAATCTTCTTTTAATGGTCACCAGAAGAAATGGAAGTTTCTCAGAAAACACCACACCAGACGCCCCAAGAACTTCTCTTCTAGCTATAATAGATGTTTCATCTGTAAGCGTAAGGATCACTTTGCAAAAAACTGTCCAAAGAAGCATGCCCAGTCACTGAAGTTAATTGATTTCCTGGCCCAAAATACAAAATTCAATCCCGATAATGATGAAGTTGAATCTCTATTCTCCCTCACGGATGAGCTCACTCCTGACACCATAGCTGTTGTTGCTGATGAAAGCTCTAATGATGAGATTTATGAACTCTACCAAGCCCAAACCACCAGCCTCCCTTCACATCCAATACCTCTAGCCCCTGTTACTATTCTTACATCCACATATGCCAAACCCATCAAAGCCATAGCCTTATTTGATACAGGAGCTCACAGAACCATTCTTAACCCTAAAGTTCTTCCTCCTCATTGTTGGGTCAAGCATAAAGAATACTTCCGAGCAGCTGACAATCAAGTTTTCTACACCCAACTCAAAACCAAAAGGTCTATTACCATACAAATCCTTCCACAATGTTCAATCAAAACCCATGTTTTTGGATCTCCTTTACCTGGAAAGGATTTAGTTATTGGATTTGATGTTTATTTCAAATCTAAGTTCAAAATCCTTCCTCATGGTATTCAATATAAGACCCATTTTCTTCCATATACAATTACCCCTTCACTCTATGAACTCCAACCTTCATTCCCAGACCATATTGCCCTCATCAAAGCTCAAATCATTCAACACTCATGTTCAAACTCTCACCAGGAGTTTCTTGCTAAATGTTCTCATCCGTTGTGGTAAAACCCACAGTTTTTTATTAGGCTTCCCTTCAAGCTTAATGAACACATCAATCCCACAAAAGCTAGTCACACTGGAATGAATCCTGAGCATAAGATATTAGCTCAAGAAGAATGTTCTCAATTATAGGCTCAAGGATTAATTGAGCCCACAGACTCCTCATGGTCTTGTGAAGCCTTTTATGTTAATAAAAGGTCTGAAAAAAAATGTGGCAAGCTCAGGTTGGTAATTAATTATCAGCCTTTGAATCATTTTTTACAAGATGATAAGTTCCCCTTGCCAAATACCATGATATTATTTGCAAATCTTCACAATGCCAAAGTATTCTCCAAGTTTGATCTTAAAGCTGGCTTTTGGCAACTTGGTATTCATCCTGAAGACAGATACAAAATAGGTTTCTGCATACCAGACCATCATTATCAATGGCGAGTCATTCCCTTTGGTCTCAAAGTAGCGCCTTCCTTATTTCAAAAGACCATGATTAAAGTATTTGAACCTATACTTCAATCAGCTTTAATCTACATTGATGACGTGTTACTTTTCTCAAAAGATGAGGAGTCACATGCTATGTTATTAAAGCAATTTGCAGAGCTCATTCGCCATCATGGTATCATGCTCTCTGAAAGCAAGATGCATATCTGCCAAAACAAAATTGAGTTTCTTGGCATGATCTTCACAGATGGTGCTTTTACACCTGACACCCATATAGCTGAAGAACTCCAAAAATTTCTTGATGGCCCCCTCACTAGGAGACAAGTCCAACAGTTCTTAAGCATTGTCTAATATCTCAAAAATTTTATTCCCCGAGTTGCACAGATGACAAGACCACTCCAGCTCATGTTGAAAAAAGATGCAGAGCCTTGGACGAAAAGCGCATACAAGCAGTCAAACAACTAAAGATGGCTACACAACACCTACCTGCTTTAGACATTCCATCAACAGGGCAACGAATACTCCAAACTGATGCTAGTGACAAATATTGGAGTGCTGTGCTACTTGAAGATAAAGAAGGCCATCGGCACATATGTGGCTACAAAAGTGGATCCATCCCAAATATCCATTCATCCACCTATTCACCTTTAAACCATCTGGCATGTTCCCCAAAGAACTCTACTTTTTCTTATGGTACTTCTGTCACTTGTACCATATTGCTATAGAGTTTCCTATTGATTACTTTCTTGCTAGTTTTCACAGGACTTCTTGGCCAGCGGACTCTTGGTACTATACCTTCAAGTTCCTCACTTGGTTTCATAACCCCACACAATCCCTTCTCCAACATGAAAAATCCCAATGGGATCCACACCCTTGTTGGATTGAAGTATATCAAAACACAGCCCAACCCAAGTCTATTAAACAAGCCTTTGCTCATTTGTTCTATATTTCCATATTTCACAGACCTTTCAAGGCTTTGGCAGACAATTTGGTTATAAGTTTTCCACAGGCTACCCTCTACACAACGCATCCATACTCCCTGTATGAACAACCCCTTTCAAACCTCCCAGAGCTCAGGTCCATGCAAAAAACAGTGTGCCTCAAGAACAATATTATTCCCGAGGAATTATGGCCTAAAGGCACATATCCTGATGAAGAACTTGGTTATGATTTTTATGACCCTCACTATTCCGACCATCTTCATGACCTGAGAATGCATTACAAAAATAAAAAAAATCAAGCAGATAATTCTGGGGATCCTAACACTTCTGAAACCACATGAGATGGAAATGACTGCTCAGGATGACTATGATTTGGCCTTACAAGTACAAGATAACTTATCAGACCAAAATCTCTCTCCAGACCATGAACCGATTATTAGTTGATACTTATCACTTATTATCCTAATGCTTTAAGTGAGTGTTTTTTTATGTGTTTTCTTATGTAAGCAATGATATAAGCAAAAGCGAGTGCTTGTTTATGTAATCAATGATGTAAGCAAAAATGAGTGCTTTTTATGTGTTTTATTATGTAAGCAATGATGTAAGCAAAAGTGAGTGCTTGTTTATGTAATCAATGATTAAGCAAAAGCCTCCAAACTTGTATAAATAGAGGCTGGGTGTAATGTTTCAAGGCAGAACCGAAGAGAGCATCTCAAAGGCAAAACCCTTTCAATAAAAACCTTGTTTGTCTAAATTCTTTGTTCTTTAAGTTCTTCCTTATAACTAGAAGCTTTATTTATCATCCAATAGACACGACTCCAGTGAGTAGCTATTGAGTCCTTCTCAAACACTGGTCTACCCGTCTACTCTTTTGCAGAGGATAACCATGTTTTTTGGGACACCTGCCATTGTGATGACAGTGTGGTAAGCCACTCTATCAAAGTATGTTAATCTATTTCATTATATTAAAGTTTTCATGTATAAATATTTTATTTTAATTTTGATTCAGCAAATCTTATGAATATTATATTTTAATATCAACAACTATAAAAATTATTTGTTCCGCTCGTACTATGCCCGCAATGTAGTGCTGGCATTTAGCTAATTCCATTTATATACTGTTTCGTAGCACAATCTGAGTTTAGATATTGATTGGCACAATTAGCCGAGAAGAGACACAACATTACATTTGAAATATTCTTTGCTACTGTTCTGCCGATGTTGAGAACTGTTTTTCATAGTGTTTTAAAATTATTTTAAAAAACGTTTAAAAATTCTATTTTTATTTTTTATTTTAAATTAAAATTTATTAATGTTTTAGATCATTTTCATGTGTTAATTTTAGATCATTTTCATGTGCTAATATTAGATCATTTTCATGTGTTGATATTAAAATTATTTTTTAAAATAAAAAAATATTTTAATTTATTTCTAAATAAAAATCACAAACTTCAACTATATGATTAAAAACTTTCTTGGTCTATTTTTCTTTTCTTTTCATGTGGCAATCATAGTTATTAATCTCACTACACTACAGATTGCAGTTGACTTGACTTGGATTGCTAATCATAAACATGATCCGATTCACTTGTAACTAAGACGAGACTCTTTTTTTTTTATTTACTTAAAATATCGTTATTTTGTTATGCTAGTTGTCTAATCCAATCATCCAAAGAATATTAATGATTACATTTATCACCATGCCCCCGACAACTTGTATGTTTTTTACGACATTCACTTCCTACTACCAGTCTGAAAGATTATATGAGTGTTAACTTACTTAACTACTTAACCGTCAATTGCATCTATGTTTAAGCAATTTACAACTATTAACTATTAGTTTGGTTAAATTCACTGTGTCAGCAATTCGAACAAATACTAGGGTTTTGTTTTTTTAAGGTGGAAGTTTAAGATGGGAAAATTACTTTTACCCTCCCTAGGTTTATACATAATTACACTTTTCATTTATAATTTAAAAATTACACTTTACTGTTATAGATTAATATATATTATATCTTGTGGCCTCACCTATCAACTTAAGATTTTAAGTGAAATGATTTTTTGACATAATATCAGAGACTTATTAACCCATCGGTTACGAGTTTGAATCTAAACACTTTAATTCTATTTGATAAAAATCAAGTACAAGTTAGTGTGGACATATATGTAAGTTTGAAGCTAGAAAGGTATTCACTTGATGGGGTGTGCTTGAGAATAATATAAATTATATCTTGTGGCCTCACCTATCAACTTAAGATTTTAAGTGAAATGATTTTTTGACATAATATCAGAGACTTATTAACCCATCGGTTACGAGTTTGAATCTAAACACTTTAATTCTATTTGATAAAAATCAAGTACAAGTTAGTGTGGACATATATGTAAGTTTGAAGCTAGAAAGGTATTCACTTGATGGGGTGTGCTTGAGAATAATATAAATTATATCTTGAAATTTCATCCAATAGCTTAAATTTTTAGATAAGATGGTTCCTTGACATTCACATACCAAGTTAAATTTTAATAAAAAAAAAAAGAACTTTCTTGTATAATATATCATTAACAACTTGAACAATATATTAATCTAGATCACTAAACTCAGTTCTCTCCACCACCAATAGCATTTCCATTTATCGTTGACTAAAACCTAATTTATATATAAACAATTAATTAGTTTGCATCTAGATTTTTTTTCTAAAATTAGCATAGTAAATTAAAAATATCAGTGCAACATCACAGTTTAAAAAAGAGTTGGAAAAATAAAGCATACATGTCATGATTCATAATCACGACAATTAAGGTTTTCATGTTTCAAAATCATGATGTCTGTTAAATGTCATAATTATGAAAATTGATAACTTACGATGTCATGAATGTGAATTGTTACAAGTGATGAAATTTAACCTAGTTTCTTGTTCTTACCCCTTTCAATTGTAGCTTTCTCTATGTTAAAACTCATCATTGATATTATCTTTTTCCCTGAAACACTAGTCAGAATTGACAACCATATCCTTGAAACGCATAAAAAAACCATTTCTTCATCTTAAAGCCTTCATTCATTGTGTTTAGTGTCAAAATCATTGACCACGACATTGCCACCACTCCTCAAGGTGTAAAAAATGAATTTTCACTACTATTATGTTTAAAAGAAAGGTAATAACTTATATTTGTATTAATTTGATTAATCTATCATACAACTTATATATCATAGTAGAATGGATAAAGATATCAAATATTTATTGAGATACATTCTCTGATTAAAAGGACTATTATATTATTTGGTATATAGGTCTACCATATCATGTTATTCCACTAGACCCCATGTAAGTTTCTCAACCATAAGACTTGTAATATGAGCAATATACACAATGGATTTAAAATAGCATAAACTTTTTAGAATTAATATATTTTAAATGGTGTTTTTTATATATGAAATGTAACACCCTCAAATTTTAATATCATGAATTCTCCCAACATTTCTTTACCAATGTAAAGTGTTGGGTAATATGTCTAAATCATGAGATTTTTTTTTGAAATTTCGGCAGAGTTTCCTTTATTTTTGTTGATACCAAGTTATTGACAACACTTCTATTATATGTCATTACGACTTCCATCTTGATCCAATCATCCTGGATCACATTCCATTCATCAAACAATAACTCAATATTCATACTTATCAATATATGCATGTCTCATCATTTTGAAAATGATTTGGTCATACTAACAACTATACATATATATAATACATCCACTACATGTTACACCTTCTACTTAATTTTTACAACACAAAAGGATTTACACTCAAAGTAACGACATGAATATTACATTCCAAAATAGTATTTAAAAAACAGGAGTATTCCTATATTTAACGATCTGCATCACCTCGCGATGTACCTGTTTCAACAATAATAATATTAAATCACTTATTCACTATATTATTCTATTATTGATTAATTACTCTTAACCTTTTAAATTTAATAATTTTACTTTAATCTAACTTAATCTCTTAATTTACATAATCTTTTTAAAATTTACAAATCCAACTAACTCATCTTAATTACCAAATAAATCTAGCACTTCCATATAATTACTCAGAAATTTGGTTTCCTTCCTCAGTCACCAATAGATCCAGTACTTCCAATCGAATTACCCATCATCCGGCTAACCTCTTTTGTTAGCCAATCAATTTGCCAATTCCATTGAATTTCCCAACAGGCTAACCTCTTTTATTAGCCAATCAATCTGGTAATTCCATTTGAATTACCCATCATTCTGCTAACCCTTTTTATTAGCCAATCAATTCGGTAATTACATTTGAATTACCCAGCATCCGGCTAACCCCTTTTATTAGCCAATCAATCCGGTAATTCTATTTGAATTACCCAACATCTGGCTAACCCCCTATTTGTTAGCCAATCAATCTGGTAATTCCATTTGAATTACCCAACATCTGGCTAACCCCTTTTATTAGCCAATCAATCCAGTAATTTCATTTGAATTACCCCATATCCGGTTAACCTCTTTGTTAACCAACAAAACCGGTATTTTCTCAAAATTTACCGGTAATCCACATAATCATAACTCAATTTATTCATTTGCTCCATTCGTTTAATATCAATTTAATGAGCAATGCAGATTATTAGGGAAACTAAAAATTATAAAATAAGGTGACGAATCACTTACCTTCTGCTCGAGATGACCCAGCTCCTCCTGTCTGATAACCTGCTCCAGACACAACTCCTGAATCAATCAAGTGTCATTATATCATTAGTCCATCGATATTTTTCTTACGAGCCGAAACACAAAGCATGTAATATTTTTTTTATTTGTAATTTGTTCTAACAAAATTCATTCTCAAATATAACATCATTATTTTACATACAACCTCATATTTAACTCAAGTTACTTCTTTGCTTACCTATTGCTTTTCTTCCAATTTCTCTTATCTTCCAAGGTTCGTTGAATTTCCCTTCTCATATCCTCCTTCCTTCACTTGCTTTAGTGCTTTATAGCTTGAACTTGCAAGCTTATAAATTTCTCAATTTCTTGTGTTTTCCCCAACTTTTCTCTCTTTCTCTCACGTTTGCCGTGTTTCTCTTCACTCTTTTCTTTTGTTTATGCCCATTCGGTAGTGATTAGAAGAGAAGGAGAGCTTATATGTGTGTTTTAAATGGCCAATTTCTATTATACCCTTAATGATTTTTTTTTATCACTGGAGTTGTAACATGACCCTAAACAATAACATATCTCAATAACAAATCACAATAACAATACATGTTCCGAAATAGTAACAAGTCTTAATACTAACAATAACAGTCCAAAACAAGAATGACTCCAAACAAATCACAACAATAATAGTCCAAAACAATAATGAATGATCACAACAATAACAGTCCGAAACAGAATAACTCCAAACAGAATGATCACAACAATAATAGTCCGGAAACATGAATAACTCCAAGCAATGAATGGATCACAACAATAATGAGTCCGGAACGAGAATGAGCTCCAAACGAGTAACATATCACAACAATAACGAGTCCGGAAACAAGTAATAGACATTTACATAAAACTAGTCAATTTATAATTTTTTGCCCGGAGGTTTTACACGAAACCTTTAACGTGTTTATTTGATGAATTTTAGGTTGACTTTTTTTCATATAAGGGTTAGGAGGTTGTAACTGTGCTTTTTAATTTTGATAAAGAGAATAGTACAAATATGTTTCTCGTTGGTTCATTGCTTGTCACACTACACTTGTGAACTTCAAAGAGATTTTAACTTTCAATGATGTTGCAATCAAGGATGAAACCATTTATATAGAAGGCAATCATATCATTGTTGAACTCAACCCATCCAATAAATGATGTAGGAACAAACATATAAGCTTAAACATATAAACTTACTTACATGTGTTATTGATATAGTAAGTTGTGTTATTTTGTTAATTATGTGTTTTATGTTGTGTTATTTTGTTAAGTATGAGTTTATAGTTAATTTAGTGTTTTTAATATATTTTTAACATTGATTTTTATATTTTTTGGGTCAATTAAGTTGAGATTATTTTTTTCCTGGGAGTATTAGAGTATTTAGAGTGCTAGAATCTAAAATAAAAATCTTATTGATTACCATGTGACCAAAGATATAGGATTGTTTGTTGAGCTTAGTTTTAATTTGAACATTGTTAAGCTCTTGGATTTATAGGTGCTATGAACCATATAATTTTTAGATTAACAAATCAAATACCCTTTAACACAAGTGTCATTAAGTAAGTAATTGGAGTTATTCTATGATTCATCCTAAATTCAAATGAAATCTTGACAATAAAATGTTTGATAAAAGATTTAACTTCAAGTACTAGAAATATGACAAAACTATAGTTATTATGAAATTCAGCTTAAATATTATTTTTATTACAATCTAGTTTAAAACAACATAAATTTTAAGTAAATAAATTTTAAGAAATTATATTTTTTATATAATTTTTTAAATTTTATAAGAATACAAGCCTAATTTTAACAATGTTAGGATAAATTGTAACCCATGGATAAATTTTGGATAAATTTACTTTGCTTAAATCTCCATTAGTGTGTCGCACCCCAAAAATGGCTGGCGAGCGGCGTCGTTGCGACTTGTCCCCATGAGCGGGGATGATTATTATGTCGGGGGGATTATCTATTTTTATAAAAAGGGAGTCGCCACCTAGTATTATGGTTACTAGGAAACCTATGACTGGTCTTTCAGAGATTCTAAGGTAAGGGACTGATTGCGTAAAGGGAAGGTTTTAGCACCCCTAGTACGCCCTACCTAAGGTAAGCTGCTTGGTGTTTTTGTTTGTCTAATAATTGCTAAAATATTTTAAAAAACAAATATATTTACATATTGCCGATATATCATTTACGCCGAATATTTTGGATAGAATTTATCCAAGCTCCGAAAAATAAATAATATAAATCACTGAAAAGTTTTTTTATATTTTTTTGAATATTGGCCAATACCCTTTGGATTTTACAAACATGTTGTAAAATCTCAAAATGCAAGAAATGATTTTTCCCTTTTGCAAAATCTATGCTAAAACTCATTTTTCTTCAAAACACAAGATAATATAATTTTTTTAAAGAAACAAATTTTTAAAATATGCTAGTGTATTGGCCTTATGCAAGAAAAATAACACATTTTTTTAAGATTTTTTTTTGTATATAAAAAAAAACATTTTATATTTTTATTATTATTTTTTATATTATTATTATATATATATTTTCGGGGTGGGCTGGATCGCCAATTCACCCTCGTCATCTCTGGTCGCTAGCCCAAGCAGTCTGGTCGTTAGCCGACCTCCACAGCGAGTGCTGGCCGTGGCCCGTACGGTCTCGGTCTGGGCCGTGGCCCAGACGTCGTCGGGTCTGGGCCTCGGCCCAGACGCTCAGCGGTCCGGTCGGGAACAAGCCCGACCCGACCCGGTAGCTACAGTAACCGAGGCTAAAACACAGAGAAGATGAACAGTGAAATATCGATTTTTCAAGTACGATTAACGGGGATTCTGTTGATACCTTCGTGTAGAGGGCATTGATGTGGTTCTTCCTGTCGTGGTGGAATCGGGAATGGTGGCCTGAGGTCGTCGGAAAACGAACTGGAAGTCGTCGGAGCTGTTGTTGCAGGCGTCGGGGCTTTCACGTTTTCTTCAACGGAGACGATAGCTGAGCTTCTGGGGGTTGTGGGAAGCTGACGGTGCTGGAAGTGGCGGCTCTTGGTGGCTCGAAGTGGTGGTTGGGGTTGCACCGAAATGGGGAGAGGGTTGTTTACCGAGAGTGAGAGCCACGGGTTTTAGTGAGAGAGGGGAGCAGAGAAAACCGAGTTGGAGCAGGGAGAAAGTGAGAGAGAGACGACCGAAATGTTGAGGTTCTGTTGAGGGGAAGATGAGGACAATCGACGGTAGGCTTATGTCCTTCCAACCGAGTGGGAGAAGGGAGCACAAACGGCTGTTCTGTTTTTTTTAGATAGAGAGGGTCGAGCTTGCCGAGAGGGATGAGAACATAGGTTTTTGTGTTCTAAGAGGGAGAGGGAACCAGCCGAGCTGGTTTTAGGAGAGAGAGAGAGTGAAACCGAGAGGGAGATGAAGATGAAAAGAAAAAAAAAACAAACCGAATGCTCCAACGAAACTGAAATTTCCAAACTTTCACGTAACAATTTTTTGTTTTCCCTTAGCTTTTTCTCCCCCCTGTTCTTCGTCCCTTGCTTTTCTTATTCTTCAAGTTCGAGAAACAGAACCCCAAACCGAGAAAGATGAAGGTCGGGTCCCTCTACTGAAAAAATCAGCTTCCTCCCCCTCATTTTTGGTTTTTTTCTTTATATGGCGACAGGTTCCCAAAACAAGCCCGGGGTGTCTGGCTCAAGGTATTTCGAAACATGAGTTTCGGGTGGCTCCATAAAAGTGAGGATGGGTAGCTCAATGTACATGCTTTGTCTGAACAAATGGGGGTTTCGGGTGGCTCAATGTTTTTTTTTTTTAATTTTATTATTATTTTTATATATTTTTTTTATTTTTTTATTTTTTTATTATTTTATTATTTCCATTTTTTATTATATATTTTTTATTTATAAAATACAGTTTGATCCCTCTATTTTGTTACTCCTCCAATTGCACCCTTAATTGAACTTAAACTTACGATCTTGTGCAATTATATCCTTGTGAAAAAATTCAACATTAACTTTATTTTGCGCACATTTGGTCCTTGATTTTTATCTGTGCAATATAGTTCCCTACTCAACCATAAAACTCTTAATTTGTTCAATTTGCTCTCGATTTCGCTTAATTGGCTTGAAAAATTCAAATTGATCAACGAAAATTCAAATATAATCAATTGAGCTCGAATTAAATTTAAGCACTTGATTTCTTATTGACTAAGCCTTTAATAAAATTAATTTGATCCATTTAAAGTATAATTAAGCCGTCAAGCTTAATTAAACCCTTCAACTGCACCTAAATTAATTCCTGCATACAATTACGCTTTTATATTAACCAATGACTGTATCAAATCGGTTCATAAAAATATAATTATATTTTATGACTTAATTTATACTGCGATTTATCTCATAATAAATTACTTTAGCTTTGGATCCGTGTTTTTCATTTCAGGCACAAAAAGGGTACAATCGATTTTTCAAAAATGTTCAAAATTTTAACTTGATTTTTCTACCGACACCATCCCCATTTTATTTTATTTTTCGTTATTTTCTCGATAGTTTTGGGGCATGACCCAAAATTGGGTTACAACAGTTGCTCCTTCTTTACAATGCTTACGACTAAAGTATTTGTAAAAGACTTTAGCTTAGTAAGTGTTGTAAAGAAAATATGGAAATTGTCTCATTGCAACGCATGACTTACCCGGTCTTATTATTGCGGTGACCGCCCAAGTTGGAAAGGAAAGAGGTCTCATTTTTTGGGTGACCGATCCGGATATCATGGTCTCACTTTTATGGGTGACCGACCGGATGAAAGAGTCTCGATAGTGACGGATGACTTACCCGGTCCGACTATGACGGTGACTCGCCTCGGTTAGTAAAGTCTCGATAGAGACGGATGACTTACCCGGTCCGATTATGACGGGTGACTCGCCTAAGTTAGAGTCTCGATAGTGACGGATGACTTACCCGGTCTCATTATGACGGGTGACTCGCCCTAGTTAGTAAAGTCTCGATAGTGACGGATGACTTACCGGTCCGATTATGACGGGTGACTCGCCTGGAGTTAAAAGAGTCTCGATAATGACGGATGACTTATCCGGTCCGATTATGACGGGTGACTCGCCTGAGTTAAAAGAGTCTCGATAGTGACGGATGACTTACCCGGGTCTGATTATGACGGGTGACCTGCCCGAGTTAAAAGAGTCTCGATAGTGACGGATGACTTACCCGGGTCTGATTATGACGGGTGACCTGCCCGAGTTAAAAGAGTCTCGATAGTGACGGATGACTTACCCGGGTCTGATTATGACGGGTGACCTGCCCTAGTTAGTAAAGTCTCGATAGTGACGGATGACTTACCCGGGTCTCATTATGACGGGTGACCTGCCCTAATATCATGGTCTCATTTTTATGGGTGACCGACCCGGCTAGCATGGTCTCATTTTTATGGGTGACCGACCCGGATATCATGGTCTCATTTTTATGGGTGACCGACCCGGATATCATGGTTTGTCGACCTGAGATTTTGTTTCTTCATATCTTTCGTGACTCGAAATTGCATCAGCTTTCACCACACCTTTCCTGTCAGGTTAGTGTTATGACAATAATATGCATGCTTTGTTACCTCTTTTTGAAACATAGGTCCCCCCTCTCTCCGTGGTGGCCTTCCTTCATAGGATGTGTTCCCTCTGCCATATCTTTACGCTTGGCGGCGAGACTCTTTTGTTCCATACAGGACCCTTTCTCGCTCCATTATTATTTTTTACTCATGTTTAAAAACTCAAAACGATATATAATTGAAAAAAATATTTCAAAACATGGTTTTATTTGTAAATGAACACTTTTAAAGCAGATCACTATTTAAATAATTTTGCCCCCAGCGTGGTGCACAAAATACATCAAAAATAAATGATAGAACGCAAATAAATATTATAAAATCATGTGCTTTGGAAAAGATTTCTTGCAACAAGAATTCATGGCCGAATTTATCTATTGAGGAAGGTTACAACATATCAGGCATAATATCTCTTTACAGAGTCAGAATTCACAGGCCTAGCTAGATCTTCTCCATCCATTCTAGATAATAGCAAAGCTCCTCCGGAGAATGACTTCTTCACCACATATGGGCCTTCATAGTTTGGGGCCCATTTACTCTGCTCTTGCCCTGGTACAAACAATATCTTCTTTAACACCAAATCGCCTTCTTGGAATTTTCGAGGTCGGACTTTCTTATCATATGCTTTGGCCATCCTTCTTTGGTATAATTGATGATGACAGATTGCGGCTAACCTCTTTTCACTGATCAAATTCAATTGCTCATATCTGACCTTTGCCCATTCTGCTTCATCTAGTTCGGAGTCCATCAATACTCTTAGTGATGGGATTTCTACCTCTAAAGGCATTACCGCCTCCATCCCATATACCAACATGTACGGTGTGGCTCCTGTTGAGGTCCGAACTGCGGTACGGTATGCATGAAGAGCAAATGGCAACATTTCATGCCAATCCTTATAGGTGACTACCATCTTCTGAACAATCTTCTTGACGTTCTTGTTAGCAGCTTCTACAACACCATTCATCTTGGGCCTATAAGGAGAGGAATTTGAATGTTTGATCTTCCATTTAGTACAGAGTTCTGTTATCAACTTCCCATTGAAGTTTTGGGCATTATCAGTTATAATCTTTTCTGGTGGCCCATACCGACATATCAGATCCCTCTCAATGAACTTCTTTACCACCTTTTGTGTTACATGAGCAAATGACCCGGCCTCTACCCATTTTGTGAAGTAGTCAATTGCCACGAGAATGAACCTGTGACCATTGCTGGCTTTTGGGTTGATAGGTCCAATCACATCGATCCCCCACATTGCAAAAGGCCATGGAGATAACAAATTAAATAGAGGTATCGGAGGGGCATTCATTTTGTCCCCGTAGATCTGACACTTGTGACATTTGCGGACATAGTCAATGCAATCCTTCTCTAATGTCATCCAAAAGTAACCAGCTCTTTGTATTTTCCTTGCCATCATATGTCCACTAGCATGGGTCGAGCAGATCCCTTCATGCACTTCTCGCAATGCGTTTCTAGCTTCAACCCCATCTAGGCATCTCAGCAAAGTCCCATCAGATGACCTCTTATATAAAACTTCTCCATCAAGGTAAAAATCCATTGCCAGCCTTCTCAAGGTCTTCTTTTCGATGTTGGATGCCCCCATGGGATAAGTCTGATTTTGGATGAAGTTCTTGATATCGTAGTACCAAGGGTTTCCATCTATTTCTCCTTCAACTGAGCAACAATGAGACGGGTTATTTCTGATGTCGATGTGTATCGGCTGTAAGCTTTGCCCAAAGTCTATTCTAGCCATAGAAGCTAGTGTAGCCAAGGCATCTGCAAACTGATTTCCTTCCCTTCCTAGATGCGTGAACTCTATTTCCTCAAACTCCTTAGCCAGTTTAGATAGGTATTCTTGGTAGGGGATCAACTTTTCTTCTTTGGTTTGCCATTCCCCTTTTACCTGACAAATAATTAGCATCGAATCTCCATATACATCTATCTTCTTTACGTTCAACTCCAAGGCCGTCTCTAAACCAAGGATACAGGCCTCATATTCGGCCGTGTTATTAGTGCACCCGAACTGCAATTTGGTTGACACTGGGTATTGTTTCTTGTCAGGAGATATTATCACTGCCCCGGCTCCGTTACCACATATGTTCACAGCACCATCAAAGTACATAGTCCACCATCCGGGTTTTCCTTCCTCTACTGAAAACACATCCTCATCAGGAAAATCAAAGTCTAACGGCTCATAATCCTCCATAGCATGGTCCGCCAGGTGATCAGCAATGACACTTCCTTTCACCGCTTTCCTTGTCATATACACTATATCATACTCGGATAGCAGAACTTGCCACCTGGCGATTCGGCTGGATAAGTAGGGTTTTTCACAGATGTACTTCAACGGGTCTAATTTAGAAATTAGCCATGTGGTATGATACAACATATACTGTCGCAACCTTTTTGCAGCCCATGCTAATGCACAACACAACTTCTCAATCATAGTATACCTAGACTCACACTCCATGAATTTCTTGCTTAAATAGTAAATGGCCTTTTCCTTCCTTCCCGATTCATCTTGTTGCCCAAGCACACATCCCATCGCTGTTTCAGTCACTGTTAAGTATAAAATCAATGGCCTTTTTGGTACAGGGGGAACCAGTAGAGGTGGTTTAAGCAAGTACTGCTTGATTTTCTCAAAAGCTTCTTCACATTCTGCGTTCCAAATGCCAGGATTCTTCTTTCTTAACAAACGGAAAATAGGATCGCAGGTCGTGGTTAATTGGGATATGAATCGAGCAATGTAATTTAACCTTCCCAAAAATCCCCTTACTTCCTTCTCAGTCTTCGGAGCTGGCATATTCTGAATAGCCTTTACTTTTTCCGGATCTACTTCTATTCCTTTGTCACTCACCACAAATCCTAACAACTTCCCAGACTTCACCCCAAATGAACACTTTGCAGGGTTAAGCCTCAATTTATATTTCCTTAACCTGTCAAATAATTTCTTCAATATTTGGACATGATTCTCTCCTTTTCCCGATTTAGCGATCATGTCATCCACGTATACTTCAATCTCCTTGTGCATCATGTCGTGAAATAAAGTCACCATAGCCCTTTGATAAGTGGCACCAGCATTCTTTAACCCAAATGGCATGACTTTATAGCAGAAAGTCCCCCATGGTGTAACAAACGTCGTCTTCTCCTTATCTTCCGGCGCCATTTTTATCTGATTATAACCTGAGAAACCATCCATAAAGGAATACACGGAGCTACGAGCTGCATTATCAACTAACATGTCTATATGTGGTAAAGGAAAATTATCTTTAGGGCTAGCCCGATTTAAATCCCTAAAGTCCACACAGACTCGAATCTTGCCCTCCTTTTTGGGTACCACTACTATGTTGGACACCCATTGTGGATATTTGACCACCTCTAAGAAACCAGCATTCCATTGCTTTTCAATCTCCGCCTTTACTTTGATCAAAACTTCTGGGTGCGTTCTTCTTAGCTTTTGCTTAATCGGTCTGCATCCCTCCTCCAATGGTAGCCTATGGACTACAATATTTGTATCTAGACCGGGCATATCCTCATAGGACCAAGCAAAAACATCTGTATAATCTTGAAGCAAAGCAATCAAATCTTCTCTTTCCTTTTGCGTGATCAAAGTTCCTACCTTGAGTTCTCTTTGGCTTTCTTCAGTACCCACATTTATGGTTTCAAGTTCCTCTTTAGCGGGTTTCCAAACTTGTTCGTGTTGCTCTAATAATTTTGTGAATTCTTTAATGCTATTTTCATCACCGTCTTCCTCTTCTACAGCTATTACGTGCTCTTTATAATTCGGCCATTCATTCTCAGTGCAAAGTGCAAGTGGTGTTGTGGAAGTTCCGCTTTCAGGGTTCCTGAAAGCGGAAAATGAGTGTAAATGCACCAAATAAAAATAAGAAAAGAGATGAACAAAAATGCATGATCTTCATAAAAATGCAGTTCACAACAAACAGAGATAAAATCCGATTAGCCGGTTAGGCCTTAAAACAAAACAAACCAAAATAAATGTAGAAAACATTGTTCATTACATTCTTGGGTTTCCCAATTCTGGAACTTCTCTCCCTTGGCTAACTTCCGAATGCATGTCTGGGCAATGACTTCCTCTACAGCATAGATGGTCAGTTGTGGTAGCTCTTCATCCCCTTTCCCTGACTGAGTCTCCTTGACAAATCCCTGGCCTTCTTCCTTCTCCACAATATTTATGCTCATAGATGACATCTTCTGAAGAAAGCTCTCGTGCCCTGGATCAGGTTGTATAACATATGCTGCCTTTGGGAATGAGACTTTGATTGGCGGAATGACTAGATCTTCTTCTTCAGGCTTCCTTCCCTCGATCCTCGCCATTCTTTTCTCCCTTCTTGCCATGGTAGCCCGCTGGTAATCCTTCTTTTTAGGTTTATATCCCAGCCCAAACCTTTGTTCTACAGCCTTCAGCTTCGTTACCCCAATCCATTCAAATTTCTTTTTTGTTGCTCTCAAAGTCTCGATTGCTGCTACCTCTCCACTACTTTCCATATTCTCTATCCTCAACTCCCCTAAAGTCAACATCCTTACGACCTTTTGATGGAAATCGGTACACTCATCTATGTGATGCCCTTGTTCATTATGGAATGGGCAAAAGTCATTTTCACCAATGTCATGCTTAGTTGATCCCCTCAAACGTCCAGATTGCACCAACATGTCGTATAATCTGGTCATGGTCACTTTTAGAGCCATTTCCTTGATATCCACTTCCACTGCATTTACCCCACTACTTCCTGCTGCATGCTTGGGCAAGGGGTTCAGACTTACGTTGGGTGGATCCTCAATTGTGATCCATCCGATCTTGATCAATTGCAATACCTTCCTCTTAAAAGCTACGCAGGTCTCGATGCTATGGCCGGCGTTACCAGCATGGTACTCGCAAGTCAATTTTGGGTTGTACCAGCGAGGAAAGGTGGGCGTGTCTGGTGGTACTGGTAGGGGACCAATATGTCCAATGCTTAGTAATTGGGCATACAATTCTTTAAGGTCATGGGCAAAGGTGGTAGTTCTTCGACTTGTGGATAGTCTCTTTTTGGTTGTTATTTTGATTATGTACAGGAATTTTGGGTAAAAAGGTTGGTTTGGAGTGGTGGGTTTGGAAAAGTTGATGTTGGTGGTTTGTGGGGTAGATGTTTGGTAGCTCTTGGAATTCTTCTCTTTCCCCTTGTACCTTTCTTCCACATTATTCACCTCCACTTCTTTTCTCTTCCCGATGAAACCTCTCTTCTCTACGGGTTCCACAATTCTTCCACTCCGGATTCCCTGCTCAATCCTTTCAGCAATCCGTACGGCATCAAAAAGTGTTGGGCGAACTTCCCATCAGTGCTCATAGTACGGAGCCTTGAACGTATTGGCAAACAGGGTCACCATTTCAGACTCTATCAATGGAGGTTGCACATTGACAGCCTGGTCCCTCCATCTCTGAGCATAAGTCCTTACAGACTCTTGGGCTCCTTTCTCCATTGTCATCAAGCTTGTCCTATCAGGAGCAATCTCGAGGTTAAACTTATACTGCTTCAAAAAAGCATCTGCCAAATCAGCCCACTTTCGAATCCTGATGTTGTCCAGCCTCATGTACCAGCTAAGGGCTGAACCTGTCAGGCTGTCCTGAAAAAAGTAGATTAACAGTTTATCATCATGTATTACCTCCGCCATCTTGTTATAGTAAGAACGAAGATGGGTTTTCGGGCATTCTATTCCAGTATACTTGATAAACTCTGGGACCCTGAACTTTCGTGGTATCACAATGTTTGGTACCAAACACGCTTCAGCTGCCCTGATTGGGTCGGATAGGTCGTTCCCTTCAATTGCTCTTAATCTTTCCTCTAATGCAGACCATTTGTCATATCCAGTGTGCTCAGGAACTCCGGTATTTTGTGGGTCCTCGTCTGTTAAATCTAATGTAATAGGAATCGGGATGGGCCGAGTGGATTCAGGCTGCCTCTTTGGCGAATTAGTTCCCACAATAAGGGGTGCCCCCGGGCTTTGAACTGCTGGAGGTGCTTCATCGGTTTGAGCGGATGTGCCCTCTCCATCTCTTGCTCTTAAGGTCTTTTCTAGCAAACTAGTCAAACGTGCTACGTCATTTCGCATAGCTTCAAGATCTCTTTGGTACTGGGATTCTAGTTCTGCCCTGTCGTTTTCCATTCTTCTTCTCAGTCGGGTGTTGTGGACTTTAACAGGGGGACCTATGTTTCGTGGTAGAGCTGTTACATGAATGCATAAGAGAATGGAAAGTGTATGTGGTATAATGAATATGCTCATGTGAAATATATGATAGAGCATACACCCTAACGATAGGTTCTAGTTCTTTTATGTGAGACATGGGGTAGGCTTACTATTTGGGCTCTAAAGAGGGTCTCTCGCTATCCCAGTGATCACCTTCGTGAAGGCAATATGGGGTCTTAGCAGATAATGGGATGGTACGTATACCAATCACTATCATCTAAGCTCTCAGCCAAGAGTTGGGGTTTACACAAACTTAAACCTTGACTCAAGTCATAGGTAAGCTGCTAGTCCCCCACGTAACTTAAAGTTTAGTGTGTGCTCTCAAAATAAATAAAAAGTGATGCATGACAAGGCATATTATGATGACAGGATGAAAAGATGCATGCTAAAGCTTTTAAACAAATAAACAATTCATAGCAACATGAGAATAAATGAATGAAATAAACACAAATAATTAACAGATCATAAACAAACAAAATTATCAAGCTTAGTCCAATGTCCCCAGTGGAGTCGCCATTCTGTCGCACCCCAAAAATGGCTGGGAGCGGCGTCGTTGCGACTGGTCCCCATGAGCGGGGAGAGATTATTATGTCGGGGGGATTATCTATTTTTATAACAAGGGAGTCGCCACCTAGTATTATGGTTACTAGGAAACCTATGACTGGTCTTTCAGAGATTCTAAGGTAAGGGACTGATTGCGTAAAGGGAAGGTTTTAGCACCCCTAGTACGCCCTACCTAAGGTAAGCTGCTTGGTGTTTTTGTTTGTCTAATAATTGCTAAAATATTTTAAAAAACAAATATATTTACATATTGCCGATATATCATTTACGCCGAATATTTTGGATAGAATTTATCCAAGCTCCGAAAAATAAATAATATAAATCACTGAAAAGTTTTTTTATATTTTTTTGAATATTGGCCAATACCCTTTGGATTTTACAAACATGTTGTAAAATCTCAAAATGCAAGAAATGATTTTTCCCTTTTGCAAAATCTATGCTAAAACTCATTTTTCTTCAAAACACAAGATAATATAATTTTTTTAAAGAAACAATTTTTAAAATATGCTAGTGTATTGGCCTTATGCAAGAAAAATAACACATTTTTTTAAGATTTTTTTTTGTATATAAAAAAACATTTTTTTATTTTTTTATATTTTTATTATTATTTAATTATATTATTATTATATATTATTTTGGGTGGTGGATCGCCAATTCACCTCGATCATCTCTGGTCGCCGACCAACGAGTCTGGTCGTCGACCCAGCCTCCACAGGCGGGTCTGGGTCGTGGCCCAGACGTTGTCGGGTCTGGGCCGTGGCCCAGACGGTCTCGGTCTGGGTCGTGGCCCAGACGGTCTCGGGTCTGGGCCCTCGGCCCAGACGATTTCGCGGGTCCGGGTCGGGAACAAGCCCGACCCGGTAGCTACAATAACCGGGCTACAACACAGAGAAGATGAACAGTGAAATATCGATTTTTCAAGTACGATTAACGGGGATTCTGTTGATACCTTAGTGTAGAGGGCATTGATGTGGTTCTTCCTGTCGTGGTGGAATCGGGAATGGTGGCCTGAGGTCGTCGGAAAACGAACTGGAAGTCGTCGGAGCTGTTGTTGCAGGCGTCGGGGCTTTCACGTTTTCTTCAACGGAGACGATAGCTGAGCTTCTGGGGGTTGTGGGAAGCTGACGGTGCTGGAAGTGGCGGCTCTTGGTGGCTCAAAGTGGTGGTTGGGGTTGCACCGAAATGGGGAGAGGGTTGTTTACCGAGAGTGAGAGCCACGGGTTTTAGTGAGAGAGGGGAGCAGAGAAAACCGAATAGGAGCAGGGAGAAAGTGAGAGGGAGACGACCGAAATGTTGAGGTTCTGTTGGGGGGAAGATGAGGACAATCGACGGTAGGCTTATGTCCTTCCAACCGAGCGGGAGAAGGGAGCACAAACGGCTGTTCTTTATTTTTTTAGATAGAGAGGGTCGAGCTTGCCGAGAGGGATGAGAACACAGGTTTTTGTGTTCTAAGAAGGAGAGAGAACCAGCCGAGCTGGTTTTAGGAGAGAGAGAGAGTGAAACCGAGAGGGAGATGAAGATGAAAAGGAAAAAAAAACAAACCGAATGCTCAAACGAAACTGAGATTTCAAAACTTTCACGTAACAATTTTTTTGTTTTCCCTTAGCTTTTTCTCCCCCCCTGTTCTTCGTCCCTTGCTTTTCTTTTTCTTCGATGTTCTGAGAAACAGAACCCCAAACCAGAAAGATGAAGGCCGGGTCCCCTCTACAAAAAAAAAATCAGCTTCCTCCCCCCCCTCATTTTTGGTTTCTTTTTCTTTATATGGCGACAGGTTCCCAAAACAAGACCGGGGTGTCTGGCTCAAGGTATTTTCGAAACATGAGTTTCGGGTGGCTCTATAAAAATGAGGATGGGTAGCTCAATGTACATGCTTTGTCTGAACAAAGTGGGGGTTTCGGGTGGCTCAAGGTTTTTTTTTTTAATTTTATTATTTTTATATATTTTTTTATTTTATTATATTTTTTTTTTTTTATTATTTCCATTTTTTTATTATATATTTTTTATTTATAAAATACAGTTTGATCCCTCTATTTTGTTACTCCTCCAATTGCACCCTTAATTGAACTTAAACTTACGATCTTGTGCAATTATATCCTTGTGAAAAAATTCAACATTAACTTTATTTTGCGCACATTTGGTCCTTGATTTTTATCTGTGCAATATAGTTCCCTACTCAACCATAAAACTCTTAATTTGTTCAATTTGGTCCTCGATTTCGCTTAATTGGCTTGAAAAAATTCAAATTGATCAACGAAAATTCAAATATAATCAATTGAGCTCGAATTAAATTTAAGCACTTGATTTCTTATTGACTAAGCCTTTAATAAAATTAATTTGATCCATTTAAAGTATAATTAAGCCGTCAAGCTTAATTAAACCCTTCAACTGCACCTAAATTAATTCCTGCATACAATTACGCTTTTATATTAACCAATGACTGTATCAAATCGGTTCATAAAAATATAATTATATTTTATGACTTAATTTATACGCGGATTTATCTCATAATAAATTACTTTAGCTTTGGATCCGCGTTTTTTCATTTCTGGGCACAAAAAGGGTACAATCGATTTTTCAAAAATGTTCAAAATTTTAACTTGATTTTTCTACCGACACCATCCCCCATTTTATTTTATTTTTTCGTTATTTTCTGATAGTTTTGGGGCATGACCCAAAATTGGGTTACAACATAGTGTATAAATATTTTGTAAAGATGGAATTTTTTAGCTAAATATAAATTTGGTAATAAATTCTCACCTTTAGATTATAAGATTAGAAATGTATAATCATACTGTTACTAGTATAAATCATTTTATTGTCTTAACAATAATAACTCTTCTACTCTCACTTGTTGGAAATAGACCAACACAAATATAATAATGTTGTTAATGTTTCAGTGGATATCACATTTTTAATATGCGATATAAGAAAAAGTCGTGTTTTGTAAATATGACATTTATATAATTTCATATTTTTTAATTATGATTTCTTTATATGTTGCATTTTGAAATCATAAACTATGTTATTTCGCAAATAGTTTCTTGTAGCTTGTTATTACTCAAAACTTTAAGTTTTCTATGTTAATAACCCAAAATAGTGTTTCGTGTAGCTTTTAGATAAATGTAATTAAGGGAGTGTTTAGGAATCACTCCAAAAGTGTTTTTTGAAAGCAAAAAATTTCTGATTTTTTAAAATGAAAATATTTTTAATATGTTTAGATCATTTTGATGCAATGATATAAAAAATAATTTTTAAAAATTTAAAAAGTACTAATTTAATGCATTTCTGAGTGAACAATACTTTTAGAATATTGATATGATGATATATGAAATGATTTTTTTTTGAATATTGACATTGTGAATTATTAGATTTACTAAGGTTAACCCGTTAAATCTATGACCTGAATCATGAGATTATGATAATTTTATAAATGAAATCAAAATAAATCATGAACTTCAATTCCCAATGAACTCAATATAGAAAGATCAAATTAAATAAAAAAGATAAAAAATTATTTGGGTCAACTCGGGTTATATCAAACCTTTAAATTGAGCTATGATATTAAGTTAATTCCATAGAATACAAATAAAAAATTATGAAGCTCAATTTTTAACAAATCCAATTAATAGAAGAAAAAAAAAACCCAATCCTACCCAAATCTAACCTATAAAACTCATGACTTGGATCATGAAACCGGGATAGCTTTATTATTTTTTATTTTATTTTGTAAAACTCTACTTATAAAAGATTCAATGTTGAAATTGATAGAAATAAAATGAATGAATAAGACTTAAAGATAACTTTATGAAAAACAATTTAAAAAGGAAGAAGATCCCAATCCTCAAACAATACATAAAATAGAAAAAGATTGAGTTTGAAATTTTAAAAAAGTTATTCAATTTTTAATATTGAAAAATTATTTGTTTAAATTCACACTAAAGATTGTAGAAATTTTGGTTTCATTTATATGAAAATTAGCTTGTAGATAATTTAAATTGTTGAGCCAAAATAAAACGAAGAATTCGTTGCACATTAAATAAAAACCATCAATAGTTTTATTTCAAATTACAAAAACTAGTGTAAGAATACCATGAGCATTAAATAATAAAAATACCGATAAAAATTCAAACGATCTCACTGTGTTAGATGTATAAATAGAATGATCAAAATCATTAAAGAACACGAATCTCGATTGATTTTTTTTTTAAGGCTGTTTGTTTTTATTTTTATGTTTAAGAAAAAAAACTTAAAAAATTTATATCATTTTATTTTTCTTAATTACTTTATTATACAATATTTTTTTTTATTTATAAATAAAAAATACTTTAAGAAATTACTACACACAAATCATCAGTCAACCTCATCCTTAATTAAATATGTGCTTCCTTTATTTATCCAAAAATAGACAAAACTGGGAAAAACCAACAGCAACAGACCTAAATCACAGGCCGAACTCGACTCAATTCCAATGGCTTCGTCTTCATCTCTCCCTCAAGATCCAGCCCCAGACCCAAATACTCCCTCTCAAAACCCTAACATCACAAACCCAGATCAAATTCAACAAACATTACCTGATGATGATGATGATGATACCCAATTCTCCAAAACCCTAGCCCTTGAAACCCCAAACCCGAACACACATGAACATGACCCAACTAACCAAAACCATGATGACTTCGAAGACCTCACCCTTTTCTCTCCCTCCACAACCACCACCACCCCCCGTCGTGCTGGGGGTGGACGGAAAGCTCAGAAGGCTAACCTAAAACGACGTGTACAGGTTAAAAAATTTGAAAAAAAGCTTGAAACTTTAAGCCAAACCCTAAATCCAATCCCCTTTGTACCCAACAAAATCCTCGATCTGTCTTCACAAGAAACCCTTTTAAAAAAGTTGGGTTTGTGGGAATTTGTGCATTTGCATTTTGATACTAATATTCGAGCTGATTTGCTTGCACAATTGATTGCTGGTTACAATCCTGCGTTGCGGGGTAGCTATGTTAATGAGGTTAAGATCATGGTCAATCGTGCTGATTTAGGTCGTGCTTTGAAGTTACCTGTGAAGAAAGATAAAAGTAGTGTAGGAGATGGTGTATCTGAGTTAATGGAAAGTGCGGAGTCAATTGGGTTTATAGAGGAGTTGGTTTCGAATTGGATTTTGTTACATGAGGATACCTGGATGATGCCGCCAGATATATTGAACTGGAATAAATTGATTAAAGAAGGGAACTTTGAGAAATTGGATTGGGCTGGAATGATTTGGTATATGGTAGAGAAAGAGTTGAATGCAAGGCCTATTTTAGGGAATTGTTATTATGCGTCGCATTTGCAGTGTTTGATTAAGTGCCAGAGAGAGGAGTTGTTGAAGGAGGGGAGTCTAAAAATGGAGATTGATGTTAAGGATGATCGAGATGATGAGGGTGTGAAGATGGAGCAGAGTATGAGGATGGAGAAGAGTGCGGAGATGGCTGAGGATTTTAAGGTTGAATCATCAGTGTTAGAGGAGCATAGAATTGAGTTGAGTCTTGGAGAGATGGAGAATGCAGGGAGGGAAGAGGGGGGAAATGTCGGTGATGGGGATGTGATGGATTTTGAGGAGAGGAAAGAAGAAGAAGATCAGGGTCAGTGGGGAAAGATCAGTATGGATGGGCATTATCTGCAGCCATGTGGTTTTAGTAAAGTTATGGGAATGGAATGTGAGGAAGAGGGGAAGAAGCAGGATGAGGTGGAGGGAGAGGGAGAGGAACAGGGGAAGGGAGGAGAGGAAGGAGAGGAGGGGGAGGAGGATGAAGAGGAGGAAGATGATATTGGTTTCCATATCGCAGCCAAAGGGAATATTTTGGAGCGCATAAGCTCTGAGAATCTTGTTGAGGTAATGGGAGCAGCTCAGTTTCCTTTTAGTTCAGGTGTCCAAATTCATAATAATGTATCTTCCAGGAAATTTCTTGTTTCTAGGGTTGATACAGAGACAATTCCAGGTGGTTTGATGTTTGGTAATGTTAGTGGAAGTAAGAGGGTGATTGAGCATCTTGAGAATGATATACCTCATCACTCACTTAATGTTGGTAATAAGAGGATGAGGAGTGATGGGCATTGGGATGCAAAGCCGTATATGGACTTTGATAGTTTTGAGGAGGAGATGCAGAATATGATGGGAAAAACCAGAATGATGATGGAGGAAAAGGAGCAGTCATGTCAGCAATTGAGTATGCATCAACAGGTGTTGTGTAATGAGTTGCAGCAGCGTGATAACTTTATTCAGCAGTTGCAGAAGGCCAAGATGGAAGAGCAGCAGAAGAGTCAGTTGGAGGTTTATAGGCTTGAACATGAACTGTATACGATGGGAAATCTTTTAGAGGGCTATAGAAAGGCGTTGAAGGAGTCACACAAGGCATTTTCTGAATACAGAGCAAGATGCCAACTAGCCGTAGAACCGATATATAAAGATACCGGGTCTGGTGGTCTTGTTTTGAGCACCATGGAGTTTGAGAAGCAGCGCTTGAAGCAAGAGGAAGAAGAAAGGCTAAACCGTGTATTGCTTGAGAAGTTGGTTAAGGAATTTGAATCAGAGTGCATTCCAAAATTTGAAGGACATGAGAATACTGTTAACTTGCTGAGAGACAAGCTACTGGTTGTTGGGGATAAATTCAATCTCTTGAAGGAAATGTCTGTTAAACGAAAGATGTTAGAGATGTCAGAATTTGTTGCCACCGAGGACTGCAGTACAGCTAAAGAATCTGTTCCAGCTGAGAATCCGTTTCAGTTGTAGTACATGCTCCAACTGAAGAATCTGTTCCAGTTGTAGAGTGTTCTCCTTCTGAAGAAAGTGTTCCAATGGAAGAATGTGTTCCAGCAGAAGGATGAATTGCTCTCAAGTCTGTTTTGTCTTTAAAAATGTGGATAAAAAAGAGCTTTTTTATGCAAGCTAATGTTAGCTTTTGACATATCGTAGTCACAAGAATCGAAGCTTCATGTGACATAGTTTGCTTACATTCTCTTTGTAACTTTAAATGTGGTATATGCATTTTAGCAATGCTATGTACTGACACCACACTATTTCCGCTCATCTGATTTATCATTGATATGTTAATTTCTTTGTCTGCTGAATGATTATTGACAGAGACAAAAACATACAACTGGATAACACTTTGTGACAAAATAGGCAGTCTAATATAGGAAAATGGTCTAATTTGGATAACTTTCCCCTCAAAAACTTGTCATTTATGGCCTCTTCTCCCTTTCGGCTTTACAATCTTGCTGTTCATCATTGTCTTTTGGGCCTTTTCTTCAGTTATTTGGTTTTGTTATCCATACGGTTGTTGTGATTTTTTTTATGAATAGTTTCTGTAAGAACATAGCTTTTGGGGCTAGAGCTTAGAAAAAAACATACAACTGGATAACACTTTGTGACCCAATAGGCAGCCTGACATAGGAAAATGGTCTATTTTGGACAACTTTCCCCTCCAAAACTTGTCACTTCTGGCCTATTTCCCCTTTCGGCTTTACAATCTTGCTGTTCATCATTGTCTTGAACTATGTTTTTGGGCCTTTTCTTCAGTTATTTGGTTTTGTTATCCGTACGGTTGTTATGATCTTTTTAAGAATAGTTTCTGTAAGAACATAGCTTATGGGGTGAGAGCTTAGAAACGTTGATGAAAATAGAACTGTCGTAAGTTGTGAAGCTTTACAATTATCATTATTGAAGCGGAATAATTTCTTATATATTTTATTTTGTTTTCCTTGAAATCATTCTCTTCACTGGCTTCTTATATCTTTTCTGATAGCGTTACAGGTGATCTTGAAATTCTCTACTTCTATATATGCCGTAAAGTAAATCCTCTACTGCACAATGTTCCTGTTCTGCCAGATCTTTGTTTTGGTAATATTTCTGTCATCAAGCATACTTGTGAGCATGTTTACCTGAGCAATTGTTTGTTTGTTTGTCTAGCCAAGATTTCTTACAATCACAGGATCCTACGCAACTGGAACTGTGATTATTGTATGGATTTCTGCTAGAAATCTGAAAGAGCATGCGGCTGAAACATTTCGTTCAGTACACAACTCCGTAACAACGTATTAAAATATTCTGAAATCGAAATATTTTATTTTAATTAAAAAAATAAAACATTCACGAAAACAGAATTGATAATTTTAATCTTATGTCATCTTTTATATTATGATTTCTTCTTCTGATTCTGAAATCGAAATATTTTATTTTAATTAAAAAATAAAACATTCACGAAAACAGAATTGATAATTTTAATCTTATGTCATCTTTTATATTATGATTTCTTCTTCTGATGTAGTCGATAATTTTCTTTTATTACTTCCATACTATCTTATTTTTTTTTTTTCGTTCTTGATTTCATCCACTTGCTTTCAATTTATAGTTAAATTTTTTTAATTCATTTTTCCACTAGGCGCCAATAATGACTCCCTAGAGTTCTACTCCTTGCACCACCAGTAACTCTTTTTCTTACCTTTCATTTTTTTGCGCTGTAGTTGGAGATATATATTGTGGACAATCGTTGTAATAGATTTTTTTAGTTAATTTTTTTTAAAATTATTTTTTTGGATAATTTTGATATGTTGTCAAAAATAAATTTTAAAAATTATTATTTTTTACAGTATTTCTTTTTTATTTTCATCATTCATTTTGTATTATTTTTATTTTTATTTTTTCATTTTAAAAGAAAATGGTATTGAGTTACGACAATTATTATCATAAAAAATATATAAAAAAATAAATATATTACCTAAAGGTCAACAATATCCCCCTTTTGATGATTACAATTAATATATATCTTAGATATGAAAAACATGTCTCCCTTTATCTAACTAAATTTGAAAAGATTGTATTTTCAATAACAACCTATGCATCAAGAAAAATAAATAATTTATTTTCTCCTCATAAATGTTTGCACATATTATTGTAACACAATTTCCATATTTTTGCAATAAAATTAAATTCATATTTATTACCCTATTTTGTTATCAACAAAAAGAATATATTATGAAGAGAATAAATAAGCAAATATATACTAGAAATCATAAGAAAAAAAGTTCATTATATAATGAATCTCTAAAATACAATATCCATTACAAAAGATACAAGATAATGCAATATGTTCTTGGCACAAAGTCTAGGGCAATGGATAAAAAATTATCAAAACACCTCTTTTTAGGCAAAAAAATTGTGTGCTAGTCCTATGAAAAATCCAAGGTTTTAAGAGTATGTCTTGGATCTTAATTTTTGCTATATGAGCAAAATAATATTTGCTAGGATAGAATATAACAACATCATTATAGACAAATCCCTCAATTATAGGTATTACTTTAACTTCGAACATTTTAGGACCTTCATTACTTATTTCCAATATTTCACTTAGAATATCATAATTAAATTTGTTTATCTTGCAAACTACTAAATATCACATGTTCCATATTAGTTTATCAGGTTTGGGAGAACATATTAATCAATTTTGGATATGTTTCTTTCTCTATATAGATTAATGTACTTCAACCTATAGTTTCAATTATACTATCAATACTAAAAGGTATATAGATCATTTCCTAATGTTCTTTCAATAAACATAGACCTATTTACAAAAGAAATTGGAAATATTTTGACATTATCACCTTGATAAGAGGTTTGATCATTAGTCCTCTTGATATTTGGTTTGACTCCCCTTGGATTGTTTTTGGTACCATCACTTTTCAAAACTCAGGAAATAATCTATAATTGTGTATGACTAAGTAAAATTTAGTGGATTTTGAGAGGAGAGTCAAGTTACGGTTTAGGGTTTTGATTTCTAGCTAAAACTAAAAGATGTATTTATACTATCAATTAAATTATTGACCGATTAAGACTTAAATTAAGGATTTCTTAAAATTCTCTCTTAATCATTTCTTTGCATTAGAAATAAATCCTTTTCATGTAAAAATTATGTTAAAACACAAAAAAAATCAAGGGGTGAAAATTTAGGCATTGGCCTCACCACCAATGCTTTGTCTTAACTAGTTAGTTGATTAATCGAGTTGTATGAATCGATTAACTAGCTCATACAAAACTCATTTTTTTCTAGAATTTTTTCTTTCAAAAGTTTTTTATAAGTCAAAATATACTTGTTTGTCCAACTTTTAAACTAGAACACAAATTCCAAATCAAATCTCAAAAATTCACTATTTAGCTAGTAGAAATGTTTTTTTATCAATCGACTTATGAGTTGAACTGACAATAACCAACTAATCGACTAATTGTCTAGGACCTAAACTGCAACTGCCATTAAAGTTTTTAGTAGATAAAATATTCCATGCTAAGAAGCTATACATTTAATCACTTAAACATGTGCAATTTATTTTCAATAATGTATACACACAGAAAAAGACCTCAAACATCTTTAGCATGAATAAACTTGAATTCCTTCTTATTTTACAAAAGAAATCTTTAGTTAAAAAATTTGTAAAAATATCTACTAATTGATGTTTTGTGCCCACGAAATTAAGTATAATGTTTCATGTAGTTATGTGATCCCTAAAGAAGTGATGTCTTATTTCTAAGTGTTTTTTAAATGAATTTTGGATAAGATTATTTGATAGACTTACTTCATTAGTGTTGTTATGCTTGATAAGATCATAATGCAAGTCTATAGTCGTCTAAGGTCTATTTCATCCATAAAATATAAGTATAACAATTCCCACTACCTTTTTTGATCAACCTTACACTAATATAAAATTCATATACCATCTCATTACTTATCGAACTCAATTTTTTTGTTTTTCATATACCATCTCCTTAAATAAATTGTACCATGCAAGGTATGAAAAATAAATTTAACAACACTAATATAGGATTCTTTAGGACATACTTAAAAACATGCATATAGAAAAATACAAAAGATGATATTGGGTTTACTTGTACAAGAGTGAACCGATCAAACCTTAATATTTATTTTCTTACCATTTGTTATTCATATCAAATATAACCGATGTTCCTTCTAAAGTCTTTGATTAATGAAGATCCTATTTATATCTTGTTTAATATGCACTATCCAAAATTTTACATGTAAATATCAAAACAAGTTCTTTGGTATGCATATCTTTATGGGTCTTTTATAGTTAGAGAATTCTTTTTGTAACCCAAGTCATATTGCAAGTTTTGTCCTTCTTACTAGAACTTGCATAAATAAAATGACTTGTTGCTCTATAATGATTTCACTAATGATTAGGGTCATATCATTGTTTGACTTTAATAAAATAGTTTTTAGGACCTCATTTTTTAAATTCATCATATAAAAATTTTAAACACCATTTAAATCATTATAAGTGTCATAACCTAATTTTGGGTTATTCCCCAAGTCTACCCAAAAATTAAAAAAATAAAATAAAAAGGGTTGGTGTCGGTAGAAATATCAAAGTGAAAATTTTGAATGTTTTCAAGAGCTCGATCGTACCTCTTTTGTGCCAAGAAATGAAGAAAAATGCAGATTCAAGGCTAAAGTAATTTATTATTGGATAAATCTGCGTAAAAATTAAGTCAAAAGATATAATTATATTTTTATGGGTCAATTTGATTTAATTGTTGGCCAATTTAAAAGTGTAATTATGTTTGAGAATTAATTTAGGGTCCAATTGAAGGATTTAATTAAGTGCAATGATTTAATTATACTTTAATTTGTCAAATTAATTTTAGGAAGGGCTTAATCGATGAAAAATCAAGCTTTTGAGCTTAATTCAGGTTCAATTGAGGAGATTGGAATTTTTGGAGACCGAATTGAATTTTTTCAAGCCAAATATGCGAAATCAGTGGCCAAATTGAAAGAATTAATGGTCAATCACAAATCAGAAACCAAAGATCAAAATAAAAAAGGCGTGCAAAGCTAAGGTTGCTCTAGAAATTTTGGTGAGGATACAATTGCACAAAAATAAAATCTTAAAGCCAATTGAGGGTGTGATTAGAACAATTAGAAAATGAGGGACCGAATCGCTTTTTCACCTTCTCCCAAATCATTAAACTTGTAAGCGTGCACTATTCAATCACCTAAACAGTGCAGGCATGTTATCTGAGCAATGCTCGCTGCTGAACAATGTAGTGGCGACAATCCATCGCTTCACGCAATGGGCAGCAGAAAGATTGTCTCCTTCTGCTATAAATAACCTGCATGTAGATAAACAAGGGACGAGAAACAAAAATAAGAGTAAAGGAGTTTGAAAAATTTGTGGAAGACAGACATAGTAAGAATTTGCAGAGCAAAATCATACACACATAGCGATAGCCATCTATCTCTTTCACAATCTCTAACGTTAGAAACTCTCTTCCCTTCCTCCCCGGTGTCTCTCTTGGTCATCTCTCTCTCTCTCTCTCTTTAAAATCAATCGACCAACAACTCTCTCTTTCCTCAAACACTTGACAACAGACCACCTAAATCCTCATTACTGTAAGGCCCCAGGCCACTCCCCCTTGCGGAATATTGTTCGTTATGGCTCAGCCCAACCCGACATCCATGCCTCACGGTTTTGTTCTTGGCAGCCCACAGGCCCCAAAACACGTCCTACAAGGTTAGGTACCAACTACCTTAATATGCCCTGGCTCTGGATACTCTTCTTTTGATGTGGGATGTTATAATCCCCCCACCTTAAGAACGAGTCATCCTCGACTCTGATACCATATGTAAGGCCCCGTCCCACTCCCCCTTATGGAATATTGTCTGTTATGGCTTAGCCCAACCCGGCGTCCACGCCTCACGGTTTTGTTCTTGGCAGCCCACAGGCCCCAAAACGCGTCTCACAAGGTTAGGTATCAACTGCCTTAATATGCCCTGGCTCTGGACACTCTTCTTTCGATGTGGGATGTTACAATTACCATCACCAGCAGCCTCCCCTCCACACCAGCAACCCAGCCGTGGCCTCCGACGAGGCAGCAGAGTGAGCAACCGTGGTAGCAGGGTAAACTCGTCTACTTTCGATGCCTCCTTCGGCCACCATTTTGACGTCACTATGACAGGAAAAATCATCACGACCTCCTTTACTCAACGGTAATAACAGGTATGTCATTCGTCACACTTGAAAATTCTCTATTTTTACTGTTCATCATCTCTTACGTGCAGTCTCTGCCTACTGTTCACTACATGTGAATAGTAGCTAGTCTGGTCGGGCTAGCATATCTAAATTGCTCATAATATGAGCACACTTGCTAACATATCCAAATTCAGCTTCATATTATCTCATTGTTTTGTTTATGGGCTCACCTTTCTTATTTCCCTCAACTATATTATCAACATGAAAATAGTTTTCCCCACCACTTGGTTTAGATTCATCATAACAAAATAGAGTTTTTACCATACCTAACAAAGGTGTTATATGCACCATTTCTTGAATCGATGTTAGGTTCATTGAATTACTAACTATTGTAGATGGACATGCTATATATAATTACTAGCTATGGCATCCGCGCCTCGTCGCGGCCGGAATCATATTTTTTATCATAAAAAAATATTAATTATTTGTAACTTTTTTAATTATAATATAAATTTGGACAAAATAATAAATCTGTGTAAAAATCTTGTGAAATACAATTTTTCTATAAAATATATGAATTTTAAATGGATATAATTTTATTTGTTTAATAGGTTTCAATGAAATAACCAGTATAAATTTATCATTATAAAAAAAGCAAGAAGATTTAGATATTTGAATTATTGAATACATTGCATTAAGATCAATTTATTCTATAATTCAATTTAAATTAAACACATCAAATAAAATATAAATTTTGAAAGAATCTGTACTAATGAAATAACAAAAATAAGTAGTTAATTTTATATCTCCGAAAAGTAAAAACATATAAATTGAAACTTTATCCCCACATTATTATTATTATCATTACTATAACAATTAAAATTATTAAATTGACCCGAATAATAAAAAAATATTTTTTTCAAAAACATGTAAAAATAATCACTAAAACAATCACTATTATTGTGCAAACAATAAAATCATAAAATAATTTAATATGAAAATTAGATAAAAATAATAGATAACAAAAAAAAGAAAAACAAATATAGCAATATTAATTTTAAAATGATTACAAACATAAACTAAAATTTCAGAACTGAATAAAAATAAAATCTCAATAAAAATAAAATGACAAAAATTCAAAATAAAAACCAAAAGTTTAAATGAATGAATATGAAAAATAAATAAATATTGTCCAAGAAAGATAAAAAAAAATAGAAAAGAAAAGAATCAATACTAAATAAAAAATTAAAAGAATAAGTGTCAATATATATATATATATATATAATTAATTGCAATTGAGTGACAAAACTACAACAAATAAAAATCTTGGGATAGAAAAAAAATAAAGGAATTTGTAAAAATAACATATAGTGTAACCAATATAAATTAAAATTTCAGAACGGAAAGTAATAAAAACAAAATCCTGACAAAAAATAAAATGATAAAAAATAAAACAAAATCTAAATAAAATAAATATGAACAAAAAATAAATATTGTCCAAAAAACTCAAAAGAATTAATACAAAAAAACCAAGAATTATATATATATATATCTTTTGTAATAATGGTGTGGGCAAAACATTGTGGATTACTACAGTGTTTTGCCCACACCATTTATATTATAGATAATTTTGTGGTCTTTTAACTGTAACTTTGGATCCAAGTAAACTTTGAAGTCCAAAGACTTTTATACTTCAAGTTTTCTACTCAAGTAGATCTCTAATATTTGTTGCCCATTTATGGTAATCAACCCAATTGTTGTGTTAAAACTCATATCACTAGCAATGGATACATCGATATAACAACTCAAATGACACCCACCCAACACCCTCCAAGTAATTTAACATGGAATTTGACCAATTTACACTTAATTCATTAACACATAATTTTTAAATTTATCAAATGAACGCTCTAATCCCAAGCTACATAACTTTGTACTTCCTCTATGATATATGATACCATTGTCATTATTAATAGTCTTACCACTATATTAACATAAAATTACAACTACAAAGACATGTTATGTGAAAATCACAACAAAATACTATGTTAATTTTTCAATATAACAAACTATTCAAGTTATATTAAACAATTCAAAATAATAACAAAAAAATAAACCCTAAAGTGTTTCATCACATTCTTCCTTTCTACCATAATAAACCATTCAAAACCTAAGCTCCTTTTCTCACGACAAAAGCTCACTGAATAACCCTTGTCTTTCCTCCACAACAATAATTTCCTTTTTCTAGCCAAATTAAACCCTAAACAAAGCAAAAACAACCTAGCTACAACCACCACAAACTTCTCCACTAGATTTTACAAGCTTATACCGGTATCCTCCTGTGTAGTGCTTGGTCCATTAACTCACACACATTCACTGTCACTAGCATATGTAACCCACGCTTCATAGCATTGGCCACACATCCATCATAAATGTAAGTATATGTCACTGTTTCTTGCTCATCTTCTCAACAACTTTTGGCAGACTCCCACAGTTCTTGAAGGTCATTTTCAAACAGATACCGCATTAAATTTCTTATTTCAAATAATTTTGTATATTATTTTTTGTGTGAATGTTCATGTTCTCTTAATTTAGCAAGTAAATGGTGTGATAATATGTTTTTTTTCTCTTGTATGGTTATATTTTGATTGTTTTCTCTATTAAAGAATTTGTCTGAGGATGATATAATTTTTAAAAGGGTCATGTTTTTTGGGTATTGAGACATGTTATTTTTTTTTTTATAAAAAATAATTCAATGTTTGTTTTTGTATTTTTTTTTATAAAATAATTAACTCAAGGGGTGATACAATCCTTAAATGGATATTATCCTTGGCATGTTAAGACTCTGTTATTTTTATTAAAATATAATAAGTCTTAAAATATACTATTTTATACGTGCAGTTTTGAATGATTTCATAAGATTGCAAAGATGGAAGATATAAAGAATGAAATTTTAATAATCTAAAACATTTAATAATTCTTTTAATTTTAACTTTTGATTGACACCCCTCTCTTATTTGTTAGATTATTTAGTTTTTTTTTTAAAAATACCAATCGATTTTTTAGTTTGTTTTTATAATCTCACAATACCTATAGATGGTTGTAGTATATCTTTATTTTTCTCCTCTCATATTTTAGATGAATAAATTATATTTGTATGATATATTTATAAGAACAAGAATCATATATGCTTAGCGATAGCGATTAATCTCCAAGAAATAAAAAATACAATCGAGGTAAGGTATTTGTATGCGATTTTTTTTGGATTAACTTTGGTGTCTGAGTTAACTTGCACGTACCTCTATTAATCTCATAGATCTGAATTTAACGACCATGTAAGTCTCAAATGATTATCATATTAGTAAACATAAAACTTGAACCTTAGACTAAAGGGAAAGCAAACCCTTTAGTCCTAAGTTCTTACAGTAGATCACTTACTAGATGGTTTATGTGAATTTATCGTTTGCTTCTTACTATAAAAAATAACATCTGGTTTTATTATTATTATTAATAATAATAATAATAATAATAATAATAATAATAATAATACTGCTGCTGCTGCTACACACATCAATTCTTGTTAATTTAATGATTTATATATTTGAACTTAAAGTTTTGAAGTGCAGATATTATTTTTGAGTAGAAAATGTAATGATATATGAAAATCCATCCACTCACCCTGCATCATTAAATAATAGATCATTAATTAAATGACGTTGAGATACAACTAATAAATCCCACTCTAATTTCATGATCACGATCCCACCGTATGTGGGCTTATTTTAGTATTTTGTTTCTTCTCACATGAAAGTGATGCATCAAATGATTCATTGTCAATACAATTAAAACAAATGAGGTGGAAACAGTATAGTCAACCACCTTAATGTTTCTCCTGATTATTATTATTTATTTCAAATATATAAATCATATTTTTTTAATTGTTGTTTGTTTATTTTTAATTCTTTTTTTTTCTATCTTTCAATATTTGATTTTATATTATTTTTATATAAAATTTATTCCTTATTTTTAATTTTTTTTTGGATAGTTTTTTTTTATTGCCTTTGTTATTTTTCCCCAATTCCTCCAATCATCATTTTTTTGATTTGGGATTTTGGTTCATTATTGTTCAGATTTTTTTTCCATGGGGGATCACAAGTTTTGAAGGTTAACAAGTGTGTATTTTTTTTTTCATTTTTTTTTAAATTTATTTTTCTTTTCAATTTTAGCCTTTGACATTAGATTTATTGAAAATTGATATTTGTGCTTTTTTTTTTCTAATCTCTTTTCAATGGAGTTATCCCAAGCTTGTGTCCATGTTCATAAGTTTAGTGCGTTAATTTTAGTTAACTTGAGCTTTTAAAGTTGTTTTTTTTGGTAATTTCTAATTTTACCATTCAATATAAGGTTGATTGATAATTGAGTTCCATAGTTTCATTCAATTTGGTAATTTTTATATTGTTAATTTTTTGTCACTTTATTTATTATCGCTATAATTTTTATTTGTATTACTTGAGTTAATTGATCTTATTAAACATAATTAAGTTAGTGATCCGTTTTCACAGGAATGTTTGTATTGCCTTAGTAATTTTTTTTTTTATGTTAGAATCAATTTGTGTCGGCTAGCGGTATAACATAGGTCTCTTATCCAATGAATTCTAAACCACTCCAAAAATTATAATCCATTCATATCGATTTTTTATTGTTGTTGTTGTTGTTAAATGAGTTCTTTTTTCATTTGGATTCTTGTTTTTGTTGATTTATTTTTCTTCCCATTTAACAATTTTGGTTTAGTTTCGCAAATTAGCATTTAATTTGAAATCAATAGTCATTATTATTACTTTTTAACATGTATAATTCTTTTTTTTGTATAAACCACGTGGTGTTCCAGACGCTGACTTAGACTAATCCACGTTCGCACCGGGTCCACCCCGGAGGGGTGAAAGTGCTCCCTAAATAGCCGGCTTCATACAAGAGAAGGGATTGAATCTCTGACCTCTCTTAAGGGACGAGAGTGTCCCCACCACTCATGTCAGGACCCTTAGGTAACATGTATAATTCTTGATTTGTCTCAATGGGTTTCCCATCATAATATCTATCGGTCATAAAATCCTCGAATTAATTTGCTTTGTACCACCCAACCGTTCTATCCCTTCAGTGCACCAATGTCATTGGAGACAGCACGGTGGATACATTATTATGCCTATCTTCCCAACTTCTAACTAAACAAACAACAAGAGCACTGTCAACAAATGAAGCATGTCACTTCAGTTCATAAAAAGAAAAGTTTCCCGACACTTCGTTTGGCATCTTATAACAAAGACAATTTTTCTGATTGTCTTCAGATAGTTTCAGAGATGTTTAGAAACTGAGAGAATAAAAAATTCCAATAATCTATGATAGAAAGCTTAATATTAAAAAAATCATCAACCCTCAACAAATTATTATTTTTTAATTCGATGATAAAATATATTTGAAGTTAACTAATACGTCGACAAGCATTTCAACTACCGGCCGACCCATACGAGTTAAGTGCAATAAACCAAGGGGCCCTTCTCAAGGGAATTTTCCAACATGTAACGGTTACATCATAGAAGTTATGAAGTGGTTCGGGTCAAACGATGATAAAGATATATCTATTTATGAGCTGAACTTGGTAATTGTTTCATCTGGAAATAAAATCTGGGTCCAAAACAAAGAGGAAAAGTTTGGTCGTGGGTGAACCAGGTAGGTAAAGATTAAGGGTCATGAAGTTTGGATTAGAAAAAAGAAGATAAACTAGGTTATAGGTAAGACTTGATAACAATATAAATCATATTATGGGTTTTCACTTAAAAGGTTAAGTTTTTAGGTGAGATAGTTTCTTAATATGATATCAGAGTCTTATTGACCTAGTGGTCACGAGTTCGAATCTCATCATCCCATTCTATTTGATAAAAACCAAGCACAAGATGATGTGAGTTTGTGCAAGTTTCAGCAAGCTTTCACTAGGCTATGTTGAGAATAATATAAATCATATTAGGGATCACTATGCTTAGAGACTTATAGTATAGATGGTTCCTTAACAATGACTAGTTTAAGCATGTATATGGTAAATAGTTTCAGTGGTGTATTGTTGAAATAAATAATTAAATAATAAAGAAAATGGGTGGTTAACAAACAATTATCCATAATTTTTCTATATAACTCATGGTTAGTTGAATCCCAGTGCTTGGTTGTAATCAAATTAAGAATCATCCAATGGATATAAATTCTTTGATCACGTACTATTAAGTTATATTTTCCATTCAAAACATTTATGTTGTTTCATTACTCCTAAATTTTAAATTCATTTTCAACGTATAAAAAAAACATTAATTTAAAACATATAGCACGAAGAAGGGGGACGGTATAGGTTAATGAGTGTAGAAGAGTTCATTAAATTCATAGGCCGATATATATAAGACCGTATCTATAATACATTGATAGAATATATATATATATATATATATATATATATATATAATTTAAAATTCCTAGACTTTATATTATTTAATGTCTAATGAACTATATTTTCCATAAAACATATAACACGATTCAACTAGTTGTATGTAAAAACATTTGATTATGAATTCTTGAAATTAAGACTATTCCTATACTCATTAATTAAGAATGCATTACCTCGTACATAAATCCATCACTAAATTCAATTCAAAACTCGAATGTCAAGCAAATTATTTTGTAATCCCTGGTATATGAATCTACCACCAGATTCAATTCAAAGTTCAAATGACAAGCAAATTATATTCCAATCTCATATCTTTAGGGTAGAATCATAGTATGTGTTTGTTGATTTGGTCAACTAAAATAGTATCCTTACAAAAGTGTAAAATAGTATTTAGATAGATTCATGGAAGTAAAAGGAAATATTGGGTTAGGATTCTAGAAAAGGCATTTATCATTATTGCTCGATAAGGCTATAAAATTACAACTAAGAAAGAAATTTGAGAAAATAAAGTTTTAAGATATTTATGAATCATTTGTAAGATTCACCTTTTCCATCTCATATTAATGGCTTTCTCGTCCCTCTTCTCAAGGAAGATGGTGCTCTTTGGCTTTAATGGATGCTTACTCGCATCGTATCTCAAAGGAAAAGACTTCACATATGGATACTTACTCGCGTCCTATTACCTAAAGAGCTAAAATAGCTCGAATTGCATTGTTCACACAAACTGAAAATACTATGGACTCGCAATTTATCTCCTCGCTTCAGCGCGAGTTTGTGCTTTTTTTTAACCACAGGCCTTATTTTTCTATTTTGTATGGTAGAGATAGACAGATGAATTGTTGTGGTCGAGAGGTTCATCTGCGCGTTGAAAATCCAGGCGCAGGGTTCGAATCCTTCGGCCAGCAGATTTTTTTTCCTTCCGTTTTTGTTAATTGGGAAGCAAATGTCTGTAAAAGTTGTTGTTTTTTTCTCTATTGTTTTTATTATTATTTGTTTTTAAACTGCTGTTTTTTTTTCTTTGAAGTCGTTTTTTTTATTCTTATTATTGTTTTTTTTTTAAATTGCTTTTTTTTTTCCCTACATTTTAAGAGATCAAAGTTGCAGTAAGGAAGTAGACAAAAAGAGAGGAAAGAGAGGCCACCTTTTAAAAAATCAAACGTGCACTGAAAAGAGAGGACATTACAAGGCATTTAATATAAGGGCCCACCATTGGATGGTCAATATTAGAATAGGACGAGAAAGGAGCAAAAAAGGGTGGATTATCAGTTGCCATCCAAAGAGAGTTAGAGAGAAATGTTACTTATTCACGTTTGCTGCCTGTTAAAACATCAAAAGTGCACGTAAATCGAAAAATTAAAACAAGGCTTATGTACTGCGGCTTCACTCTGCCCGATTTAAAAAAAAGGAGAGTCCATCCTGTGTCTGTGCGAATTCCATTCACAAATAAAGCTAAACCTCCCTCAGTCTAGCTGAGTGTGACTTCCATCACCGTTTATCTTTACTTGGGATGCGGAATGCCGATTAAATAAAAGCTATTGTGTCAGTTTAGTTGCCTAATATCCATCAATCAATTAAAGAAAAAATTGATGTAAAAATACGATTTATTAAGACTGGTGTTACTTTGTATTTAATTATTTGGAAGTTGCCGAACAATTTACAAAGCAATTTATATTATTTATATTAATTAATTGAAAAGTTGCTTATGACGCTTTGATATTAATTAATTTGACAAGACAATATTTTGGTCGATGACAGGAACAAGAAACAATGAAAGTAAAAACCCTTACCGAAAGCAGGACAATAAATGAAAACAAAACATAAAATACCATAAAAAACAGGACTTCTTTGTTTTTATTTGTACAGTAAAAATGACAAAAAAAAAGCTATGGTCGAGTGGTTCCCTCTGTACTGAGCGCGTAGGAGTTCGAGCCACTCCACCAACAAAACTCAATTTGGTTTTTTCTTCTTCTTCTAAAATCTGGGTTTATTTTTTTCTTCTAAAATCCTAATTTTAGACTCTTTTTTAAAAAAAGCGATGACCTTTTTTAAATGTATTTTTATTTTTTAGTGTTCAAGTCAGTTGTTCTTTTTTAACCGGATTTCTTTTTTTGTTTTTTTAATCAGAGTATCCGTGAAAACAAATTTCTAATAAATCATTTCACCTTCTTAGCAAATTTTATAACAAATTTTATGAAAAGTTTTTTAGCAATAACAATATTCAATCACATTTTGGTTGAAAAAAACCATTTCTAACAGATTTTATCAATTACAATTATATTACTTAAATATTAAAATAACAAAATACAACATTTATAAAATCAATCAATTTTCTATACTGAGATAAAAAGCCCAGTAAGCTGGCGAATCGACTCGCTTGCTACTATATGTGAAGTCTTTTCCTTTGAAATACGACGCGAGTAAGCATCCATTAAAGCCAGAGAGCACCAGCTTCCTCGAGAAGAGGGATGAGAGAGCCACTAATATGAGATGGAAAAGGGACGAGAGAGCCATTAAAAGGTGAATCTTACTACAAATTGCATCCATTGCTAAAACTTATGTAATATTTATAAATGTAGATATAATTAAATAAAACTATGTTAGGTATCTAGATGAAAGTGAAACAATGGGAGTTGATAATAACCATTTTCTTCGTTTAATACATTATTTGTAAATACAATGATTATTGCTAAAAATGATGGTTTTCATGTTCTAATTAAAACATTGATTTTACAACCAATAGCTTATTTTATTCATTGGTAGAAATTCAAGAGTTAAACTAAGGGGTTATAAATATTAATAGTAAATATATAAAAATAGAATTGACAAACTCGAGTGGTATGATAAGATCTAGGTTAAGCCAAAGAGGATTAACAGCTGAAATGAAAACTTAAAGTTACATTTATCAAAACTATTATTAGTAAATTTATAATTCTATAGAACGATAATTACTAGAAAATTAACTTATTTGCTAATAATTTATAAGTGATAATCTGTAGGCTTACAATTTCTATTGTAATTCAGTAGGCTCATAAGTTTCATTACCAGAAAGCCTATAAAATACAAAAATAAAATAAAAAATGTATTAGTTGATATTTTTCTAGCAATGAATTCTCGTGCGTGTTTGTAATCAAATCAATAATCATGTAATGAATGTAAGTTTTTTTTTCTTTGAATTATTAAGTAATGTTTTTGCATTCAAAGCATTCAAGTTGTTTGATTACTCCTAAAGTTTAAAATTTCTCTATAAATATAAGAAAATCAGAAAATTTTAAAGACATCATTCCCAATTTGGAACTTCAAATCTGGAATTATAAGAATAGCTAGAGTCCGTTTAGAGCATTAATATTACACTTAACATTCAACTTTGAAATCTAGAATTCTTAACTGAAATAGGCATAAAACTGTTAGAGAATAATGTAAATCATATTCTGGAGTCTCACCTGAAAGCTTAAACTTTTAGGTGAGATGATTTTTTGATATAATATCAGAGTTTTGTTAGCCCAGCGATCAAGAGTTCAAATCTCACCACTCTCATTTTATTTGATAAAAATCAAACACGAGGTAGTATGTGTCTGTGCAAGTTTAAAGCTCAAATGACTTTCAGTTGAGTAGGTGTGTTAGAGAATAATATAAATCATATTTTGGGGTCTCATCTAAAAGCTCAAATATTTAGGTAAGATGATTTTTTGATAAAAACAACCCGAATTAGTAAGAAAAAAAAAGACAATCAAGTCAACCTTCCAAGTAAGAATAACCTGATAATAATTCATAAAGGGCAATTAGTGTTCTTCTCTACCATTTCGTAGACATAATTTTCTTCATAAATTTGAAAGGGCATGCACACAGGGATACGATAGTACATGAGATTTTATTGGAAATAGTTAATTTATTCCATAATTTCTCAAATTAGTATTAGTGATAAGAACTAAGGAGCCCATCCTAACCTAACCCTTAACCATTGAAGATGCTAGATCAACATGTTCACTCTCTTCTCTTCATAACTTTCAGAGAAGAGCTGCAGTAAATCTAATATGAATTAGATTCTCAGATCTCGCATAACTTCAGCTGCTACACACATCTATGCACACTCCATGATAATCCTTGTTCTTCCTTTCGCAATCAACTGAAACAACAAATATGGAAATATTTTCTATATTCAAAATAAAGTGGGTTTCTTTCATTTCGAAGCCTTAATTATGTTATCTGATTACTGTTATGTTATCCTACATACAAACATCAAATCCCTCTTAAGTTCCATCGACGTGCAGCTTTGGCCATGAATGCGGACGTAATCTTTCCTGCTATTAAACCTTCCTATCCCCCTTCATTAGTGACCTACAACCCTGCAATCAATCCTCAACAGCGTACTAACATGGACATGTACACTTCATAAATTTGTGATACGATTGACTGCAACAGATTAACTTTGCATTTTCTGAGCTGATTAGAATCTCGCTGTCATTCTTCAAAATAATAGCGCACAACTGGGTTCATATTTACAAACCAGATTGTATTGCTGCAATGGAGACCAATGCAACACACATGGAGATCAATCGTGGATTTGCTGTTACAATCGCAACGAATAGACAATACAAAAAAAAAAGGTCAATAGCAACATATCAATTAGTTGTTGTTGATAAAGGAATCCGTTGCAAATATTAATTAGCAACGAAATTTGCATCGGAAGTAATCCGATGCAATTCTGCAATTGCATATTCATTTGCAACTGATTATCAATAGAGCTAATAAGGATCGAAATAGCTAGGTTCACTACTTGGATTGATCAAACTAAGACATAGTACGTAAAAGATGATATGGTGACTAGAATTGTATTTGAAAGTGGGACACTATCGGTTAGGGTTTTTTGAGACAGTTTGTAACTCGGTAATCATAGAATTCTTATGAGCTTTTTGTTGACTTATTTTTCGCAGACTCAAGTTAATATATGAAGTGTTATAAACATTATAAACAACGGTATGTGAAATGGGGATTAAAATTGTGGGCAAATCTTGGAATAGCCAAATTAATTTTCCTAAAAAAAAACAGGAAGAAGAAGTATATCAGATAATTAATCATATGAACACCAAAATATAAAATCATCAGTTAACTTCACGTCAAAGATCCCATAAACCGAATACGGAGGTTGAGCACATTTCGATTAGGAAAGATCATAAGAGACAAAACGGAGAAAGACTTCAAGATTCTATAGTAATAATTCAATCGGAAATCTAAATGTTCCCAACGACATTTGATAAGGTTGAACAACTAGTTTCATGTTTAGAGATCACGTAAACTTAGTACAGATACAAGGATAAGATATAAGCTTGTTCAATACATTAGTATTGTTTTACACAGCTTATAGGAACTTATTACAAGAACATCATATTTCTTAAAACAAAATACGGGCAACGTCATATAATATACCTTAACTTACTTCCAAATTATGAGCAACACACAGGGAGATGCCCCAGCATGAGACCATATAATTAATTCTTGCTTTCATCGCTGATCCAATCAAACTTCACAAACCTTATTATTACGATAACTGCATGCTGGATATTTTAGGTTATGGTTGATAATATATCTTCAATGCTGACGAAATTCAAGCTTTCATCATTGATCTTACCTAAGATCTTAGAGAAAGTGTTGGGAAAGGTTTTTGGAGGGTAGTGATCTATGCAGTCTTCCCACACATTTTTGTCGTCCAAGTCCCTCATAACTTTCCACACACAATTGTTGCACTTAAAACCTGCTCCGAGGCTGATCATCAGAATTTTATCACCCTTCTTGAGCCTTTTCTTGGCCTCCATGTAACCTAAAACATACCACAGGCCGCCGGATGATGTATTTCCAAACCGATAGAGTGCCATTCTAGCTGGTTCAAGATCATAATCGCTGAGTGCTAAACTCTGACCAACCTCATCAATAATCGCCCGCCCACCAGGGTGCACACAAAAGTGGTCGATTCCAGCCTTGAGATCCAAACCAGGTCCTGCACCCTTAGGAATTGGCCTCCTCATTACATAATGGCTTATAAAATAGCGGAGGATCACTGAAAATGGCATAACTTTAGGAACAAGAACTCGGAGGTTAATGTTTAAAGCTTTAGCACCGGCTTTAGGTAGATCTTTGTTCAGCCGAAAGCCCTTTTTGCCAAGGTCATCTTCTATTTGGAAGCAGCTGTAGTATGCTTCATCATGAGAGCCGATATGTGTGCGTACAGAATAAGTCAATTCCAAGAGGGCTTTATTCTTCCATTTTCTGCTATTTGTTAAGAGCATGGAGCAGCCCCCGATACGAAATAGAATGTTGGAGAGCATCATGGATTTATCTTTTCCAGAATACCAATTTGGACCCATGGATTCTGTGCTAATAACGATAGCAAGTGAATTCTCGTATGTCTGGAACAATTGGTTGACAAGATCCACGGCCACTACACTTGCACTGCAGCCCATTCCAGAGAGATTGAATGTCTTGGTGTCCTCCCTCATCTTGTAACGGTTTATCACTCGAGCTGTTAGAGAGGGAGCTGGTGAGAGCAGAGAGACTGAGGAGACGATAATGTTGATTTCTGATGGTGAAACTCCCGTCTTAGCAAAGAGCTTATCAAGAGTATCGAAAATGATATCATCCATCTCCGAAATCTCATCCATAATAGTTGGAGATTCCTCTTTTCCGTCTAAGATGCTTTTTGGGGCATAAGTTCCTTCACCAATGCCAGAACTAACCATAGTCTTTAACATAAACTTGTATTCTTCTACTCCCAGATTCTTGTTTCGTGAAATAACTTTTGCACTGGCTCTAGGATCAAGAATCTGGTCATCAGAGGCTTTATAGCACTCGTAACCTATCATATAGCAACATTTGTCTCTCTTTTGGTATCCTAACCTAAAAAGGCTGAAGATAATGTAGTACAATAACAGTGGAAGCATTACCAAGAACAACTCCATAACAAAAGAAAGGAAAAGAAAAGCTATAGATAGGGTTTCGAGAGATGGGGGGATGGACTTTTACGATTGAGTTTATTATCAGTACATCAACTATGATCCTCCTCTTATACTGGAGAATGGGTTGCATGCAATGCCTGTGTGTGTGCATGCATTAGATAATGTTCCTCAAAAATTGATTGCATGGAAAAGATTGAGCAACTCCTTGTTATAAATTTCAAAATAGGTGGGGATTATAGATAGCTGTCTATTATATTTGTGTCCAGTGATTAATGTTCAACCCCCCAAAACAGGAATTAGAGTATCGTATATCTACTCCGATCGATGATTACGTTGCCTAGATAAGAAACTGGGAGACTAGCATTAGATTAGTGATCCAACACCAAAAACTTGTGTGGACTTTAATGAGATGTTCGCACCGGTTGCTCACATGGAGACCAGAAGAACTGTTTTGGCACTTCCAACTTATTTGAAATTGCAAGTTTTTCAGATGGTGTCAAATCATTATCTTTGAGCGAGGGAGCTTAAAGATATGTTTGTGGAGCAGCCACTGGGATCGGCTATTAGCTGGCAAGAAAAGATGGTGCATCATCTCAACAAGACTCTTAATTATAGAGCTTGAAAGAAACACTTGAGCCAGGACCAACAAAATTGACGTAAATTTTCAAGAAAAGGGATTCAAGAAGAAGTCCAAATGAGCCTTCTTTTCATGTTAAATCAGAGGGTGAATTTAGTATTTTATTAGGGTTTGTTTTTGTTTTTTATATACAAAGTAGTCATATTTTTTTCTGGCCAGTAAACTTTGATAAATTAAATATTTTGAATGTTTAACTTTATAACAATAACGTTTGAAGTTTTTTTATACAAGTTCAATTGGGTCAATTGTAAACTCTTTGTCTCAGTAGTCTAGAAATAGCATAGATGAAAAATCTCTCCATGCAGCTTCATCTTTTCATTGATCTCAATATCCCTAATTCAAAATTAATAAATTAATTAAAACATGACTCCCTAATTCAAAATAAATAAATTAATTAAATACATCACTCCCTAATTAAAAATAAATAAATAAAAGCATCACTCAATTATAAATAAATAAAATGGAATTTTGAAATGAAAGAAAAAATACTTTTACTTGCAAAACACTAGTTTTACTATATTTGAGGAATAAATCAACCACCTGTTGTGGCAAACATTTTTTTTAATTATAATAAAGTAAATAATTTAATTTCTAAGTTTATTCAATGTTTGTTCTCGTTATTTTTCTTTCTTTTCCCTTCCAAAAGTTTGTGCTTTTGATCGCCAAATTAATATTAAAATGTATGCCAAAAATATATTTTTATGTAATTTAACTGTTCATATTTTTTTCAACATCTATTAATAACATGCATGAACAAAAAGTAATGAAGATGTCATGAAACTTGGTTAATTTTTCTATAAGTCAAACTAGTTCTATAAGGAACCAATAGTAGTTTATTTCTGAATAATCAATTCTTTTTTTATTTTTAAATCCTACAAATATATTATATAAACTTATATATACCGGGTAAAATATCATAAACAAAGCTAGAAAACTAACAAAACAATTCTAAATTAAATAGAACTAATTCAGTTCTTGCGTATTAGTTTTTGGATCTTATCAGAAAGGTTTTTTTCTTAAAAAAAATGATGCTGATCTGAAATTTTAATCTAATATAAAAAAACCTCTAATTAAATTTTTTTTATAAAATTTCATTTTGATCTAATTGTTAGATTAAAAATTATATTTGTTAGAGTAAAATTATATATTAAAATAAATAAATCTGTAGCAATCAAAATCAATCTATCAGCTTGCCTATGTGGGAACAAGCTGTCACAAAGTCCATTTCGTGTGCTCAAGAGTCAGGAAATACTGATCATCGCACCTCTTTTTTGTTTATTGAAGGAGTTTGATGAGCAAAGCAAGATATTTTAGTGGAAATAAGTATGTGTTTTGAACTAGAAAAGGTTCCATTGTTTCTCTAAATTATTATTTCGCAGCTCATATTCCTATTCTTTGTTTTTGGTTTGGAATGCCTGAATTGTTCATATTTCAGTACTTGTTATCAGAGAATAATATAAATCATATTATGAGATCTCACCTAAAAGTTGCTTTTAGGTGAAATGGTTCATTGACATTGTATCAGAGCCTTGTTGCCCCAGCGGTCATGAGGTCAAATTTCATCATCTTTATTCTATTTGATAAAAATCAAGCACATGGTAATGTGAACTTATACAAGTTTCAAGGTTAAAGGGCTTTCACTTGAGCCTTTTGGACGCTGCTAGCGACCCGCCTTCACCCGGTTTCGGGAAGAACGGCGCACGGTGAAAATATGGGGTGTTTTTATATTCGTAAAAATTACGATTATAATTATCAGGAGTCGGCACCTAGTATTAAGGTTACTAGGAACCTATTGGTATGCGAGAGTCTAGGGTAAGGGACTTGTTGTGCAAGGGAAGACGCATCACCTCCAGATGCACCCTACCTAGGTAAACTGCATTGTTGTTTGATTGTTTTTTTCTAAGTTAAAATTTTGCACCACATTTTTCAAAGAAACAAATTTTTTATTATTTTTTTGTCGGTGTACTTTACAATGTAATTTTACACATGATTGGCGATCTTTTTCTTACTTACGGATGTACTTTACAATGTAATTTTACACCACTAAATCGAAAACAAAATGATTATTAAATTATCATTTTCCATCCATGAGTGTACTTAACAATGTAAATTTACACCGCAAATACAAAATAATTATTAAATCATTTTTGACATTTTGGCCAACTTCGAATGGATAATTGTAAATCGGTTACAATATCCAAATTTTTCATTTTAAAATATGAAAAAAATATGCAATATATTTTACAATAAAAAAATACAATGAGAAGCTTTGGAATCCGGCCGTATGCAAGAAAACAAAATATTTTTTTTTGAAAAATTTTTTTAAAAGAAAAAATATTTTTTTTTGTTTTTTTTATATTTTTTATTTTTTTTATATTTTATATTTTTGGGATGGGTTCATCGACCTAGTGGGTTGACGACCCACCAGATGGATCGGGCTCCCGACCAACGTGGGTTGGGAGCCCAAACAGCAGAGGGGTTAGGCTTCCGACCATCGTGGATCGGAAGCCCACATAGCGAAGGGGCTAGGCTTCCGACCATCGTGGGTCGGAAGCCCGACCAGCGATCTGGGCGAAGCGATTGCCCATCTCATGTGCTCGGCCGGCACAAAAGCCCGACCAAGCTACTAAATTTGGCCTCGCATGAACGAGTGGAACGATCACGTTTCACTGCATGCAGGACGTGAGGTTGAAGATGATAAATAGTAAAAAAATGTCACGAAAGGCTCACCTGAGGGTATGGTCGGATAGCTGAGGTCCTGGTGGTTGTTTCGCCGTCAACGGTGGTCTGTGGTGGCCGGAGGGAGCCCTTGAAGTTTCGGCTTGTTGGTGCTGTTGACGGGGCTGTCACCTTCTCCTGAGCTGCTGCTTCTCCCGGGGAGGATGACTGAGCTATGGTGGTTGAGGAACTCACGGTGGTGAGGATTTGTGGTGGCCAAGCGCCGCCAGCGGTGGAGAGAAGGAAGCCGGGGTTGTTTCTGCAGAGAGAGAGGCGATCGGGAAGAGAGGTGAGTTGTAATGGATTTTTCTTCTTTTCTTGCCGTTCTTTCTGTTTTTTTTCTCAGCAAAATCTCTCCTCTGTTTCCTAAGTTCTCCTTTTTTGCTTCTCCTCACGTCCCCAGCTTTCCTTCCCTTTTCTCTTCCTCGCTTTTCTTTCCTGTTCGCTTTCTTTCCACTTGATTCTCTTCCCGACGTAAAACTTCGTTTCTGCATGCAGGTTTTAATTTTTTTCCTCGGTTTTTACCCCTCTTTTTCTCTCCGTGCTTGTTCCGACCTGCAGTATTTATAGCAGGAGAAGCAGCCCCTTCGGCTACTCATGGCATGTAACCGAGGGGTATCTCCTACTTTGCCTAGTAACATGCGAGAAGGGATTCTCCGAGCAACGCTAGCCTATGGGTGGCGTCGTTGGCGTGCCTACACTGCACGCGTAAAGATTCGGGAGGGATGGAAAAAGATCAATTTGGTCCCTCCATTTTTAATCGACTTAATTGCACCCCTAATTGGTTTTAAATTTATGATTTTGTGCAATTATGTCCCGTGAAAAATTCAAAGTTATCCTTAAATTTAGTGTTCTTTTTTGTTTTAGTCCTTGTCTTTTGTTTTGTGCAATTTGACCCTCAATTGAGCATTAAATTCTCAATTGTCTTCAATTTGGCCCCTAACCTTGCACAATTAGCTTGGAAAACATTCAATTGGATCTCCAAAAATTCCAATCTTCTAAATTCAACCAGGATTAAATTCAAGAATTTGACTTTTTGTCAATTAAGCCTGTAATAAAATTAATTTGATCAATTTAAAGCATAATTAAGTCCTTCCACTTAATTAAATTCTTCAATTGGACCCTAAATTAATTCTCAAACATAATAATATTTTGAATTAGCCCATGATTAAATCAACTTGGCTTATAAAAAATATAATTATGATTTTTGACTTAATGTTTACCTCGAATTTGTATTTTTTCTCATTTTTAGGCACAACAGGGATGTGATTAAGCTCAGAAAATATTCAAAATTTTCACCACAATTTTTCTAACAACACCAAACCACTTTTATTTTATTTTTGATATTTTTATTTTATTTTGGAGAGTAACCCAAAAAATGGGTTACTGACAAGGTGTATTAGAGAATAATATAAATTATATTCTAGAATCTCATCTAATAACTTCAAATTTACGGTGAAATGGTTATTTAACACTTATAAATTTCCATGCTTCACTCATCCACCAGTCCATCTCCTTCTCGTCAAAGTGATATCGAGCCAGGAACAAAGGGAGTGAGTGCATTAGAGGAAATATATAGTGCCTGTAAAAACAGAATTTGATGAGGTAAGATATGCTTCAGACAATCCTTCTGCTCCGGCAAATGTTGAGCCGGAGAGGCAGCTGTAGAACAAGAAACAATATTTATGAGCCAAGTCTTCTCATCAAACAGAAGATTCTGGTGATGAGGTGATTCAAGTTCAGGATTCGTCCATGTCTCAATCCGTCATTGAAAAAAGTGGTGGCAAAAATTCATTTATGATGTTAAAGAATAATATAAATCAAATTTACTAGGTTAAATTTTCTGGTAAGATAATTATTTTAATACAATATCAAAATTTTATTAACCTGATAACATATTTGAATCTTTCGCCATCGTTTTTTTAAAAATACAATACCTCCAAATACTGAAGTTGCGAATATGTCAAGCAAAACACAGAAGGGTGTGGACTCTGGATTAAAATATTTGAAGGGTTTACACAGATACTATCAGATGAGATAGAGAAATATGAAGCACAAAACAAGTCCCATTTTGCAGACTCCATTAATTAACCAAATCACCTGACAAAGTTCACCATCACACACTGGACGTAACACATTCATATAATATATTAGCTTACTTAGCAAACGAAAAGCACACACTAGATAACAAGCACCATAATAGAAACTAAAAGAAACTATAAAAAGCATTGCAAGCTCCATAATCTGTGAAGCCCTAATGACCACCAATTTCAATTTTGTCAATGATATTTGCCATCACCTCTTGAGACTCCCTCAACAACTTGATACTTGTGTTCAGCCTCTCACGCTTACTAGCAACAGATGGAGGTTCCTCTAACATTCGCTCTATCACACCATCAGTACTACCTACCAGCTCATTATTAACATTTTCAATCTCCCTGCTGACAAGATTTCGGATGCTGAGCTGCAGATGCAGAGCCATATTGTCGACCATCCTCATCAAGGCAACGTTCCAGTAAGCAATCACCCTCATCTTAAAGTCGAAAGCTTGAGGCAGAATAAGCTTGTGCGCCCACAGATGTGCAACTTGAACATCTCCAAAGCCTTCAATCTTTACTTGGTGACGTCCAGCCACGATGGCGTCGATGAATTTTGGCTGCTGTTCCATGAGCGCGTGCCACTCCTTCATATATCCAGGATTACAGGTGTAATCCGTCCCCTTCTCCATCTGAACGTTCTCTGTTACCCAGTCAATGGACCGGTCTTTCATTTTACCTACAAGTTTTTTGGCCGCTCGTCTGATAAATAACTGAAGTTGGTGATAGTTCTTCGAGTGTTGATTCGAAACTGAAACGACCACATCTTCAATGTAAGTCCACACTTTTTCAACAAAATTTCTTGGTAGTTTGGATATTTCTTCAACCTTTTGCTGCAGGATGGTAAGGAAGGCAGTGTGCGGAATGGTATTGGGCAATTCAATCCCTTTTGTTTCCTGCAAAACCTCAATCTCATTTACCATAAAGTTCTTTGTATGGACAGAGCACTTGTGAAGTTCAGTTGAGTATTCATCGAGCATTTCAGCCAATCTAGCAGTGCAGTGCATATATTTTTGATCTGGGTATTCATAATTTTCCCCTCGTACAAGGATTTTCATCAGAGACTCCTTGGAAGATGCAATAATGCCCATGGAAGCTGCAATGACTTCAGCAACTGACAACAACCTCCTAGGCATCTTGCTCAGCTCTGAAACACTCTCATTAAACTTCTCATCGATCTTTCTGACGATATCAGGCAAACACTTGGCTATAATATTAGCCTGAATTTGCACCAGTTTCTGTGCCAAAACTTGAATACCCACTGTAGATTTATCAATCTTGGACAAGAGTTGGTGTGTTGCAAACAATGCAGCTTCTTCCTTCCTTGCATCCTGGTAAGACTCATTGCCAATACGATTTCTAACACACACATAACCAAGGCCTATATTCACATCATTTCTAGTGACCTTCTCAAGTAACCCCTCAGGTGATTTATCAACTTTTGTAACCACAGCAATAGTCCTCTCACCTTTCTTGTCGACTTTCTGAGACATCATAATGGATTCACATGTGGAAAAATCAACACTCGCAGATAAAACATTAAGGATAACACTCTCATCAGGACTTATATACTTCATTATAATACCTGCTATCTGCTCGTAGATGTTCTCAGGCTGACCATGAACAGGAACTCTTGTGATTCCAGGGAGATCGACAAGTGTGAGATCAGGAACACCATTCTTTTTCACTACGAGAGTTAATTCAGAGTCAGATATGCCCTTACCACTCCCTGCAATCTCATCTGTAGCAAGATTGATGGCATCAGCAATATGGGCTTCATCAGTAGGCACTGTTTTGTCGTTATACTGCAAAAAAATATCTGGTACAAGAGATGGGTGATGTTTAAGCCTCATAATGAGAGGCACTCTAGTGCAGATTCCATCGCCACGAGGAAGATTGATACAAGCCAGTGATTCAAGAACACTGGATTTGCCTGAAGATTGATCGCCAACAACAACAATGGTTGGCAGTTGTATTCCTTCTTTCATTACCTGGAGTTGCCTCAACCTGTCCACCGCATCAAGGACAGGTGTGATATGATAGTTGTAATACGACACAATTGGTACATGATCTTGAATAATAGCATCATATTCAACAAGAACTTCTACTTCTGCATTGACCGATGCGTGGGAATCAACTCCACATTCTTCAGCTCCTTTCCCTTTTGAAGAAGGCTTGCCTCCACCCATTTTCTCGAGAAAAGATCAAACAGGGAGAGAAGATGAGAGTTTTTTTGTGTGGAAAGAGTTTGAAGATTGGTATGGTCTTGGAAAGAAAAAAGATGGAAGGGAAGACATATTTTATAGGAGAGGGGGCTTTCACTTAACTCAAAAATTAAGACCATTGCAGAATTACGATAGAGATATTTTCAATATAGTTCTCAAATTAGTTTTCTTATCAGTTAGGTCCCTAAAGGAGAAGCATTATTCATTCTTCCATTAGGTAAATCGAATAACCTCCAACAAAAGAAAAGTGTAAGAATGACCACAAAAAAGAAAATGGAATAACCTCCAACAAGATAAAAGTATAAGAAAAAAAAAGAATAAATCGAATAACCTCCAACAAAATTAAAGTACAAGAAGAAGAAAAAAGTGAATTGAATAACCTCCAACAAAATAAAAGTATAAGAAGAAAACCAAGACATTGTTTTCAAAAAAAAATTAAAAAATAAACAAAATAAAAGTATAAAAAAAGAAAAGAATAACTGTTTATTTGTCATTACGTTTCAAAAGAATTTTTAAAATAATTTGAAAACAAATAAAAGTATAAGAAAAAGTAAAAAGTAAGTGCTTGTTTGGTATTGCGTTTCAAAAGAGTTTTTAAAATAATTTGATTTTTTTACTTTTATTTTTTATTTAAGATTAAGTTTTTTGGTGTTTTTAAATTATTTTGATACGTAAAATATTTATAAAAAAAGTATTCTAATACTTTTATGAACAAAAAACAACCTCAATTATACTCTCAAATAGACCCTAAATCAAAAACCTTTAACAAAAGAAAAGAAAATTGATCAAAGAAATTAAGCCATTGAATCCAATGTTCCAAACATCAAAAATCACCAGGCTTTATTTTTTTATGACAAAGAATATTTTTGGATTAATTTAAACATTAACCTAATAATAAAAAAAAAACGTAAGATGATGAATTGATAAAATCGTAATTATCAAATAAGTATACAATAAAGATGTTTGAAAGCACATTGAAAAATTATATCTATTACAAAAAAAAGTGGTATATATTTCCGATAAATATTAATGATAGGAGTAATTTTAATTCTAGAAAACCGATTAGATTTGAAAAAAAAAATGAACCATTAAATAAATTCATTAAACTGATTAGATTTCAAAAAAAAAACTATTGATCCAGTTTGGTTTTGGTTTTTTAAGATTAAAACGGGTAAACCAAACTAGCTTAAAAAAAATATACTGTAATTTGTTTTATTCTTCGGTTCAATTTTTTTGGCCTGGTTTTGTTTCTGTGAAATGTGAGACGGGAAAAACTTGGTTAAAAAAAACCTAAAAAAGCAAAACTTATTTTTTGGTTTTTTAGTTAAAAAAATTGTCAAACCGAAATTAGTCAATTTAAACCCGTTTCAGTTCAGTTTCAATTTTTTAATTTTTTATTTGGTTGTTTTTATAGATGAACCAAACAGAAAATAATTATTCCTAATATAGCATACGGAGCATGAAGACCCCTTATCTAGACTCTCATAGACCATTAAGTTTTCTTAATGATATTAATACTAGGTCATGACTCCAAAAAATTAGCTATAATTTTACGGCTATAAGAACTCCTTTTACCGTAATTGTCTCCCCATCCAAAGATGGCGGGGCACAAAGTGCAAACAAAAATATCGTAATTAAAAGACTAGTTAGCATTCTATGATTATTTGAAGGTATCTAAGTCTTTTCCGGGTTATTTTTACAGTAAAACTATGTTTTTACCTCTGTCACCAGACAACAAAGAATTGACTACTCGAGATAATTTTTTATTTTTACAGTTTTGTTAATAGTAAAATAATCATATTATCCTCAAATAAAACAAAAATCAAGAGTTGTCGGTGGGGGTATTTTTGATTTTTCAATGTTTCTAAACAATAAAAATATAGACATACCCTTAGAAAAGATAAAATCGAAGAGTTGATTGTAGGGGTGTTTAGATAAAAAAAAAATTGCAGAATATTGTTGGCACTTCAGTCGGACAAGCCAATAGTTTTCTTCCTTGCGCTCCTTTCAAATAATGCATACAATGTCAAGCGATAGTACTATTACCATTATGAATATAATTATTATAATCACTTGGATTATAAATAAAACTTGTTGTTTAATATTTTTGTACTATTACTAAATATTATGTCATAAATTGTTTTAAAAATGAGATAAAAAATTATAAACAATATTGAGTCATAAAGATTTTTAGATTATTAATCTGGGATATTAGATCTAAAACATTATATGTCGAGAAGTTGCAAATCTTAATTCTTAATAAATACAACACATTGATAAATGGCTTGAATTATTATTATTATTATTGTTATTGTTATTGTTATTATTGAAAGTAAAACCAAAACAATATTAGCAGCATTGAAAAAAATTGATAAAATAACAAATGGAAATATTTGTAGAACAAGATTAAAGGGGAAAAAAAAACAAAATTAGTATTACTATCATTATAATACATTATCATGCCATCAAACACAATGTGTTGTTTTTTTTTCTGTTTGTCTAAAAAACTTTGATTATTTAGTTTTTTTATATATTAATTTTATTATGGATAAAGTATTGAAAATAATGATAACAATTATTTTTAAGAAAAAAAATATTAGGCTAATTATATTTTTCAATATTTGTTTAATATTAACGCATTAAAATATATAAAACAATTATCTAATATTTTTTATAATATCAAATTAATTTAATCGTAATATTTAGAAATACTTTTAATATAATAATATCAAGAATAAATCTTAAAAAATATTTAATTTATTTTGCAATAAAAATCACTTTAAACTAAAAATATATCAAATCACAAGAAGACAAATAGATTAAAAAACACAAAATTAATAGATAACTAACAACTAAACATTCATTATACATGCATTAGAGAGAGTTTCACTTTCATTTCATGTCATCAATGTTAAACTTATTTTGTTTTTTTTAACTCAAAATGCATTGAATATAAAGATAAATAGTAATAAAAATTTAAAGTCAAAATTAAGAGTATAAATATATCAATACTAACAAAAAAAATAAAAATTATTCGAGAAGACCAAAAAAATTAAAGGGATTGAAACTAAACTAAAAAATAAAAGATTAAGAACCAAATTACAAAACAAAAAACTACATATGTTGAAACCAAATAAAACAATTCTCGAAGGGCTGGATATATATTAAAATAATATTTTTTTATTTTAAATAAATTATTTTTGATATTAAATTTAATTTAATTTAAAAAAAATATTATTTTTTTGAAAGATAAATGCAGAAAGTAATTACGCAGTACTATCTAAGTAAGACACTGCTTCTCCTAACTACTCTTCCTATGACTTTTCTCGTTTGTCGCTTGCAAACAAGAAAACAATGTTTAGTAATTGTAAAATCTCTTTGGAAGTATGGTTGTCGTTGTTTTTTAAAGTGTTTTTTATTTAAAAATACATCAAAATGATATTTTTTAAAAAAATAAAATTATTTTTGACATCAGCACATCAAAATAATCTAAAAACACAAAAAAAAGTTCATTCATTTTTTAAAATAAAATTTGTTTCTTTAAAAAATTTGGGTAAGCTACCTTTAAACCAATTGGGCAAACTGGAACTAATAATGCGTTTCAAGCATTTTATTTTATTTTATTTTTGAGTGAACCAATTGGCCAACACAGAAGGCGGAGTTAGTTCATCCAGTAGAGACAACATCTTTTTCCACGACCATCTTCTTCATTAGATTGCTGCTCTGCTCCTCTTGTTGTCTTTGCTTCAGTCGTCGATGTCTATGAAGTTGGCTTTCTCATCTTGAATAGTACAGTACCTTCAAAATGTTCTCTATCGATTGAAGTGAACTTATATATGTGTTTTGCATCTCTCTCTCCATGTATTTTTTTTTTTTAATAACGCGGGAACCACATGATTCAGAAAGCGTATTTTATGGGCTCAGGACATATGTAAACCCCCGACTGTCCCAGGCTTTTACAGGTTTGGGATAGGATGCTAGGCTGGCTCGAACCTCGCTCTCTTGTATGAGAAAGAGGTCTGTTACCGCGGGGCTGCCCCCTGGGGACTCTCTCTCTATATATATATATTTTTTAAGATATCAGAAATTAATAAATTTTAATTGAATTACTAATTATATTTTATTGTTATGTTTATTAATCTATAATATTTAAAATATAACATATATATATATATATATAATTTTTTTATTAAACCTCAAAATCAACAACAATTTTAACTAAATACATTAATTTAAATTATGAACGAGAGATAAAAGTGATTTCTATTTTTTAAAATCTCAATTAATTTTCCCGAGTTGATTATTATTTTAGTATTATTATAATAATTATTATTATGATAATTATTATTATGTTGTTTTTATTAATATCATTATAATTATTATTGTTTTTTATATTTTTATATTATTTTATAAGTTATTATTATTATTGTTATCATCAAAGCTATAAGTAGTAATATCATAAGCCCTATAATCATTATAATAAATTATAATAGTTTTATCATAATAATTTATAATGTCATTATTATCATTAAGATCATAATACCTTAAATTATTACTATTAGTACTATTAAAATAATAAAAATTATTAATTTATTTTGAAAAAGAAAACTCAAAAATTTAATAAGAGAATAAGCAAGAACAAACACATCTCAAATTATTATTATTATATAATAAAAACAAAATTACCCAAAAATAAAAAATACTAAATTTTTTTTAACAAAAAAATATAACAGTAAATAAATAAAATAAATATTATTAGCCTAAAAATACATATCAAATATCTCAATCATTCACAAAGCAACATGTGGCATCCACGTTTCTTATGTGGACAATTAATTAAAGAAGTAAGTAGCCGGTAGCCTGTTGCTTTCAGACTTCATGAAAAATGTCAGCGTCTTCAGTGATTGACTGCAGTGGAAGAGATAAGACCGGGACACAGCGTGCGTGTCAGTTTAAAAAATTGTGGACGTATTAGAAATTTTATCATTTAAAATCTTATATATTGTTTTTATAAAAATAATTTAAAAATAAAAAATAAAAAATATTTTTAGGGATTCAAAATATTTGAAAATAAATTAAATAATATATACATTAAAAAAAAGTTATATCATATAAGTTAAACATAAATTATTATAGATTATAATAGTATAATTACTATTTTGAATCTCAATGTGTTAAAATTAAGTCTTGTTCTTATGGATCATTTTAATTTTTTCATGCATCGGTTGATATTTTTTGATTATTTAAAGTTATTTTAGTTTTTTATGTAAAATTATTTTATTTTATTTTATTATTAAACAAAAAATATTGTCTCATAAATAATTTTTTTAATATTATTTAATAAAAATTCTGTGAAGACTAATTTAGGCCAAATTATAGTATTATAAAAAAATATTCTTGCCATTTATTTTTATATTTTTAAAATATTAATTTTCCCTTCTTTGAAACACGGATCACATCTGTTTGAGAGTATAATTGTGATTGCGGTTATTTTTTAAAATATTTTTTTATTTAGAAATACATCAAAATAATTTTTATTTTTTTATTTTTTAAAAATTATTTTTGACATCAGTATATCAAAATGATCTAAAAATATTATTTTTTTTAATTTAAAAAAATTAAATAAAAATTAAATTTTTTTCATAATCACTTTTAGATAGTAAAGAGGCCCTTAAACTAAAAAAAAAAAATCTGAATCTAAAATTACGTGAATCAAATCTTAAATAAATCTAAATTTAGAAACGATTCGGTCAGTTTAGCCGAGTGTTTGAAAAATAATTCCTTTAACTCAGAGAATGGGAATATAATAACGAAGTCTGGACCCGTCATCAAACAACAGTGTTAAAATGCCGATGTGGGAAGAAGAGGAAAATATATTTTAAATAGTTGAATGTATAACTCAAGAAAACACCATCGATTTCAGAACCAATGGCGAAACAAAGCCTCCCTTTTCTCTTGTTATTACAGGTTTGGTTACAGCTCGCCGCCGCCCGCTCCATTGTTGAGTTTCTTCCTGGGCTCAAGGGGCCGCTTCCCTTCCACCTTGAAACCGGGTAAGCTTTAGACCGTCACCTTCACCGGCTTACAGGTTTTACTACTCTATACCCATTCGTAGACTCAAAAACTTTGATCAAAATTACCAGATATGTTGGGTTGGAGGAGGCGGAGGATGTGCAGCTCTTCTACTACTTCATCAAGTCCCAGAGAAATCCTAGAGATGACCCTCTCTTGCTTTGGCTAACTGGTGGCCCCGGCTGCTCTGCCTTCGGTGCTCTTGTTTTAGAAATCGGTAAGAGAAGCGCCAGCAGCTCACTTAATTACATATATATTACTGCACTTAAAATGGAAAATCACTCATATGTTGAGTTTATCTGGTGAAGTTTAATGATTTTCCGATGTTTTATATTCAAAGGTCCCGTAAATTTGGAGGTGAAGGAATACAATGGAAGCTTACCTACATTGGTTTTGAATCCACACTCATGGACACAGGTGATACTGTCATTTCTGCACCGAGCAGGAATTAATTGCTAGATTAGAAAATGCAGTTTCTGCAATATTATTTACGCATGGCTGCGTTTGTGATTCAATTTCAGGTTTCCAGCATAATATTTTTAGATTTGCCCGTCGGTACTGGATTCTCCTACGCGAGAACCCCTCTTGCTCGTCAGAGAAGCGACTTCAAACAAGTTTCGCACGCTGAGAAATTTCTTCGAAAGGTAACTTTCCGATCCGTTTTACTGCTGGAAGGTAGTATCTGTGAGTTTATTCTAAACAAATTTTCTTGATTGCATTGCATAGTGGCTAACGGATCATCAAGAATTCCTCGCAAATCCAATTTACATCGCTGGCGACTCCTATTCCGGCAAGATCGTTCCAGCAATTGTTCAGAAAATTTCTAATGGTATGATTGCAAATTGATCTGCCATGGTATCGAAATGACAGGACCTGCTTTCAGTTTCTTATTTCTTGTATCAGCACAAGAAACATATGACTTTTAATGTGTGCAGGGAACAATGACGGTATCAAACCATTAATAAATGTCAAGGTTCTTATTACATATTCCAGTATTCTCTTTCTTATCGTAGAGGAATACTGTCATTGATCTGAATTTTTTCTCAACTTCGACTGACTTGAAATTTTGAACTTCATATATAACAATATGTATGAAAACTTATGATAAAATTTCAGTTTGATCTTACGATGAAATTGATAATTATGTTTGATAGCAGAGAACTGGATAGTATAAACAATTAAAATAGAATCTGAAAATTTTGCTGTTTAACATTATATTGGATTGTATTGGTAGATTAATAACTGGACTACATGTATTTAAAGGAAAAATAGAGAGAAAACAAGAACTTAAATAGCATGCGTGCATCGAAGATTTGCTGATGGAAGTGTTGGTTAATTTGTGCTGTTGCAGGGATACATTCTTGGGAACCCTTTTACTGATCCCACTTTTGATTTGAACTCGAGGATTCCATTTGCTCATGGAATGGGACTTATTTCTGATGAACTCCATGAGGTGATTTATTTGGTGCTATAGAGTCCTCCTTACTAGCTCGCAGTGATGTCTAACAAGCGTCACAAATTGTTTCAGTCACTGAAGAAAAGTTGTGCAGGAGAATATCAAACGATAAAACCGAGCAACGCAGATTGTTTGAGAAATATAGAGGCTTTTGATAAGGTACTCATATATTCTGCAAATCCCCATCATGTTTTCCTTGGAACTCATTGTTAATGCAAATAGAGCCATCTGCTTTCTCAGTGCATCTCAGGAATTGAAGAAAAGCATATTTTGGAACGCAAGTGTCCCAGTGATGCCCCACGTTGGATAGAGATGCTGGGCAAAAGAAGATATCTCAATGAGAACCCTCAAGAATTCCTCCATTTCAAACCTGATCTTCCTACCATCAGATGTCGCGTAATTCCCTCTCCTGTTCTTCTTGTTAGAGAATAATATAAATCGTATTCTGAGACCTCAATTAATAGTTTAAGTTTTTAGGTGAAATGGTTCATTGACATGGTATCAGAGCTTTGTTGACATAGTGGTCACGCGTTTGAATCTCACTACTATCATTCTATTTGATAAAAATCAAGCACGAGATAGTATGAGTCTATGTAAATTTCGAGCCCAATTTTTTTTTATAAATCATATTTTGGGACCTCAACTAATAACTTAAACTTTTAGACGAGATGATTATTGATACCTCTAATATACAAGAAAAGTAATTGTGAAGACTGAACAGAATAATCTTCAGAGACAAAGACCCGATCGTATATAACCCTGTTTGTCACCACATCACAATATTATGATACAGAATGTTGACAGAAGATCATCAAGGAAACAGATACTCAACATAATGAATGTTCTTTTATTGTGTGTTCATACAAGTTTGTTTCTGGTCCTTCCCTCACAGTCTTACATCAATCTTCTCCTTACTTATTGGGCAAATGACGATAACGTTCGCAAAGCACTCCATGTGCGAGAGGTATGGGATTGAGATTTGAGAGTTGCTGTAAGAATTTTAACCACCAAGAAATCAGTAGGAGAATAACGTAACCCTTTTCTCATGCAGGGAAGTATAGAGGAGTGGAAACGATGCAATTATAAATTACCTTATACTAAGGAAATCAAGAGCAGCATTAAGTATCATATAGACCTTGGGATAAAAGGTTACCGCAGATTAATCTACAGGTTGTTCGCTGTAGCTTTTTTCTATTATTATGATTATGATTATGACACTATATAATTTGGTTGATTATAGTCTGTGGCTGTATTGATTGAACAGTGGTGATCATGACATGGAGATACCATTTTTGGGAACTCAAGCATGGATAAGATCTTTAAACTACTCAATTGTCGATGACTGGCATCCATGGCACCTTCAAGATCAAGTTGCTGGGTATGTTCTTCAATTGAATATTAGTTTTTGATCAATTTTCTAGGATTCTGTAACTCCTCTAGCTCTTCATTCTCCTGTTAAAAGTGCCTATTAAATGAAGAAAATGAATGATCTGGATGTTTACGTTGAGCTTGTGCGCGCATGCAGTTACACGAGGACTTACTCTAGTCAATTGACATTTGCGACAGTGAAGGTAAGGGATCTGTAAACTTGTTGGTATTGCATTTTAAAAATGTTTTTTTATGTTTTAGATTATTTTGGTATATTAGTGTTAAATATGATTTTGTTAACATAAAAAATATTATTTTGATATATTTATAAACAAAAAATACTTTATAAAAACAACCTCAACAAGCAATTTCATATATAGGGTGGAGGGCACACTGCTCCCGGGTACAGGCCTGCAGAATGTTTTGCCATGTTTGAAAGGTGGATAGCTCAAGAACATCTGTAACTAGGCTGCGACCAACAAAGGAAATTGACAACAATTATTTCCTTATTAAGGTTTTCTAATTTGTTCTAAATCTTGTATTAAATGCATATTCTTCCAATAAAATTGATTTATTATTGAACTTGACATTCATCCAAGTTCCCTGGAGATATCCCAAATAGATAATTGCTGATGAGAATGGTAATAATCTATATATGAACTACAAATTGGTCTTACAATGCCTTTCTTGAAAATGTTTTATTTTTCTTCATGGGATAAATTATAATAACCCTTTCAGATATGTTGAAAATAAATAAATCATCTAAAAAAATTGAAAATTTGACATAAACTACCTAAAATATCGATGATATAAAATATTTTATACTTACCCTTTAAATTTTATATATTGAAAAATATCTCCAAGTACATAAAATTTTATAAAATATTTTAAATATCATAAATCACTCATAATATTATTCAATTATTTCAGTGTTTTTGGATTCGAGAAAATCTCGCTCCCTTTAGATACTCTTTGCATGACTAGGTTAAACAAGTAAAATTTTAGTTATTCCATGTTGTTACGAAGTAAATATGTCCTGACTCAAATCCAAAATCTTCAAGATAAATCTTAAATTTTTTGTCACAACATCATTCCGCTTGTGACTCAATTATTTCATTACCTTCAACTCTATCACCACAACTAATTTATCAACACAATATATTATCATTCTATTATTATAATAATATTTTATATCATTACATATCTAGTTTCGGCAGAAAAAATATTTAACTATTTTATCCACCCAGGGTTGTCAATACCGTTTCGTTCCGGCCGGAATGGCCTGAACATTCTGTGTCGTTAAAAAAATCGAGACAAAACGACTTCGTTTTCGTTTCGATTTTAATTCCGATCCATTCCGGAAATACCAACCAAATTCCAGCTGGAACGTCTCCGTACCGTTTCGGCCTTAAAATCCTCCTTATTTTGATTAACTATTTCTAATTTTAAATTATGTTTGTTTGATTTTATGTTTATATTGTATAATTTAAAGTTAATTTATCTTGAATTTTAATTATACTTGTAAAATTAATATTTTAATTTTTTTCATATATATATATATATATAATTAATTATATATAAACAATACAACTTCAAAACAGCATGCTAAAATACTCCAAAACCAAAATTTTTTGTACCAATAAAAAACTAAAATGACAATCAAAACATAAATGACAACAAACGCATCGCGGCGAGGAATCCTAAACAACATGGCACTAAAAAACGGCTAATAATAGTCCAAAATGCATATGCCTAAGAAAATCAGTTTAAGCCGAGAATAAAAATAAACCTAACCATTAAAACTCACAAACCAAGCTATGTGATTCACCAACTTATAAATATTAAAGAATAAAATTGTTTTCTCAATTTAAAATCACTTTTGAAATAAATTGAGAATCTTTTATTTTTTTTGTATTTTCATATTGTTTTGATTTTCTGATAATAAAAAAAATAATTTATTTTATTTTAAAAAAAATACTTTAAAAAACAATCACTATAACAATAACAGGTATAAATTAAAAAAATTAATCTTGTTTTTTTAATATCTTATTATATTTTTTTTATGTGTAGATATTAAAGTTAAAAACATTTGGAAAAAAATATTTTAATATATTTCACCACAACACAAAACATATTCATAATCCAAATTTTGAATTTTGAAAATGTAAATATTAATTTCACATTAAAGAAATTCATATTTTAATTTGTATTTTATTTTAAATATTATCCACTCTAAAACATTATTTATTTTCACAACACCCTAGTAATAGCAACATAAAAATAAATTTCCTCTTCATTTTCCATGAGCCGTCGACAACGGGACTTATATATTAACTTGAGGAAATTTCTCAGCTCCTTCTTCCTCCTTTATCCTTTTCTTGGTGATTTACAGGAGACATTTTCCATGTCCTCCTTCGCACTTTACTGTCTTTAACAATAGGAAAACATGATTTCTGTAGAATATTTGGTGAGCCATCGCTTTACATGTCCATCATTCACCTAAAACAATTGAGCCTTGCCAGCATTGCGATCCTATCGGTGTTTTGCCGAAATTTAAATTTGTTTTATATTTTAAATGAATATATTTTTGTGTTCTTAGATTATTTTGATGTGCCGATATCAAAAATAATTTTTAAAAAAATATATCATTTTGATATATTTCAGCACGAAAAACACTTTGAAAAGCTACCGCAATCGCACTCACAAACAGGCACTATTACGAGTATTTTTATATTATAAGTAAAATTAATCATCTTATTGTGTTCATGTTAATGATAAAATTATTTTAAAATATACTTTAAAACATGTCTGCCTTGACCATGTTTTTTTCTTTGGTTCGAACTTGAATTATTTATTATTCCTATTATTATTATTAAATTAAATTCAAGTTTTATTTATTTTATCAATTAAATATGAAAGGTGGTATTTAAGATAGTTTCAATAGAGTTTTGTTTTATAAATTTGAACTAACTAAATTATATATACCAAGATTTATATATATATACACACACACCAAGATTTATAAAAAGTTACCTGCAAAGTTGTGGCTAGCAATGTAGGGCGCACTCTCTTTCTTTTGAATTTCGGTTCGAGTCCTAGTGTGAGTGGGGCTGAAGGGCTCCTCCCCTCATGTTCATCTGGGTCATTCCTTGCGTGGTACACTTGTTACTTCATGAGTGTCTTACCTGCTCATTTAGGCTTGCAGGGTGTTCAAGTGAGTCCGGGGAATAGTTGAGATACGTGTAAGCTGACCCGGACACCCCGATCATAAAAAAAAATATATTAACTAAATTTTGTAACCACCTTATACATGTACTTTTATTTATTTATGAATAATTGTATTGATTTAACTAAAACGATGAAGGGTATATTTGTAGTTAACATCAATCATTAAAATAAAGCATCTCTCACACATTTTCACTCTCTAGTTCTCTTTCTCCACCTTCCCATCTCTCGTTCTCAGTACGTAAACATCTTCACTTACGGGAAAGAAAAGACCAGAAATTTCCCTGTACGTTCATTTCTTCTTTAAATGTCTTGGGATTTTGTTGGTTTAAGAGAAAGCAGAGCCAAATAAGTTTAATCTCGTTATAATCTTTCAATTTCGATATAGAATTTCATTTTTTTTTTCCTGCAAGTGAAAGTGAATTTCAACGTCTATTACTGTGGCATTTCTTTTCTTTTCTAATATCATGTTTTCTGAATTGGGTCTTTTTTTTCATTTTAAATTATGGTAATTTTCTTCCAGAATTGCTGAATTGGGTGCTGTTTTATGTCACATTATGACAAAAGCTTCATCTTTTCAGTGTTTATTCTGTTTGTTTTCCTGGAAAATGATGGAAAATGAAACATTTTAGTGACCCATGAGTCTAAAAGACTAAAACCTTTTGCTCAGTTTGACTCTTGGGTTTATTTCACTCTATGCTCTGTTTCTAGTTGGAAAGTGAGGAATTTCTTGTGTGAAAATCCTAGAAAAGAAAATTACTATTTTAAGCAGTGCTTATAATTGCTAGACAGTGGAAGAAGATTACAGCTTGAATTTCATTATACTGTAAGTTCAACTCCTTTCGTTTTGTTTTTCTGCTTGGTTGCTGAGAAAATTCTCTAAAGTGAGAAATTTGAATTTTGCGTGTCTTGAGAATTATCGGAATCCCGTCACCATCTGATAGGCCACACATGTGCTATTTTTTAAAATTAGCAATTAAATTGCTGTACAATCAAATTATATTTTACATGATTTAAACCTTTGCTTGATCAAATCTTATTGGCACAGGCTCTGCAGACATACTGTAAATTGGAAGACAATGAAACCCATTTTGTAAGCATACATAATATATGTCGACTGGAAAATTCCTCCCATGGACTACTAACCTTTGTTAGATGAAGGACCTGGAAATTAACTGGGACTTCAAGACAATCTGACTGTTGGATTTACTACAAAATTGAGGTATTACACTTGAATATCTTGACAACTTTGTGCAGACGTTTGCAATTGATTTTGTGATCAGCGGTCACAGATAGCTCCCTTTTCATTTTGTTTTCATATGCTTGGATTTGCTTTCTTTGATAGTGTAGTCCCATTGACTGTGCTGGAAATAATGAGGCAGTAGCAAATTGCTACACTTTTTTCAGGGTAAAGACAATTGTCTTTTCATTAGTGGTATTTGACATGGCTTAGTTGATTTTTTTTTCTTTATGCTAATTCAACTGCCTTATGATAATCGGGGAACAAAACAAAGTGCATAGTTGATTTGTTTTCTTTTTTGTTTTGCTTGAAGTGAACTTGGTATTTGATTGGTCTCAAGTCTTATGAATCTTCATCTCACCATTGAAGCTGAGAGAGTGTTTTATTGCCTTGGAGTTGAAATTCTGATTCAAAGTCCACGTGTTGAAACCCACGGTACTACTCTAAGGCTCACAAGCAGAGCAAGAGGCAAAAAACATAATGGGAAACACAATGCGAAAATCCGTAAAAACGAGAGTAGAAGAACCAGGACTGCTGCAACAAGAAGAAGATTCGAACTTTACTTGCGAAATTTGCACCGAACCAATGCTAGCTATCAGCAAATTCAAGAATGGTAGCCTGTGCCAACATCCTTTCTGTTTGGACTGTGTGGCCAAATATATTGAAGTAACAGTTGAGGAAACCACTGGCTGCATTGAATGCCCTGGACTGAACTGCAGGCAACCCTTGGATCCTATCTCATGCAGGCATATCATATCGAAGCCAATATTTGAGAAATGGTGTGATCATCTATGTGATTCTACGGTCTTAGGGTCTGAAAGTTGCTATTGCCCTTACCGAGATTGCTCCGTGTTGGTTTTGAATGAGTGTAGGGATAACCTGAAGAAGATAAAATGTCCTAACTGCAAGAAAAACTTCTGTTTTCTATGCAAGATTCCGTGGCATGCAGGATACCGGTGCAATGAAAGCAGACATCTAAGAGATAGGAATGACATTCTGGCTGGTGAACTGATTGAAGAGAAAAAGTGGACTCGATGTTATAATTGCGGTCACTCGGTTGAGCGAGTTAGTGGTTGCAGAGATATAAAATGCAAGTATGCTCTCTCTCTCTCCCTCCCGCTTTCCATCTGCTTAATATTTGTGGTCTGGGCATTTGAATTCTCTTACTAACAAATTATATAGTGGCATGTGATTGTTATAGTTTGGATTATGCAACACCGTTTCCCATAACATATACAAATATGAGAAAATAATTAAAGGTACATTCTATGATCATTCAAAGCTCATTAGAAGATGTAGTTAGGATAAATTCTATGATCCTTTGTGAGGTACATTCTATGATCATTCAAAGCTCATGCTGAAAACAATTATTTTTTTTTCAAAAAATTCCAAAACTAATGATTGTTAATGCTGTTAAACTGGATTCACGCTGCACATTAGCTCGCTTAATTGAGAGCTTGTATACTTGAATGCTATAGCTCTATCCAGCCTTGCTCCAATCTCAAGTATAGTTGAATTCCAAATGCACGGTTGAAGGTTTCTTCAACTCAAAATGATTCTAAAGATTTGGAGCTATACAGAAGGCAGATTGTATGCAATTGAAATCTTCCATTATTCAGATTGTAGTTTACCCTGATTAAGGGAACTGAAAATACCTCACAAATGATAAACTAAAACCATAAAAAAATACATATACTCAACTTGTGATTGGTGTATATTTTGATTTCTTTTGATTCTTAATGCAGATGTGGGGTTCAGTTTTGCCATCAATGTGGAGGGCCATTCCATTTCGGCCCATGTAAGCACAAGTGCTGTGGAAATGTTCTTTGCAATATATTTATTTTTATGATGTTTCTGGCTTTCTGCTACTTCGTATATTTTGAAGTACATTCAGTCCCATCAAGAAAAGGGTAGTAGACTCTCAGTTGCATGCCATGTCTAGATAGATTTTGGCACGTGATGTTTGAGAAATATGTTGTAACTTGTTTAAAAATGTTTGTGAATGATGTTCTTCTCTTACACAAAAATAATATACCAGTTTGTTCATTGGTTAGGTTAGAACTCGGCAGGGGTTAGTTATACTTGGAAGATGAACAGCCATGAAGTTCTGTACATGTTCTTCAGTTATTTTTACTGGGAAATTTCTGATTTGTAGATCTGATTCATAAAAATGTCAAATCATTCTGATTGCTTAGTTATACAGCAAAATCATTCTGCTTTACTGGCTCTTCAAGTAACGTCAGCATGTTTGTTTGTTTTTAACTTAAAAGTAGTCAAAAAAAATTTAATAATAAAAATATTATTTTAATATATCTTTAATAAAAAAAAAGTTTAAAAAACAACTACAATTTTAATATTAAATTAGCCATCAATTGGAAGCATTGCACAACTTGCATCATTATGAGAGCATCTTTAAGAAAAAAAGCTAAATTAATAATATAATTTTTTAAATAATATAAATATAGTATTTTTTATATTTATATTTCAGTAAAAAAATCATTTAGAGAAGTTAATAAATAATTAATATAATTACAATTACAATTAAAATTATTTTTTTGCATAGAAATATATTAAATAATTCTTTTGCTCTTTGATCAAATATGGAGGAACTATTTATCTTAAAAATATTATTTTAGCTCTTTAATATAGTTTTTTTCTTAGATGTATGAAAATGAAAAATAAAAATTAATTTTTTTTTATCTTTTCTCTTAACTCTGTTGGAATTGCTCTGAAGGTGCACTGAATGCCATTGCATTTCATAGTGACAAACTACATTCCAACTATGATTAAAGTTGTTTTTTAAAGTGATTTTCATTTAAAAATATATTAAAATGATATATTTTTATTTTATAAAAATTATTTTTAACATCAACCATTTTGATCTAAAAACATTAAAATTTTATAATTTAAAATAAAAAATAAAAATAAATTTTTTTCAGAAATATCTTAAAATGTAATGTGAAACACTTTCACCAGGTCAACTTTCCTTTCGAAATTCCTGCCTTTTATAGTTCCTTTGGGACGTGTGATTCCTCTGTAGTGTGTCCTACATCAACAAGATAAATTGACTGGTTTAATTTTTTGTTTTATATTATTGTTCTGGGGTTTTTGGATCGCTAAATTGGTTTATTTTATCTTTAAAAATTGTTTATATATGCTTTTTTAATGAAAATAAGTTGATAATAAAATGTTAGATCAAAAAACAGTCCACTAATTTTTCGATCATCACAATATTGGTTGCATTTAACCTATCAAGAAACCTGCTGATTCTTCTTGTAGCTGGAGGAAAGTCCTTGTCTGTAATTATGGCCTGCAAGCTTAGAGGTAAAAGCTTCTGGAGTCTCAAGAACCCTACTGATTGTTCTATGAGAGAAGCTATCTGGGGTCAAATTTGAACATGGGATTTTCACGTGTCTTTGGTGTCATTTATTAAGTAATTATCTCATGTAAAAGTTTAAGTTGTTAAGTAGATCTTAAAATATGATTTATATTATTCTTTAATACACCTCTTTAAGTAAAAGTTTTTTGAGATCGAAACTGACACCAATCCACAATATCTTATGTTTTAATTTTATGAAATAGAATGAAAGTAATGAGATTCTAACTCGTGATCGCTGGTCAACAAACCTCTAATACCATGTTAAGAACCATCTCACGTAAAAACTTAAACTTGATAGATAAAACCCAAGAACATAATTTATATTATTATCTGACCGTATTATCATGGGCTTTCAGTTAAGAAATATGGCGTCGACAATTTTAAGAAATCTGGTGTTCTTTTTTTACAACACGGCCTGTCCAAACATGGCAGAGATAGATACGGCAGTACTGATTTTCTTCAAACAAAGTGAAATAATAAGCAATTGCCTCACGAATTTATCAAAAACAGAAGTTCTGGATTCCTACATGGATTAGAATCAGCCTAAGAACATACCAAACTAGAAGTTTGAAGAAGAATTATACAGATTACTTGGATAGAAGGTTCCTGTTGGATACCACAGCATTAAACCAACTTTCTCATACAAATGAAGTATTTCTGATCAAGCTGAAAGCCAGTAACACAGTCAGGATTTCCCTTCAGTGACATCAGAAGACCGCCGAAAGAAATGAGCATCTCCCTAAGTTCAAGAACACAATAAACACTGAGAAATCAACTCTCTTGCAAGCAAAAAATTATTTTGTCTGCATAAATAACTAACGGGCCGGTGTTAAAGAGTCATCTCGTCTAAAAGTTTAAGCTATTAGGTAAGATTCTAGAATATAATTTATATTATTTTCTAAGAAATTCTTTCAAGTTAAAGTATTTTAGGCTTGAAACTTGCACCGACTTACTCTACTATAAAATGAGAATGGTGAGATTCGAACTCGTAACTACTAGGTCAATAAGGCTTTGATAATATATTAAAAAATCATCTCATCCAAGAACTTAAATTATTTAATGAATCTCCAGAATATGATTTATATTATTTTTTTAACAGGAACTGGAATCCCAATTAATGAAGTCGGCATGAAGATTCATACATAGATGATAGAAACTGCTTGCTTCACGGATCAAAATTATGGAGGGGTAAGAACAAGATGCATACACTTTACGACTCGCTCCTGAACCTTCATCTAGGATCTTGTACAACTTGCCGAGCATGATGTAGTCAAAGTTGTCAGCAATTGACCCTGGCTTGATCTGAAATAGGTGTTATACACATCATAATCTGGTGATTAGGGACACAGGTTTATATATATCACAGAACAATGGCTTACACATTCATCGCATTTAATAGATTAAAATGGAGGATTAGTTCCAAGAGGAAGACTTGTCCTTATGACCTAAGCTTATTTTCTTTAACCAGAAAATACATTTTAATAAATTTCTAGAGGGAAATATAGCAAGAGAGACATTACATCTTCTAAGTGAATTATGGCTAGTCGCCAATCTCACGTTAGATGTTTAAGAAAAAATCTGGAAACAACGATTGAAACAGAATGATGGGTAGAGAAGACTACTGCATATGCTGAACTCTTCTGCAAAAGACATTTCAACTCGACCACAGATCATAGAGAAGAAATGGAAATTTCTCTCTCTTGAAACTCATCAAATTTCATGGAGAATCTGCAAATCATATATTATTTGCAATTTTTTCAGTAAAAGGAAAAATGATGTGTTCAAACTGTCGCTGTTTCTACCCCATTTGCTCTCCGATTCAAACTAAATTTATATGTTGCTTCAACATGTTCTCTTGTCCAAAATTATTGCCACTCAAATTAACATGCGACATAACTCAAGTCCCTTTTGGAAAGAATCTTGATATTGTAAGACTCCAAACAAGTTTGTTCTATATTCATAAGAAAGGATGCCTGAAATGCCTATTAGCAGAGGTAAGAACTCTTATGCACGAAGAAGACATTAAGGAACATTAACCAGAACCCCCCCCTGTAATTTGTGTCCTGATAAGAGCTAAAACAAACTCAAAATTGATATCCAGTCGTATTAACTAGCTAGTTTTTCCATTACTAATTGCAGTCATTTCTAAACTTTCAAGACTACTTTTAAAATCAGTAGGTCTCACACTGAGATGATATAGCAAATTACTAGAAATGAAGAACATGCAGAAGGCAAAGATACTTAAATCATAAAAAATAAAACAATTTACCGGGTTGTAATAACCAGTATCAGGAGTTCCATCAGGATCTAGTGTGGTAGTTAATTTCACTGCATATCTTTCTTCTTGTTTAATAGGATAAACCTCAGTATTCACATCAAGCTGCATGAATAACTCAAGCCTCTCGCTACGCGCTTCTATTCGTGAAACTGCAGAGACATATTTAAGGCCCTGTGAGCTTGAGTTGAATCAGTGCACATAATGTATAGGCTTATTAGCAGGAAGCTACGATCAAAACAGCATCGATTTTACCTTGATTTAAATTCCGGATTGTTCCCGATTTTTCGGCTAAATACCGTCCGGAAAACGTTCCGGTTTCGTTCCGTCCGTTCCGTTTCGGCCAAATAATGTTTTTTTTAAAATAATAAATAATTTTACAATATCAATCATATTTCTTAATCTGAATGTTAGATTGAGATGAAATTTTATTGGGAGTCTCTTGACATATTTATATATATTATGTTAAAATTTCAGAGCAATCATAGAATTCAATGTCCTTGCAAGATTGATGATGACATTCTCGTAATATTATACATGTTTATAATTTTGTTTAGAAAATTTATTTTATTGTGTTTTTTTAGATTAAATTACACAATTCTAAATAATTTTATTTTTGGATTTGAACTATTTTTTTAAATTAATATATTTAATTATATATATGTATACATAAAAGTACAACCTTGAAACAACGCTTCAAAACCAAAATATTTCGTTCCAATTAAAAAAATGAAGCATAACCTTGTTATCAACTATAAAATCACACAGCAGTAGCAGAAACCGCAGCTGTAACATCAACTAGATTACCCTATTAGCAAGAAGCTACACGCCAAGCTGAGATCAAGTGGAAGCTCTATAAATACAATCCTTAAATTTGAGAAAACAATAAAGTAATGGTCTGAAACATGATTGAGCTTCTCCTATCCATCCCCGGAAACTTCTATCTCGATTTCAAATAAGGATTAAGTACTCCAACAACAGCTCATAAATGGACAACCTACTGCATGCTTCTCAGTTTAGAAATTCCCAAAACTATGTCAAGCTAGTTTCAAAAGAATATAGCAAAGCTATTATGGAGTTGATATGGGATAATTTCTAGCAGCATAACCAAGCACTAATAAGAACTAACAACTTGAATTTAAGAATGTGATGGAAGATACTCAGAATTAAGAACATACCTTTGTCAAAGTTCTTACCAACTGAACCAACAATAAAGATATCCTCCATACTTCTCATCAAATTCTCACTTCACTGAAACACAATCCCTGAGGCAAAAGAAGAGATAAGGAAAATAAGAACATGGTATTCTTATGCAATATATCCATCCAACAACACCACACAAGCTTTCAACATAATATGCATGATCACAAGGGTGGAAATAATAAATCATGTGAAACAAGCTGTGTTAGCGGCACAGTGCAAGTTTGTAACAAAGAAAACAAAAAGACTCAAAACTATTTTCCTTCCTTTTCTTTCGTTTTCTCGTCAACAAAAGAAAGTTTTCGTGACCCTTTTATGCTTACATCAATAAGCAAACATTATTTATGTGTTTCTATAACAAATTAAAGGGTGCGTGACAGATATGTGGTTTTTCTTCTTTTGTTTTTTCAATGGTTTTTTTTTCTCAGAGACCAAACAGAAAACACTCGGAAAGAGAAGAAGGAGATGGAAGAGAAGAAGGAACTCACAAAGTTTAGTTCCAATGAGAAACTTTCTGCGTAGAATCCTAACAGAAAGTTGTGTATATGGGAAACAAAAACCTCCTTACGAGATGATTGCCTGACATGTCGTTTTGGATTTAATCCTGTCGTCATATATAGTTGAATTTAATATTAGATTTTCATTGTCTGCTTAAACGGCGTCTTATGGCGTGAAAACGCAGTTTCCATAGAGATTTCAGGTTAACTTACTTTTTTTGTAAGTCACTTTGATCCTTAAAGTTGTAAGCTTGTACGACGTAGTCCTTGAACTTCATTTGTGTGATAATAAAGTCTCTGATTGTAGATAAAGGAGAGATAAAGCATGAGAGAGTGGAGGGTTTGGTTTTTGCAGTATCTAGGATGGATTAAAACGTGTTTCTGATGATAATGGGAGTTAGGCAAAAGGAACAACTTCATATTATTTTTATTACAAAAAAAAATCTAAACAAATTTCATCTCGTTTTTAATCTCGATCTATTCCAAATTCCTAAGCCAAATTCCAATTGAAATATTCAAATTTTATTATGTTTGTTCTATTTTGTAAAATTATTTTTTTATTTCTTATCGAATCTATCCTTCAACACTTAGTTATTAAATATTGGACTTCATAATTTTTTTAACGATTGTTTTTTTTATGGATGTATCAATCTTACAACTCATGTAATAGGTTAACCTAATTCACTCTAGTTTTTTTTAATTGACGCTTTTCCTTTAGTTTCATCAACACTTTTAATATTTGGTTGATTATGAATTAGGTTTTGTCATTTATTTGTTATAAAGTTATCTCAGTCTCATGATTCGGATTATGGGTTTTGGGTCATTTTATTTGAGTTTTTTTATATTCATTTGTTTTTTTAATTCTATCATTCAACAATAAATTTATTAAAAATCAAGATTTATAATTTATTTTGATTTATTTTATATGTGATTATTGTGATCTCATATATTTTTGTATTTGAAAATATACAAACTTTATTTTTGTAACTCCTAGGTCACACGTATACCAAATGCATAACCCTGGTTGCCACAAGCTCATATATGTGCAATCCAAGTTTCACTCTTTCAGTTTTTTATGTTTTTCCTTTTCTTTTTATTCTTTTATTTTGAATTTATTTATTATTTTCTAAATTTTGACTTTTTTGAATCATTTGTTTTGTATATTTCCTACAATCTCATGAAATCTCATAAAAAAAACATTATTTTCCATGACTTTGACTTGTTTTTATTTATTTATTATAAAATAGAGTAAAAAAGAAATTATTTATATAAAAAAAAGATTTGTTATGAAGTCTTTAAACTTAAAAGATAATGATTAATTATTAATATTCAATATCAATATTCAATAATAGATAATCAATCAATTTAAGATATGTAGTTTTCAAAAAAATTGTGACAATAATACTGAAATAGATTTTAGATAACACTAATTTTTTCATTCAAAACAATATCAACATTAACTATAGATTAACTCTATATCATTGTTATACTCTATACTATGGCTCAAATAATTTTTTTTAATATTAAAAATATTCAATTGTTGCTAGGGTTTTGTAGTAGAAAAAAATTTAAAGTTAATTCAATGTTATAAAGTTGACTTGGTATTCAAAAATCAACAGAGATAAGTGGTGAAAATATAATTTAACTAAAAAAATTAAAAATAATATTTTTTTAATAGTAACAACAAATTGGATCGACCATGATCAACCCGGGTTAACCAACTAAATCTATAACTCGGATAATAAGACCATGACAATCTCATATCAAGAAAATCAAAACAAAACATGAAACTCATTGGAATGAAGCTTTGTTTTTGTTGCTTTCTAGGGCAGTTTAGTAATTTAATTATACTTAGAAAATAAAGATATCTATAAAACCCCTTTATGCAAGCTAATGTTTTTTATCATATAAAATAATTAAGTAATTTTATTATTTTTTTAATGAAAATAAAAAAATCGGGCTTGTTCCTAATCAGCTCATCAATAGATAGTAGTGCTATAATATTTTCTCCACAAGTTTTTGTATATTGTTTACACATAAGAAAAAATATCTAAATAATTAGTTAGTGATTTATTATATTTTAATTTATATTAATTTGACTAATCATATCTCACTTTAAAATCAATCATAATTCTTTAGCATCTATTAAAAAAATCCATAATTATGTTATTGAGAAATACTAATAAAAAAAAATAACCATCAAATAGGCTATGCATAAAAATTAACCATCAAAAATTAACTTCATCAGCGCAGCTGATCCATCAAGCTTTCAACTGAGTAGATAATCATAGAGCTGTTGATGTTTCTACATCTTCCTCATCAGCATAAAATAGTTTTTATCAAGCTGAAACCTAGCAAGCGACTTAGGATCCCCCCTCAGCAGCAGTTGAAGGCCACCAAATGAAATGTAGATCTCCCTAAATCCAAAAGAGATACATATATCAGTTAGAAGAGCAGTAGCCATTTTACTTGGATGGAATAAGCTATGCCATTATATATTAAGAACGAAAATGCATTATGACTTTTCGACAGTCAACGAAAGCAACTTTTGTTTAATTACTAGATACATACAGTTTGAAATCAGCTCCTGAACTTTCCTTGTCAATTTTGTAAAGTTTCCCGTGTGTCACATACTCAAACTTGTCTTCTTTGGATGGTTGCTTATCCTGTAAGAGGATGGGCAGTAATACAAATGATTACATCAAACAAACACACAAGGTCACTCATGATTCCATCGTTACAGGTTTTATCGCAGAAAAAAAAATGCGAGCATTTTGCTCAAGACATTCATAAGAACATTCCTCCGATACAGCTGCTTGTTTTAGCACTTTAGTTCTCGTAGAATAGAATCCTGATCGTGGAATGTTGATTCTATGCAGTGTGTTTGTTAAATGGAAACAGTTTTCAGAATGATAAAAGCAGGCATCAAACTTGTATAGAATGGATACAGTAAGGACTAAGTGGAGAGTCTGACAAGGAACCAGTCAAGCAAACAATATTTGGATAGACGAAGGAGCTATGCCAAAGAGTGATAATGCATTTAGAAGCCTTTGTTCATTCTTCATTGAAAGTCAAAAGTTTCAGTTGATTCGAGAATATCAAATAGGAAAATTTCCAAAATTTCATGTAAAGAGTCTTTTGCTTCAGGGATTTACTTGAGTAGTAGCCATTGGACGGTTTTTTTTTTTTAAAAAAAAAAGAAACTAACGATTCACACAGCACAGATGGAACATTCCAAAGCTCCAGTTTTTTTATCTCTATGTAACTACTGCAATCATTAGACCAAACAAACGAACAACCAAGCATAGAAAAATAAATGGCAAAGGATCCCCCTCATGCATCACATGATTTAATGACAGATCAGAAAAACACAAGGTTATGCACATTTCAAAATGGGCATGCAACAAATGCAAGTGGGAAAACGAAAATATTTAGCACGATGATGAAGTCAGATTTGGACAAGAAACTGTACCTTTCAAACTTCGCTTACATTTCAAATAGAATTAATATTCAGAAAACCTTATCGTTTCCAAATTGTAATAACAGTGCTTAAGACCTTGTACTTTTTGAAAACCATGTAATTGTCAATGGCATTGAAAAGAAAGTGAATGTATATATATACACAAATCATCTTGCTAATACTAATAATAAACCAAGACAAATAAAGGAAAAGGATAGAATGCAAACATGTAGAAGAAACATAAGAATATAGAGTATTTAAGTCATTCCCAACACCAAACACGTCAGAGTGATAACCAAAAAACAAAACAGAGAGAGAAGGATTACCTGGGCAATATGAGGGCCAACCAGGGTGCCATCAGCGTTCAATGTTTCAGTTAATAGGACCAAATACCTTGTTTTTTCTTCAATGGGATAAATCTCTGTGTGCACATCAAGCAGCATATACAAATCTTCATTCTCGCTGCGAGCTACAATGCGAGAAACTACAAAAACATAGTTTACCAACTATAATTAATTCAGAAAAGCATAGAAGTTCATAAATCTTATTAGTTCCATCAAGTTTTTCAAAGAAAGTCTACATATGTGAATTTCAAACTCGGATAAAACCAACCGGAATTAAAGTAGGGAGAGCTTCAGTACCAATTCAGATAAACAACATGCATTATAAGTATCTAAAAATGAAAGGTCAAATTCCAACCCCAAAAAAATTCCCAAAAAATACAATCATTCCAAGAAAGTTACTTGGTATTTGAGAAACCCCATTACAGGAGATCAAAGCTAACATTACTATCTCAATGGTAAAAATATATTGCAAGATATCCACAAAGAACTTAAATTCAAGTCCTCGGGGTAAGAAAAAATAAACAGAAACAAGTCCCTTTTATTCATATTTATTCATAATTTAATAGCAATACAGATTCAAAACCAAGAACATGACTAAAATAAATTCTTCTACTAAACCAAGTTTTTAACTCAACCATAAAGGACTGACCTTTAGCAAAGAACAACTACTAAGTACTAACAACCCGGAAAAGAACTGAGAAAAAAAAAAGTGATCAGACTAAATAATGCAGTGAAAGAACAACTAGAATTCAAAGATAAAAATACCTTTATCATATTTCTTGCCATCAGGGTTGAGTTTCTCGATGACAAAGAAGTCAAGCAAATCTTCCATTTGCAGAAGATGATACCTTTCAAAGAAACTCAAGGTTCGATTTCATATATGATTCAATTCAATTAGAAAAGGAAGCATAGATGATCTATAAGAGATAACAAGAAATAAAACAGAGGTTCAATTTACTTACCTTTTGTAAACTGCAACCGTGTCGTATGGGGACGGTGATAAAGAGGAACTGTCGAGCTGGGGGTAACGATGTGATCAGATTGCAGAGGGAGAAGAGGGAATTGGTTGGTTGGTTGCAGAGGGAGGGACAGGCCGAGAGGCGAGAGGGAGGGAGATTTAAGTTGCAGATGGAGGCGAGAGGCTGCTGCTGCTAAAGTGTTAGTTGCAGAGGGAGGCGAGAGGCGAGAGGCGAGAGGGAGGGAGATTTAAGATAGTGAGGCAAGAGGCTGCTAAAGTGTAGTTGCAGAGAGGGAGGCGACAGGCGAGAGGCGGAGGGGGATTGGGGACGATATATCTAGTGTTTTTTAAGGTTTTATTTTTTTATTTTTTTTAACCGACCGAACTAGTTTGGTTTGGGTTAACCAGCCGACCGAACTAGTTTGGTTTGGATCAATCGATTTTGTCAGTTTAGTTTAACAAAACCGATACCAAACCAAAAAAAGTTTAGAATTTTAAAATCGATGTTCGGTTTTTCTAGTTATTTTTTTCCTGATTTTTTAGGTTTAATCAGTTTTTTTGTTTAACCCTAATTTACATCAAGCTCATGAACTAGATTACAGATTTAAAATATTAACATGAGCAGTATTGATCTCTTTTTTTTCAATTTAATCCCCCACACTTCATATTTTATCATTTTTTTTTGTTTTCTTGAAATTTATTGCCACCTCATGAACAAGTTGTGTGTTCGATTTAAACAATCAGGTTGACTTGGATAATTTATTTTTTTTAAAAAAAAAAAAAAACTCCAAACCACAGTAAAATTAGATTAAAACGTATATTCATTATTTTTCAATTGGATAACTTCACACACAAGAGTTTGTGTTTTTTTTCATAGCCATACAAGATCCCGTCAAGATTTTCAATTCCATCCAAGTAGAGGGTTTTGCAAACGCTTTGTAGAAATCCCATGATAAACTTTCAATCTGCACACAATACCAAAGGTCTGTCAATGCATCAACTCGGGATTAAACACTCATTTCCCCTTTCCTATCACAAAAGACTGCCTATCACATACTCATATCCCCACATGCATATATATATATATATATATATATATATATATATATAGTGCAGAAGCAAAGAGGCACAAGAACAATTACCAAGTAGACAGAGAGGTTTTTGAGAGAGAAGACAACATCATGCAGCACACAGATAGTAAGATCCAATCTAGGGAATATACCCTAGTTTTAGTGGACAATCCTACATAGATATGTTAGAACAAGTATGGTACGAGAAAACTAAATCCCCAACATTTAGAGGAGCACTAGATTGGGATGTTCAGAAAGTTTAGGGACATATTGCTGAACTTCACAGCTTCCTGATCAGACAAAATAGCCTTTGATCAAGCTCGAATTGAGAGACATATGAAGGATCTCCCTTCAACAACATCAGAAGCCCACCAAATGTGATAACCATCTCCCTGAGGCCAGAAAAATATCACAAGGAATTAATGTCAGTTGGCTGTAGTAAGCAAGTGAATGAATAAAGACTGCCATCATAAACAGAATATCAAGAAAAATAGTATAAATGGAATGTAATGAACACATTTGCAAAAAATAAAACAATTAAAATTCTAAACATGGATACACACGTTCGAGTTGCCCTCCTTGATCCTTCCTCTTGAATCTGATATAGCTTCCCATGCATGACATATTCATATTTGTCAGCAAGTGTTTTTCTCCCTCCCTGACACAAGGCGTTTATAAATTCATTAACTAGGAAATGAGCAATACAATAAAAGAAGACACTGGAAAATTTTAATGACAAAACAAGATTACCGGAGTATAGTAGCCTGTGTCCGGTGTCCCATCCAGATTCAGCGTATGGGCCAAAGCCATTGTGAATTTGTCATTCACGAACATGGGGTATACATCGGTGTTCACATCAAGGTGCATGAACATATCACAGTTCTGACTATGTGCTTCAATGCGAGTCACTACATCCAAATGAAAGAATTTACAAAGCTGCACCTAGTTTTAGCTCAAAAGAAGTCAAAACATATTTTCCAGACATGCTATCAGAAAGAATCATTCACAAGAGTCAAAGATGGATGAGTAGCTAGATCATGGCCATTTTTTTATCGGTTAGATAACAAGATTGCAGTTTATCTCCTTAAACTGAAAACATGTCACTCCAAACATAATTCATTGCATGATAAAGGTTCAGACAAAACGTTCCACTGTCTTAGAACAACAAACCACACTACCAGGCAACATTTTGTAATAAACTCAGATCAACCACATCAAGCTCCCAACCAAATAAATACACACAATACAGCACATAATTTTCTAGGCAAAAGCATACTGTTGTCACATGGAAGTCTTTCTAACATGGAAACATAAATATGATTATCTCATAAATGGGGATTACCATTTAAAACAGACATGATATCCCCACTTGAATTCTTTGGTTTTGACGAGGGAAGCCTAAAAATAAATGTAGAACCTGGAACACTCTACTTGAAGAACTTAAGGACAGTGGATCTATTACAATAATAGGATCATTCATCAGAATCATTCAAACAAAGTGTTTCACACCACACTTGACAAGAGCATGGATATTATAAAGTAAATATGCAATCCAATACAAGCAAAATCACAATTTTGGGGCAAGGTGAAATTTTTTGAGAAATCGAAAAGGGAAATGAACTCGAGTTGAAAAATCTTAGCCCTTGATGATTCTTCTAGCATAAGCATTGAACAAGACACTATTATATGCTATAGAAAGAGAATTAAGGGAGAATTAAAAACATAGATACCTTTGTCAAATTTTTTGCCGTCAGGATCTAGTTTGTCAACAACAAAAATATCTTCAAACATGATGATGTTTGAGCTTGCCATCCTTCCTGCGAAAACCACATACATAGCAGCAGCATATTAGAAACAAAAGGTTTAATCTTTTAATTGCTTAAAAGGAAAATCAAGAAAATAATTTGAGCCCAGATCATTAAATCAGAAACCAAAGAAAGATTTCCTGTTTTGACATAAATTCAAGCACATCAAATAGGAGAAAGAAAGGGAGGGAGAGGGTTTCTTACAATTGTTAAAGAGCTTGAAGTTTTTCGAGTGAGACAACAGCAGCAAATTGAGAAATTAAGACAAGAGGGAATTTAAAACTGAAGGGAACTGAAGAAGTGCAAGAGAAACAATCGGACCGGGCCCATATTCCATGTAGAATCCAGCCCCATATGGGCTGAACCCATATTATTCACTTTGTTTGCATTTTGTAACCATTTTCCAGAAACATTTTATTTGCAATATATATATATATATATATATATAGACACATATTCAAATAAGTGTCATGTTAAACTAAGTAAACAGAAACAAAGTATTAATATCAAACAGTAGCATTTAATCACTTTAGTGATTGAAAAAAACATAAATAGCAGTGATTAAATCTAGCATTCAAATAGAAAAAAAATAAAATGACTAACAAAATAAACTGATTAAATCCTCACTTTAGTTTTTATTTGTCTTTGTTTGGAGAAAATATGGAGATTTTGCGAGTTGTTTGGTTGGAAAAGAAACTTTGAAGTTAGAAGGTGTTTGACAGTAAAAGTGTGTTGTTACTTTAGATTTGGTGAACCAAGACATCGGTCAAACGAGTGAAGCAAAGTAAAAAATTATCTAGGAAAGAACATTTTGATAGAGGAAACTATGAATATGATTGATCCTATATATGTGACAACGATGATGAGGCTTTGCATGGAGATAATAGTACCACATTTGTTATTATAAAGAGTTTGTTAATGTTCAATAGTGATTCAAAAAAGAGATGATGGTACACTAGTATTTTTCATTCTACTTGCACTATTAAAGATGAGGTTTACAATCTGATTATGGATAGTGGTAGCTACAAGACTGTAGTGTCCACAAAGATAGTGAAAAAGTTCCAACTGATGCTTGAGAATTATCTTGAGCCTTATTAACAGACGTGGTTGAATAGAGATATTAAGATAATTATTGATAAATACTAGTTTTTATAGGATAAATATATTTTGATAGTATTTAATATGATGTGGTCTTTATGGATGTGTGCTATATCTTAGTAAGGAGGTCATTGTAGTTTGATAGAAATATGGTATATTATGGTAAAAAAAAACATATACACCATAAAGATTAAACAAAAACATATACACCGTAAACATTAAACAAAAACATATAATGTTGGCACCTATAAATGAAAAGGTGGAGATGGGAGCTGAAAAAAGGAAAGAGTTTACTTGTCATATTTATAAAAGAGATAAGAGCGTGAAGTCACCCTAGTTTTGAAGAAGTATAGGATCCTGAGAAAATTATAGATTTGATACAAAAATAGTTACCTTAAATTTTTCCTATAATATGATATATCTAGGACCAAACTGACTTGATATTGGGTTATAGTCTCCTAAATATAACACCTCAAGACTTAACCCTAGGAAAGAGAAAGAATTGCAGGGATGGGTTATGGAATAGTTAGACAAGGGATATATTTGAGAAAGTATGAGCCCATGTGCAATCCTAACTCTCGTAGTTCCTAAGAAAACATGATTTATAGTGTGTCTGGATGCACAAGTCATTAATTGGATCATATTAAAGTACAAATCATGTCTTCTATGATAACCTCCTCACCTCTTAAAATCAAGTTTTGTCTCATGACTTTACTCTTTTTTTGCAAGCTAATATACTCTAACCAACCAACCATTATCCCCAGTTAACAATGCTCCTCCAAGCCACAATCAGGACAAAAAATAGCAAAATGCAGGCATCACCCCTCGTACAATTACTGAAAAATTAGCTACAAGATGATAGTCATGCTGAGATGAAACTGGACCATGGTATCAATGAATCAAAGATTTGTGAAGGTGGCTGTTAATGATAACAGTAAAAATGAATGGACATGAAAAAGAAAAGAAAACATATGAAAAAAGAATAACACAAACATTTTTTCTAAAGACATTTTAAAAACACCAAGCAAGCTCTAGGTGAGAAAGCTTGAGCTTGCTTGTAGAAAAGACATAATTAAGAGCAAAACAAGAACCCAGAAATGGCTCTTCAGAAACAGAGGACCCCAAACTTTTAAGGTTACGAAGCATAGCAGCACTGTGTCAAAAGAAGTCCACACGAACCCCAGAATCAGCTATCAACGACCAGAAAAGAAACAAGAATAGCAAAAGCCTTTTTTTATCACTGATCCAAGAAAAATGAAAGTTGACATAAGAAATGGTTGTCAAGGTACAGATAGCTACAAGCTTATTAAAACTCCATAGAGAAGGCAGTAAACGTGACACTACAATGCAGATCAAATCCAAATACTAATAGCAGAAACAGCAGCATAAATCAATCCTCCTGACATGATATGAGCATATAATCTTAAATACGATGGAAAATTTTCAACATTATAAACCAGGGATTAATTACCAGCAAGGTAGCAACATCAATCTCTAATATCAACGGCATGATAGGAACATATAATCTCAGATACCAGCAACATCAATTAATTACTACTTAAATACATCAACATATAATCATATATCATAATCTCAAGTAACCAGAGCTCAAGTAACATAAATATGTTACCCATATAATCATATATCATAATCTCATACATCAACATAAATTTCCACAGAGCTCACGTAACCATGAATTACCCAGGTCAATTTAACACTATCCCGTGCTTTGTGCCCAGAAACAGAAACTCAAGGTTCGATTTCATATATGATTCAGTTCAATTAGAAAAGGAAGCATAGATGATCTATAAGAGATAACAAGAAATAAAACAGAGGGTCAATTCACTTACCTTTTGTAAACTGCAACCGTGTCGGACGGGGACGATGAAAAAGAGGAACTGTCGTGCTGGGGGTAACGATTGATCAGATTGCAGAGGGAGAGAGGGTAATGGTTGGTTGGTTGCAGAGGGAGGGACAGGCCGAGAGGCGAGAGGCGACTGCTGCTAAAGTGCAGCTGCAGAGGGAGGCGAGAGGGAGGGAGATTTAAAATTCAGAGGGAGTTGAGAGGCTGCTAAAGTGTGAGTTGCAGAGAGGGAGGCGAGAGGCGGACGGGGATTGCGGACGATGTAATCTACGGTATTTTAAGTTTCTATTTATTTATTTTTAAACCGACTCAACCGGTTCGGTTTTGGTTAATATGTTCTGTCCGTACAAAACCGATACCAGACCAAACTGGATATTTTTCAGAATTTTATAATTAGTTTTTTTGTCGGTTTAGTTTTCTAGATTATTTCTTTTCTATTTTTCTCAGTTTAATTGGTTAGTCGATTTTTTTTCTCACCTTTAGGTTATATCAAGCTCATAAACTACATTACAGATTTAAAAGATTAACCTGAGTGGTAGTGGTATTGATCAATTTTATCCCTCCACACTTCATATTTTATCAATAGTTAAACTGTCCATACTACGTTGTGTGCGTAGTGCGGGCGGAGCAAATAATTTTTACAACTGTTGAGATTAAAATATAATATTTCAACATGTCAAGTTTGATATGATGAACATATCAACATACTCTATCATAATAACAGTAACATCAAAATCTTAACTTCTAAAATTATCACTACCATTACTGTCAAAACAGTAAATATTATTAAACTAACCCGAGAAAAAAACACAAAAAAATTAACAAAAAAACAAGTAAGAACAAAAATTAAAATTATTATTATTATTCTTAATATTAATATTATTATTGCATTAATAATGGGGAAAAAATAAAATCAAAGGCTAAAAAGAGCATAAAAACATTAACAAAAGAGCAAAAAATAAAAATCAATGATAAAAAAAATAAAAAGTATTGACAGAAAAAACAAATCATTTGACTTGAAAATTAAAAAAAATTATCGCACTACATTGCGGGCTAAGTAAACAATTTTTATAATTATTGGGATTAAAGAAATTAAAAGGATTTGTTGATCCAAATTAAAATATAATATCTATATATGCAAAATTTAATCTAATAAAATAGATCACCATACCTTATTACAAAAATAGCAATATCAAAGTCTTAACATCTAAAACTATCATTGCTATTACTATCAAAACAATAAAAATTATCAAATTATACCGAGAAAAAAAACTGAAAAACATTAACATAAGAGGAAGTAAGAAAAATAACTAAAATTCTTCTTCTTCTTCTTCTTCTTCTTCTTCTTCTTCTTCTTCTTATTATTATTATTATTATTATTATTATTATTATTATTATTATTATTATTGTGTTAATAATAAAAAACAAAAATAATGAAAGATTTAAAAATTCCAAATAACTTTAACAAAAGATCAAACAAAAAAATAAAATAAAAATCATGAGGTAAAAAAAATTCATTTAACTTGAAAATAAAAAAAACCAATAAGAAAAATAAAAGAAAGAGCAAATAAAAAAAATAAAATAAATGATAAAACAAAAATAAAAATTATTAACTAAAAACAATTATTTGACTTGAAAATTAAAAAAAAAATGATGTCACTATATTGCGGGCTGAGCAAACAATTTTTATAATTGTTGGGATTAAAGAAATTACTATGATTTGATGGACCAAAAATAAAATATAATATATGTATATGTAAAATTTAATATAATAAAACAAATCATCACACCCTATTATAAAAACAACAATATTAAAGTCTTGACATCTAAAATTATCATTGATATTACTCTCAAAACAATAAAAATTATCAAATTATCCCGAGAGAAAAAAACTGAAAAACATTAACAAAAAAGCAAGCAAGAAAAATAATTGAAATTATTATTATCATTCTTCTTCTTCTTCTTCTTATTATTATTATTATTATTATTATTATTATTATTATTATTATTAATGAAAAAAATAAATGAATGACTAAAAAAATCCTAATAACTTTCACAAAAGATAAAAAAAAATTAATTTGACCTGAAAATAATAAAAGAAAACCAAAAAAATAATTAAAAGAAAGAGCAAATAAAAAATAAAATAAATGATAAAACAAAAATAAAAATTATTAACTGGAAAAAAAACATTTGACTTGAAAATTAAAAAAATGGATACTGCGGGCTAAGCAAGAAAGTTTTATAATTATTGGGATTAAAGAAATTAATACAATTTGCTGATACAAAATTCAAATATAATATCTATATATGCAAATTTTAATATAATAAAACAAATCATCACATCCTATTATAAAAACAGCAACATCGAAATCTTAACATCTGAAATTATCATTGCTATTATTGTCAAAACAATACAAATTATCAAATTATCCCGAGAGAAAAAACTGAAAAACATTAACAAAAGAGCAAGCGAGATAAATAACTGAAATTATTATTATTATTATTATTATGTTAATAATGGAAAAAAATGAAAGATAAAAAAATCCTAATAACTTTTACAAAAGATCAAACAAAAAAATCAAATAAAAATTATGAGGTAAGAAAAATTCATTTGACTTGGAAAAACCAATAAAAAACTAAAAGAAAGAGAAAAGGGAGGGGGGAAAATAGAAATATCAGTTTTCAAATGATCATAGATACAAAATAAAATTTAAGAGCTAATTTTTTTAAAAAAATATTACCTCAACAAATAAGAAAATAACAAAAATTAGAAATCAAAACCAAGAGCACACTTATATATACATGGATAAAAGTGGGATTATTCAAGAAATATAAAAAAATAAAGTGATTAAAATAAAAAAATCAAAAGTGTAAGGGCCGAAATGAAAATAAAATATATTATCAATTTCAATCAAAGGATAAAATTGACAAAATTGAAACATTTTTACCGAATATATTAATCTATTTAAACCCAATCCGAAAATTAAAAGAAGGAGGACCGAAGTGAAACTTTAACATTGAATTAATTTTCATCGAAGGACTCAATTGAACTAAATCAAAACTTATATAACAGAAATCAGGATCATACACAAAATTAAAAGTGCAGGGACCAAAGTGAAAAAAATACAAAATCGGGGGTCTCTCCTCCACTTTTATGTGCAGGAGAGAGAGAAACGAGTCAAGCGGCTTTCACCGGCCATCGCCGCGTCCCCGGCCACTTGTGTTTGACAAGCGCCACGCCGGGAGGAAGACCACGTGGAGGCGCATCAAATGAGACGTCGGTCGCCCATCTCCGTCCACCGTATGACCACTCATGCGCCACCTACACAGGGCGTGAGGTGGAATATTGTCGGTCGCGTGCTCCGCACGCACTGACAATAAACCGAAATAAATATAAAAAATATGGTCAATTACCGATTTGCTCATGTCTCCAAGTCATCAATTTTGTCTTATTAGGGGGTTATATCCTTATTTAGCTAATTTTGAAAGAAAAAAAAATCAGAAGTGCGGAGGACCGGACCGGGCTAGATCGAAATGTGCAATTACCGCAAAACTCCTCAGCTCAGGCGGCGTTTTTTTGCCTTTTCGAGGGGCATATTACTTAATATACTGTTCATTAAGAGGGAAAAAAAACTCATGTACGCACGCAAAGCACCAGAGCATATATCTAATCCAGAATGATAATGAGTCTTAAGCTTCATTGCAGTCCACGTTAAAAACGCCACAACAATTATGTTTTAGTTAAATATTTTTTGTTTTCTTAAAATTTATTGCCACCTCATGGACAAGTTGTGTGTTCGATTTACACAATCAGGTTGACTTGGATAATTTATTCTTTTTTTAAAAAAAAAAACTCCATACCACGGTAAAATTAGATTAAAACGTATATTCATTATTTTTCAATTTGGATAATTTCACACACGAGTTTGTGTTTTTTTTCATAGCCATACAAGATCCAGTCAAGATTTTCAATTCCATCCAAGTAAAGGGTTTTGCAAACGCTTTGTAGACATCCCATGATAAACTTTCAATCTGCACACATTACCAAAGATTTGTCCTTTCCTTAAAATTTACGAGTAACCTTGTCAAGTTTTGTCTCTCTTATCATGATCATTTGAATTACTTTGAAGAGATCCATGCACTCTAAATAGAGATAGAAAGATCATTTCTTATGGGATACCTTTAAAAATTCATGAATTAGGAAATGTGACCTAAAACAACAAAAAAAAAACTCCTTATGATATATTTTTTCAAAAATTGATAAGGTTACCTAGGATGAGATATATTTTTGTTTCAAAAATTGTATTTTTATTATCTTTTGAAACTTTCAAATAAAAAACAATAGTGTTTCTCAATGTTTCCATGAAAATATAAATGTCTCCATGAAATCTTTTTTGAAAAAGTCTTCAAATTAGTGGTCCTTTCCTAGTTTATGAAACTACTCATGAATAGTTTATGTGTTTTATGTATTCCAGAAAGTGTTTTCCTTTCGACACTTTCCTGAAATTTAAGGTTAATGAAAGTTTGACCGGAAAGTTAAGGAATTAACTTTCCTTTGACTTACTTTTCCAATGTTAGCCAAACATTGGAAAATGAAGAAACTGAATTCCAGAAATTCAGTTTCCTTGAAACAAACATGGCCCGAGACTCACCTTTTATTACTAAACTATTTATCTAACATAGGAAAACAAAAATTCTTTCTCTTTGCAAAAGCATTAGCAAATATTTACATCAAAAAATCTTATATAGAAAAAAAATTGATGATACAAAAAGAAGTGTTCCCCCCCTATTTTCTTAAGTCTTGTAAACATGAACATGAACATGAACACGAACATGTATGCTTAAGAGATTCGAGGATAATTGATGATAAAAAAATCTCCAACCATTTCAACTAAGCCTAAACGGCTAGGATTTTTAGTTGAAGTTCCACTCAAAATTATTTCCAGCACGCTTATCTATGTTTTTTTTTTTTTTCAAACTTCTCATGAACGGCCTTCGTAACTTTTTCCATACATGTGTTTTTTTTACTTTTTCTTTGCCCACAACCTTTTCTTATCCTTTCGACCAACGTTGTACTTTTTATTTTAATTGGTATTTTGTTTTTTTAATTTGAATAAAATATTTTGATTTTAGAGCATTTTAGTACATTGTTTAGAGGTTATAATGTATATGTCTATATATATAAAATTAAATATATTAATTTTAAAAAAAAATTAGTTCAAATCCAAAAATAAAATTATTTAGAGTTGTGCAATTTAATCTAAAAAAAACACAATAAAATAATTTTTCTGAATAAAATTATGAGCATATATAATATTACGAGAATATCATCATTAATCTCACAAACTCATTACATTCTCTGATTAATCTGAAATTTTAATATAATATATATAAATATGTCAATAGACTACTCGTAAAATTTTATCTTAATCTAACAGTCGGATTAAAATATATGACTGATATTGTAAAAATTTTCATTATTTAAAAAAAAAAACATTATTTGGCCGAAACGGAACGGTCGAAACGATTCCGAAATGTTTCTGTCGGTATTTGACTAAAAAATTCAAAATAAACTAAAATTTAAACCGAGATAAAAACAACATAATTTTATCTTAATTTTTTAACCGGTAGATAAGGTTTCATTTAATTTACAACCATGCTTTCAACACTAACAATTGGCTAGCGAAGAATTTCATTTCCGTATTAAGACAAGAGGGAGTATAAAACCGAAGGGAACTGAAGAAGTGTAAGAGAAACAATCGGACCGGGCCCATATTCTATGTAGAATCCGCCCCCATATGGGCTGAGCCCATATTATTCACTTTGTTTGCATTTTGTAACTATTTTCCGGAAACTTTTTATTTGCAATACACACACATTCAAATAATCGTCATGCTAAACCATAGTTGTTAATGCTGTTCCGGTCGCTGTTTTGGTTTTTCGATTGGAATAAAACGTTCTGGTTTCGGAGCATTCCGGCGTGCTGTTTTGGTGTTATATTGTTCACATATAATTAATTATATATATATATATATATGGAAAAAAATAAAATATTAATTTAACAAGTATAATTAAAATTTGAATTCTTTTTTATTTAAATTGTTATGGTGTTTTTAAATTATTTTGATGTATAGATGTCAAAAATAATTTTTAAAAAATAAAAAAAAATAGATTTTGAACCCAGAACGGCACGTCCAAAACAGAATCGAGACGTTCCGGCCAGATTTTCCGGAATGGACCGAAATTAAAATCAAGACGAAAACGACACCGTTTTTCTCGGTTTTTTGAACGGAACAGAACGGAATTAACAACTATGTGTTAAACTAAGTAAACAGAAACAAAGTATTAATATCAAACAGTAGCATTTAATCACTTTAATGATTGAAAAACATAAATAGCAGTGATTAAATCTAGCATTCAAATAGAAAATAAATAAATTGACTAACAAAATAAACTGATTAAATCCTCACTTTGTTTGGAGAAAATATGGAGATTTTGCGAGTTGCTTGGTTGGAAAAGAAACTTTGAAGTTAGAAGGTGTTTGACAGTGAAAGTGTGTTGTTACTTTAGATTTGGTGAACCAAGACATCGGTCAAACGATTGAAGCAAAGTAAAAAATTATCTAGGAAAGAACATTTTGATAGAGGAAACTATGAATATGATTGATCCTATATATGTGACAACTTAAGCAGTGATGATGAGGTTTTGCATGGAGATAATAGTACCACATTTGTTATTTTTAAGATAATTATCGATAAATACTAGTTTTTTATAGTATAAATATATTTTGATAGTATATAATATGATGTGGTGTTTATGGATGTGTGCTATATCTTATTAAGGAGGTCATTTATACACCGTAAAGATTAAACAAAAACATATAGTGTTGGCACATATTGATTTAAAAAAATAGTTCAAATTCAAAATAAAATTATTTAGAATTGTGCAATTTAATCTAAAAATCATAATAAAATGATTTTTCTGAATAAAATTATGAGCATAAATAATATAACATACGATAATATCATCATTAATCTCGCAAACTTATTACATTCTCTAATTAATATGAAATTTTAACATAATATATATAAATATATCAATGGATTATTCATAAAATTATATCTCAATCTAACTGTCGGATCAAAATATATGATCGATATTATTAAAAAAATACACTATTTAAAAAAAAACATTATTGGGTCGAAACAGAACGTTTGAAACGTTTATGTCGGTATTTGACTAAAAAATCTGGAATGTATTAAAATTTAAACCGAGATAAAAAAAATCATTTTATCTTGATTTTTTAACCGGTATGTTTCGACAATTTCAACCGAATCGGAAAAAAAAAAAGAAATTTACAACCATGCTTTCAACACTAACAATTGGCTAGCGAAGACTTTCATTTCCGTACGAGTGACTATCATATGTTATCTCCAGCAGGACACAAATCTCGAAGTCATTTTCTTCGTAAAAAAATGGATAAGAAAATCATGAAGTCAGGCTGGAGCGCCCGAGTTACGTGAAATTAATTAGCTGGCCATGTTTCTATTCTGAGTTTATATACTTGTATAATCTGCATGCATCTCTTCTCGTCATGATTATTATTGTATTTACGTTCCACATGCATGTGAATCAGCTCCATGCATCATGATTATAAAAAATAATATCTTTTTCCCCCATTAAGATGCATACAAATTAATTATAAATAGATTTTTGAGAGAGACGTTGCTGTGAAACCAATGATAACATATGGTATATAGCAATGTTGTGAGGCTTATATTGAAAGTATATTCTAAAATGGACCCAAAAGTTACACGTAAAGGATTAATATTTATTTGATTTAATTTAATTTAATATATAATTAGTTAGATATATAATATAATTATGTAGTCAACAACCGATACTAGCTAGTTGTCTCTCAAAATGCCTTGTCGAGAAAAAAAAATCAAATTAAAAACCAAAAAAGTAAATCATTGGAGAAATACAAAGATCATTAACAAGAATGTGAACGTACAGGATAGCTCCAATTAGCTCCTTTGAAAGTAGAATTCAAAAAGAAAAAATAATAATTGTGGAAACACTTGCTCAAGAAAGAATTCCAATGCAAACCAGACCGAGCCCAGCAACTAAACCCAAGGCAACATTCCTTCCACCAGCTGAGTTATTATCTGTCGTTGGTCCTGCAGCCTCCGCTGTTGTATTAGACTTGCTCGATGGTGTCTCCTTCGTTGACGGTGCCGGAGGTGATGCAGATGGTGGCTTAACGCCAAACAATGCCTCCGGCAACAAGACTTTGTCGACGGGGTAAACTGCTAGAGGAAAGTCTTGCCTTAAAGGGTTGTTAATTTGAACCACAACGAGCCCTGTTGATACGTTGACTTGGTTGCTTTGACCGGTGAAGTTCAGGCCCCAGACACCATCCGGGCCGGAGGCCTGCGTCGGGACTGGGTTGCTAACCAGCAAAAGACTGCTCGTGGTATAGAATTTGGCCAGGATGTGGTATTGAAGAAGCTGAACTTGCTCTTGCTGGCTGAGATCATTTAAAGCTCCGGCCTTAAGATTGTTGAATGCATTATCTGTCGGAGCAAAGACAGTCATCCCCTCAGAAGAGCTGTTGAGCTGATTATCAATCTGGTTAAGAGTTTGGGTCTTGTTCAGAAGGCGAATGAGTGTAACGAACTGTCCACCCTTTTCAAGAACTGCGGTGAAGTTCACCGGACCGGATGGTGTCGGGGCCGGTGCTGCTGGTGTCTGAGCTTGCGCGTCGAGAGAGAGGGAGAGGAGGAGTGAGAGGAGAAAGAAAGACAGGGGAGTGGTAGCCATTGTGGTTTTTTTGTGTGGTGGTGGTGTGCTGGTAGAGACGATTAGCGTGGCTTTTATGGGATAAAATGTGGGGTGTGATATGAGCTGGCTATTCTACAATTGAATCAAGACAAGTCAAGATGAAATAAGCTTAATTAATAAATATGGTCTATTTAGAAATAAGATTGCGGTAGCTTTTGAAAGTAATTATTATTTAGAAATGCATCAAAATGATTTTTTTTTTTATTTTTTAAAAATTATTTTTGATATCAGCACATCAAAATGATATAAAAACACTATTTTTTTTAATTTAAAATAAAAAATAAAAATAAAAAAAATCAAATTTTTTCATAAACATTTTTCAATCGTAATGTCAAACGCCCAATTCCGATTGATCTCCAATTCATGCAGCTGCAGCACATTAGTTGGCAAAATCAACTTTAGATGAAAATCAATATTGATTTTTATTTTTATTTTAAATATTTTTCTAATTGGGTACTGTAATTTATGAAGAAAAAAAAACTAATGATTGATCTTATTGAGATATTGTAATTTTAGTATGGTAGCATTTTCCACATGTAACAAAAAATCAAATTACCAAAATTATTGATCAAATTAACTAACTAAAGAAGTATCAATCTATGATTCAGTTTACTCATTAAATTATGTAAGAAAATTAAAAAACAATTAATTTATTTATAAACAAAAAACATTTTCAAACATAATCACAGACACAATTTAAAATAATCACTTAGAGTTGGTTTAGAGAGCCATGTTGTAAACAATGTTTTATTAAATTTAAAAGAAAATTAATATATATATTATTTAAAAAAACAACTGATAGACAATTCTTTAATAATCGACAGTTGGTTTCTGAACAAACAATGGTATATTTCCTTGTTTTGGCTGACTGGCATAACATGGCATGTGGGAATATGATGCCTGTAACAAATATATATATATATATATATATTACTATATATATATTATAGACAGGACCGACAGGAAGTATGCTTTATATGGAAGGCTAACTTTCAACTACCATATAAATCCATCCAATTCACTCACAAATATAAATATACGTGTGTGCATGTATTATTAGAAAAATAAATCAAGTTTTCACGTCTCATTTATTATTAAATAAAAATCTTATGTTTTGAAATTTGGATCATCCAATCAAAAATAAATAAAAAATAAAATGGACACCGACTTACCAATTGCATTGTCAAATTAGTATAAACAAATACAAATCGGAATCTCAAAAAACATTTGACCAAATCATTGTGAAGTGGATTCCACATCGTAATTAGTATTTTCGCAATTATGTAATGGTGAAGATGACCAATCAACAGCTAGGCAACATTGTTTTGTTGTAAAGTCATTTTCCAAATTAATCTATTGATATATTATATGAAACTGTGGTTAATTTTTTAAAAAATATTTTCTTAGTAGAAATGCATTAAAATAATTTTTATTTTTACTTTTTTATAATAGTACATTAAAACAATCTAAAAATATCAAAAAAATAATTTAAAGAAAAAATAAAATAAATTTAACTTTTAAAAAAACATTTTTAAAACATAGAACCAAACATATATGAAATAGAAGGAAAAATGTCAAGTCCTAACCATGGTTGTCAAAATCGCAATTTTGACACGACACGGAAGGGGCTTCGTAAACTCAGATCGTACCTGAATTTTTCCGTACAAAAATCATAAAATCAGAGCTAAAATCATGGAAGTAGAAAAATCGTAAGTAAAATATTTTTGAATACAATATAATATAATTATGGCCATAGAATTTTATTAGTTAAGGTTTATACATAATTTAAAGAAAATTTATGTATAAATTTGAGTTTTGTTCACTTTTTATTTTGTCCTAATAAACACAAAGTCATCATCATCAATTCATCATCTCATCTCCACTCCCCCCCTCGTTGCTAAATTAAAACAAACAGACAAGCTAACATTCTCAAAATCTACAAGCACTAAACCCTTTAATCCTAATCCAAATCTTCATCAATGGCCAACTCTGATTCTTCCACTGCCACTCTTCCTCTCGCTCCTATACATAGTCCTCCTCTTTCTCTCCTCCACTTGTTTTTCTGTTTGTATAATAGCAAGACTTAATAATTGTCGTATCTTCTTCTTCTTTTGTTTATTGCAGAAGAAAGAGAACGTAACTCCGGATGGATTTTGATAATCGTAAAATCAGACGATTTGGTCTGATTTTATGATCCCGTACGAATTTGACCGAAATTGATTTTTTTACCCGAGTTAACAAGGTTTGATGAGTTGACTCGTAAACGATTTTGCGAATCAACTCGCGATTTTGACAACTATGGTCCTAACATGATTCTATGTGCCTATTTGAGAGTATGGTTGATGTTGTTTTTATAAATTGTTTTTCATTCAAAAATATATTAAAATGATATTTTTTTAAAATATTTTTTTTAACATCAGCGCATGAAAATGATAAAAAATATCAAAAAGATTAATTTAAAAATAAAATAAAATTAAAAACATCTACAACTACCTGCCGTTTGCTTACAGTAACGATGGAATTTTATTTATATATTAATCTTACAATGATTGGCTAAATATATTGAAACTACAGGCTCACGATTTTAGACGAAAAGAACTTCTGATTTACTTTTTTTTTCTTAGGGGACTAGTGGGAGATTATAATAAGTTTGAAGCATTATTATTAAATTTATAAATGGATGTTCATGCACCCAGGCCTTCTTGGTCACGAAAACTTCCTCATCTCCATACATGTCTCAATTTTCATAAATAAATAAATCAATAGTTGATACCACATTATTTATTTTTTTAAATCAAATCGAGTCCCTTGTCCCAAATCTTAGGCAATAATAGAGTAAAAATAAATATTAAAGAGTGTAACATTTCTTTTCAAAAATATTTAAAAAAATGGTTTTTTATTTTTATTTTAATTAATTTTTTTGATGTTTTTAGATTATGTGATTGTTTTGGAGTGTTGTTGCGGTTGCTTTTTAAAGTAATTTTTATTTAGAAATGCATCAAAATAATACTTTTTAAAAATATTTTTTATATCAGCACATCAAAATAATTAAAAAATACATAAAAAAATTAAATTTAAAGTAAAAAAATAAAATATAAATATATTTTTTCAAAATTGCTTTCTAAAATCACTCCCAAACACCCCCTATTTTCATCTAATGATATAAAAAATAATTAATTAAAAATGAAATTTTTTTTTGATATATTTCTGAATAAAAAACACTTTAAAAAACAACTCAAGTAATTTCAAGAATATATATATATATATATATATATATATATATATATATATATATATATATATAGCACTAAAGGAGTGGTGTTTCGTGCCATTTCTCTTTCCCTATCCAGGCACTAGCTGATTAGATCCTCCATTGTAGTTGCCCCATCTATCTCTTTATTGGTATACTATCTATTCATACTATCACTCGCTATTTATCATGAAAAAAACTATATTTTTACTATTTAGTGATATAATTTATTATCAATTGTACCCTTGCAAGAAATGGCAGAAGAGAAAAGGAAAGGGTACTCGTGATGGAGAAGAAACAATTGCAGATGTAGGGATTTGTCCGCGCGACACCGATGGTTGTCCCAATGGTGACTCTTCTATTGTTTGCTCTAACATTTGTTACTTTTCTTAATCTCTTTTTTAATCTATGATTTTAGTTTTAAAAGAAAAGCTATGGGGTGAGAGGAAACAGGGTTAGGGTTAGGTATATGGTCGAATTTTTTTTCTTGTTTTGTATATTTTCATGGGTTTTCTTGGTTGTTTTTCTAGACAAGTATTAGTCTTATGATTCTCCTTTTTTTTTTATATATATTGACATGAATATTTGGATCAACTTATATGTATTTCGATTAATCCTATGAACATTGGAGTTAATAATTATATAAGTCTCTAGTTATAATTATATTAGTAATCACAGAACTCTAAATCGAAACCATAAAAGAATAAAATATAGATGTTTGAATGGATATAAACTTACAAAAGTGCATTTATTATTATTAATAATATACATGTTTGGATCAGTTTGTGTACGCTTCGATTAATCTTATGGATACTAAAATTAACGACTATATAAGTCTCCAGTAATTATCATATTAACAACCACATAATTCAAACCTGAAAGAATCATAAAAAAAAATCTCGTAGTCTCAAACTTTTATCACCGAACTATCAACTAATGTTTCCCCTACTTCGTTTTTTTGCTTCCACATCTTGTTACTAGACTCGACTACATTGTTCTTTGCTTATCTATTCAAGTTTTTTTAATTACTTTATTTGCTTATCTATTTAGGTTTTTAATTACTTTTGTTTGCCTATTTTTGGTGTCCTTTTAACTTATAGCTATTAGTTCTTACTCCCCCTTTTTCTTCCCTTCATTATTTTGTTAGTTATAATTTTTTTAATGATTTTCTTATGATTGTGTATGAGTTTAGTGGGTGTGGGGTGGGAAGAGACATATCTCACTCATTTCCAGTTTTGATTTTCAGTGAAGTTAAGAAAATACTTATTAAATTGTGCTAACTAGCTTGGTGCTTAAATTGGTTCACATGCTTTAGAAACTCTACATCTATTAAAGACCAATTATTTTTAAGGCTATACATTAGACACATAAATAATGACTTGAGATATAAGATTTTGGCTTTAATGATGGTTAGGATAAAGAAAATATATAATCTCAAATTATTCACTAAAAAAATAGGGATTCATTATGACATGAGACACAAGCATAGTGACTATAACTTTATGACAGAAAAAAAAAACATTCATCTAATAGTTTGGGTAAGAAATTAATAATCATCTAATGTTATATTGACCAAGAGGGCACTGTGGGTGGTTCGCACTTTCATCCTTAAAGGTCGGGTTCGACCTCCTGGTATGGAGACACTCTTGGGAGCACTTACCCCTATATGAGCCAACCCGATGCGTGATTAATTGGGCGTCAGATATCGTGATTTATACAAAAATTCTAATGTTATATTGGAACATAGAATATAGTCAAAACCTAAAAGAGATAAGCCTTATTATAATAACTCTTATATTTTCATTTTTCTTATACTTAAATGTTTTTTACAACAATTCACATGATTTATCAATTATTACTAAATTCTATCATGGCTATCAATTTCTTTCTATTCTTCTAAAAATATGTCATTTTTTTTAATAATCTTTGAATTTCAACATTTTTTTAATAAGCATATTTTGTTTTGCAACCTCTTCTGTTCATAATTATTCAACAACACACAATAACTAGCTACTAGGAATTTTTGAGCTTTGATGCATGTCGTCTATGACCTCCAACCAAAACCATGAATAATTTTTTCAGTTATTCTAGTCATGGTTATTCAATAGCTCATAGTAATAAAATTTAGAATTAGGATTAACCTATGAGTCATCGAATTATTTTTTTATTTATTAAAATAACATTTTTTTTTTTAATTTTCCTCTGTGTGACCAAGTCATATTTAGACAAGATTTATTAAATTGTTTTTATAAGTTTATATCATGGCAATTCAAACCAACCCATCACAAAAGTTTAATAACTATGATAAATTGTTTTATTTTTGATAATCATGTAAACTATATTGTAGTATGTATAGTTGTGTAAATGTGTATTTAATATCGTGATGTAGAAAGCTTTCAAAAAATTATTTATTTAATTGAAAATAAATTATTTATTTAAAGAATATAAATTTAATATTTTCTCCATTAATAAAAAATGGGTTGAGATTAAAAAAAAAACACTATTCGTTCAAGATTTAAATTATTATTTGTTTTAAATTATTTTATTTTATATATTAATATAAAATTTCAAAATATTTATAAGCAAGATTAAAACACAGGCATTTAACGAGAACCTCTGTCCAGCAAACCACCTCGTACAAAAAAAAACAAGAGCTTTGATAAATCCACAAACTTTTCCCAACGTAAGCAACGGAGAACCATTTCTTAAAAAAGAGAATCCCTTCACTCCCTCTTCTCTCCTTCCCTGTTCCTTGTAACTTCAAGATCCAATCCTCCTGTTTTCTTTCTCACCTTTTCCTCTGTAGTGCTAAAAATTACAGCCAAAGATCCGTCCTTTTCCCTCTCAGAACTAGCAACCAAAAATTTACGTAGTGGTTGTAGCTGGTGGTGGATGGCAAGAACCAATAAATATGCCTCTGTTAACTTCAACCATGTTTTTGACAAAACCATAAGCAATCCCACCTCTTCTAATAGCACAAACAGCCACCCATCACAGCACCGATCTGCCACTTCTTTTTACTCTACTATATCATCACCTAACAGCCCGAACAATCTCTTCAAAACCCATCTTCCATCCTCATCAACCCGTACACATGGCCGGATGCTGGTTCTGACCCGAACCACACCTAAACCGATATCCACTATCCAAACACCGCCACTTTCACCCCCTCCGAAAACCCAGCCGACCCATCAAGCTCAAGTCCCGGTTCAAACAGAGGCTGAACCGGAATCGGACCGGATTTCTCTACGTCCTTTAGGTCGAACTGGGGCTGGTTCTATTGCTTCTTCTCCGGTTCTTGGGCAGGAGAAGCAGAAGGAGGTTGGGGCTGGTGTGGGGTCGCCTAAATCGGATAAGTTTGTGCCACCACATCTGAGACCGGGTTTTATTGGGAGAGAAGAAAGGCCTGGACCGGAGGTTTTTAGGGGTAAGGAGGTGGGTCAAAGGCAGCAGCAGCAGCAGTTTTTTGGTTTTCCGGACCGGGTTGGTGTGGAAGGAAGGCCTAAGTCAGGTGGGTACGAGATGATGAGAAGAGGTGATGGATCAAATCTGGGTTTCGTAAATCGACCAATATCCAGTGGGAACAGGCCCGGTTCAAGTGGATGGTATGGTTCTTGCTAATCTTGTTTTTTTCCTTACTTGCTCTGTCTTTGATTGCTTTATTTCTAATCATGTTTGCTTGTGCTATGTGGTTTCTGATTTATATTTTTAGTGATGCATTTTTGTGTGTGGATATTTTACTCGTGGATAAGTTTAACTAGCGTGATCACAATTCTGTAGTTTAGCTGCAAAGTAAATAGCATTTAAAGGTTTGATCTTGAAATGGAGTTAGTTGTAGATTTTAGTTTGATAAAACAGATTTTTGTTGAAGGTCTAAATCTGTTTTGCAGTTGAATTATTGGTGTTTAAAAAATTGGGGGTAGGGGTTTATAGGATTAATTATTACAAGTAGGTATAGTATGAAAGTTTAGTGTTTGTATTCAAAATCTCAAGCTTTTAGATTCCTTTTGGACCGTCGAAGCCAAATTTTAGGTTTTCCTCATCCCACTCAACAAAGCTTTACATTCAAACCACTTTGAGTTCAATTTTATAATTTCTACCTACTATTTTTCTGTATAAGGGTTTTACATGTGGAGAGGATATGTAGGCATAGACTTCTTCTGCATTTCTTTTGCTCTTGCTATATAAGTGTTTATCATATAATTTCAATTTGAAAACCTGCATATTATAAGCACAATTGTTGCTAATTAACGGCCAAGTTATGCTATCTTAACATTAATAATTGACGTGATTGTGCATCTTGTTTTTCATGGGAGGTAAAGAACTCCTTGAGAACATAATACATGATGGAACCAAAATAACATCACAAATTGATGAGAGCACACTCTCCATTGGATACTGGATTCCCCTTAACTAGGATGTTAGTGATATTAATTTTGTAGAGAACAAATACATAGAAATCCCCTCAGGAATTAACAAGTAGATGACAGGAGATCAACTAGTAGTCTTATGAACTAGATCCTGTACTAGTATTGAAAGAGAAAAGAGTACTGAAATCCTTATAGAGAAGCCTTAGGCAAAGAAAAATGCTGTCTTCAAGAACAAGTAGATTGCATTTGCTGTGTCAAGGACAGATTGAAGGCTGAATTTGATGTAAATATTGCCATTCAAAGCAAGAATTAATATTGCAAAAATTTACCATGTTGACATACCATCTTGATAATGAAAGTCATGATTTTGTTGAGTAAATACAAAATAAAGAATTCAATGAAGGGTTGGACTAACAAGCTATGAAAGATGAATTACAGTAAATTAACCTATGAAAAACCCCTTTAAGCTATAATTGGATGGAAACTTTACCCATGCCACACCAATTTATTCTTGGTTTTAATCGACCTTGTACTTTTCCCCAAATCCTTCTATTAATACTATCTTTTGCTTTATCTGCACTTATCTGCTGCAACACAAGCTGTGATAATTGCATTGATCTGACATGCTACACGCCGGAAACCAAAACACCTCTGGAGCATGATATATGACTAAAACCAGAATTAATGCCACACAATTGCACGACGAATTCACTTAAATAGACCAGGTTTTAGAGAATAAGTTTTAGCCCACTTTAAAATAGACGACATTCACGGAATCGCATCCGTATATGACTAAAACCAGAATTAATGCCACACAATTGCACGATGCATTCACTTAAATAGACCAGGTTTTAGAGAATAAGTTTTAGCCCACTTTAAAATAGATGACGTTCGCGGAATTGCATACCATTGCTGAGCTTAATTAGATTTCTGGTCATATATTGAATTGTCTGTTCTAATCTTGTTGTTTTGAGCTGGAAGCACATCTCACTTTGAATGAATTTTCTTTCCAGAGTTCTTACGACATTGAAGTCATCTCCGTGGGACAAGAACAGAACTTTCTTGAAACCACATACCAGACACTTCATTGAGCCCCAGTTTCCATCTATTATTCCCTAAAATATCTCGTTGTCTTTTTCCCGAGGATCGGTGGCATTTTAACCCATGCAGCCTGGCAGGGCACCTCTCGGTTCTTGACTCGGATGATAGAAGACACCTAGATAGATGTCTATGGATTGTAGGATATGCTCTTGTGGTTTTTTCTGTTTGATCAGTTTTACCATTCTGACAGGGAGCATTTTGTTTGAATGCTGCCTCTGCTGTAACTTCTACTCTTGGATGTACTTCAAAAATCTCTGTTCTATGACATCTGATTCCCTGCTTCATCCTTTTGTACACTTCACAACTATTATGGTTAACTGTTGCCAAATAACTTCATCTGCACTATAGAATATAGGAGTTGCTTAGAGGTTTCCTGATGCATGAACTATAGTCTGGACTCTGGAGCAAGGAGTTCTTGTGATCTGGATATGTTCTAGTGATGGAACTTGATATATAATTTTTCTGTCACAGACTATTTATCGAGGGAAGATTAAGGCTAGAATGATGAGCAGTTTGTCGCTGAAGATTATATTCATTCTTTTTTCTCTCCAAACAAAAATTCACGTCCATTTTTTTTTCTTTTTTATTTTTCAATACTAGTTCTCATATTTTTTATTGTTTATTTTAGTCCTCGTCCCTTTTGAAAAAGTTTCTGATTTTTTCAATCTAATCCTTATATTACAATTTGTTATATGTTATTGTTTCTGATTTGGCCCCTAATTCTCAGTCTGGAAAATAAATAAATAGGGGATGAGAAGTGGGGATAAGAATATTAACGACAAATTTATTTTGTTGGTGATTTAATTTGCGAAAATTACATGTGGTAATTTTAAAAATATTAATCCTTTCCCCCACTCAACACATTGAAAAGATTTTTTTTCCTCTTGGTTTTGAGTAAAAAATATGACATTAATATTTTAGTTAAATAAATGTATATATTTTCCTTATTGAATCTAAATCATTTGAATAAATCTTTATTTTTCAAACTATAAAATAATAATAAAAAGGAGATTTTTTACAGGATAAATATATTTTTCCTCAGATTTTAAATCTTTAGAGTTCTTACAAATATTTATTCTTACCACTTAAAAAATATGAAGAATTTACTTATTTTGCCTTGATTTTGTTTTCCAAGGGTGCATCTCATGGTTATCCTTAACTATCTCACCTAAAACTTTAAACTTGTAAATGAGGTTTTATAATATGATCTATATTATTTTCTAACACTACACCGGAAAAACAAGATAACTCTTGAGTGTGAATGTGAAGTTCGGCGAGAGTGAATGCCATCGGAAAAACCTTTAACCATTTCACCTAAAACTTTAAACTTGTAAATGAGATTTTATAATATGATTTATATTATTCTCTAACACTACACTGGAAAAACAAGATAACTCTTGAGTGTGAATGTAATGTCCGGCGAGAGAATGCCACCGGAAAAACCTGAGGGTCTCACCGGGAAGTGAAAATCCTTGATTGTACAGGCAATGTAGTTTTTAGTTTTGTAAGAACAGATGTTGATACTCCATGCAAGTCACGAGCAGTTGATGAAACAAATTTATTCACTCAGAGAGAAAACGTCACACAATTTTATTTGATGCCGCTCGCAGCCACCCATAGCTAAACTTGAGCACAGAACATGGTTTTGAAAACCATATTAATACCATGAATCTTCACATTAAAACAAAACAAACCATTACCAAGATGTTATCAAGGATGAAGCTCAATGAGAGCTCTTGTGCCTAGCACAGGGTGTATCTTGTAATTGAGAAAACCAGCATCAAAGAAGAGCTTAGCCCACTCCTTTTCATTTCTCTCCATGCCATTAATAGTCACCATCATTTCCAGATCAAAAAACAACTGCGTTTCATTTGACATCTCGTCTCGATTTTGGTTCTCTCTCACCATATCTATAACAATCACCTTCCCAACCTTTTGTTGTCCATTGCTGCTCATAATTGCTTGCTTGCATCGCTCAAGTATTTTTATGCAGTCTCCATCACTCCAGTCATGAAGTATCCACTGTTTGTAATTTGCCATAAGATAATTAAAAGCAGCTCCTAAGGAAAACTGATGGAAGGCATGGATGAATATGCAAATTTAATATATAGTGTTTCAGTTAAAATTAGCTTACCTTGAGTAAAAATGCATTTGCTGGGGGAACTGCCTCAAACATATCCCCTGCAACATACTTCAAGTTCTTGCTGGCTTGCAAGTCAGAAACCACATGGGGGAGATCAAACACAGTACAATCAATATGGGGAAATGCTTCAGAAATGGCCTTGGCCATAGTTCCTATGCCTCCTCCAACATCCACCAAAGAATTCACCCCCTCAAAGATACATTTACATTTGCTTACAATCACCTTACTAACCAGTATGCTATCACCGGCCATGGCTTCATTAAAGAGGTTGTTGAGTCTTGGGTCTTGGCCAGCGTACTCCCAAATTGTTTTTCCATGGACAGCACTGAATGCTGTGACTTCATCATTTCGAAACCAAGCGCTCAAGCAATCCCATGGTTTAGTCAGAACTGGGTCCAGCAACATAAGCAAAAGAGGTCGCATGCTCGAGGGGCTATCCTCGAGGAGGAGACGAGCGGGTTGGGAAAGAGAATAGGCTTCTTGGTCGTCGTTAATACCGCTATGATTTTGCTGGGAAAAGAAACCGGAGTGCACGAGAATACGCATAAGGCGATGAACATATTGAGTTTTTGATGGGTGGATTGGTAGGGCAGAAACGAGCTCAGAGAGGGTCATGGGTTTGCCATGTTTGTGGATCACATCTGGTATGCCTAGCTGAACGGCACATTTCAAAGTCATGGAGTTTATGAAGTTGAATATATGATTCAATACGTGAGTTTGAGCTTGAAGGAGCTCACTAGCACTTCCCTCATCAATCAACTCCATTGATTTTAAGTAGTATATATATTCCAGTGTTGTATATCGTCGTATTTATAGGTGTGAAACTCAATGTGCCCTGGAGAAGGCATCATTTCTCAACTTTATCCAATAAAAAAATTTAAAGGACAAATCCCATTACAATAAACTATTTTCATAATCGTTAGGACACAATTTGAAATCTTAAAAACACATGTGAATGTCACTTATAAACAGCATTCAGGTCATCATGTTTAATACCACCTGTAGGTTTTACGTCTTCT